>CAVMBH010000041.1:0-490000 GCA_963675555.1 Leptura quadrifasciata
TCATTATATGATCGTAACAGTGGCTGAATATAGCAGGAGTTGGGTTAACAGAGAAAGATAACTTTTCACAACTGATTTACTCGGGATTCATGCAGGTTTGTACTACATGTGCACATCAATTACCTAAACATGTTAAGGCACGTGTAGTTGTGCATTATATGATCATAACAGTGGCTCAATATAGCAGGAGTTGGGTTAACAGAGAAAGATAACTTTTCACAACTGATTTACTCGGGACCCATGCAGGTTTGTACTACATGTGCACATCAATTACCTAAATATGTTGGGGCACGTGTAGTTGAGCATTATATGATCATAACAGTGGCTCAATATAGCAGGAGTTGGGTTAACAGAGAAAGATAACTTTTCACAACTGATTTACTCGGGACCCATGCAGGTTTGTACTATATGTGCACATCAATTACCTAAACATGTTTAGGCACGTGTAGTTGTGCATTATATGATCATAACAGTGGCTCAATATAGCAGGAGTTGGGTTAACAGAGAAAGATAACATTTCACAACTGATTTACTCGGGACCCATGCAGGTTTGTACTACATGTGCACACCAATTACCTAAACATGTTGGGGCACGTGTAGCTGTGCATTATATGATCATAACAGTGGCTCAATATAGCAGGAGTTGGGTTAACAGAGAAAGATAACTTTTCACAACTGATTTACTCGGGACCCATGCAGGTTTGTACTACATGTGCACATCAATTACCTAAATATGTTGGGGCACGTGTAGTTGAGCATTATATGATCATAACAGTGGCTCAATATAGCAGGAGTTGGGTTAACAGAGAAAGATAACTTTTCACAACTGATTTACTCGGGACCCATGCAGGTTTGTACTACATGTGCACTTCATTTACCTAAACATGTTGGGGCACGTGTAGTTGTGCATTATATGATCATAACAGTGGCTCAATATAGCAGGAGTTGGGTTAACAGAGAAAGATAACTTTTCACAACTGATTTACTCGGGACCCATGCAGGTTTGTACTACATGTGCACACCAATTACCTAAACATGTTGGGGCACGTGTAGTTGTGCATTATATGATCATAACAGTAGCTCAATATAGCAAGAGTTGGGTTAACAGAGAAAGATAACTTTTCATAACTGATTTACTCGGGACCCATGCAGGTTTGTACTACATGTGCACATCAATTACCTAAACATGTTGGGGCACGTGTAGTTGTGCATTATATGATCATAACAGTGGCTCAATATAGCAGGAGTTGGGTTAACAGAGAAAGATAACTATTCACAACTGATTTACTCGGGACCCATGCAGGTTTGTACTACATGTGCACATCAATTACCTAAACATGTTGGGGCTCGTGTAGTTGTGCATTATATGATCATAACAGTAGCTCAATATAGCAGGAGTTGGGTTAACAGAGAAAGATAACTTTTCACAACTGATTTACTCGGGACCCATGCAGGTTTGTACTACATGTACACATCAATTACCTAAACATGATGGGGCACGTGTAGTTGTGCATTATATGATCATAACAGTGGCTCAATATAGCAGGAGTTGGGTTAACAGAGAAAGATAACTTTTCACAACTGATTTACTCGGGACCCATGCAGGTTTGTACTACATGTGCACATCAATTACCTAAACATGTTGGGGCACGTGTAGTTGTGCATTATATGAACATAACAGTAGCTCAATATAGCAGGACTTGGGTTAACAGAGAAAGATAACTTTTCACAACTGATTTACTCGGGACCCATGCAGGTTTGTACTATATGTGCACATCAATTACCTAAACATGTTGGGGCACGTGTAGTTGAGCATTATATGATCATAACAGTAGCTCAATATAGCAGGAGTTGGGTTAACAGAGAAAGATAACTTTTCACAACTGATTTACTCGGGACCCATGCAAGTTTGTACTACATGTGCACATCAATTACCTAAACATGTTGGGGCACGTGTAGTTGTGCATTATATGGTCATAACAGTGGCTCAATTTAGCAGGAGTTGGGTTAACAGAGAAAGATAACTTTTCACAACTGATTTACTCGGGACCCATGCAGGTTTGTACTACATGTGCACATCAATTACCTAAACATGTTGGGGCACGTGTAGTTGTGCATTATATGATCATAACAGTAGCTCAATATAGCAGGAGTTGGGTTAACAGAGAAAGATAACTTTTCACAACTGATTTACTCGGGACCCATGCAGGTTTGTACTACATGTGCACACCAATTACCTAAACATGTTGGGGCACGTGTAGTTGTGCATTATATGATCATAACAGTAGCTCAATATAGCAGGAGTTGGGTTAACAGAGAAAGATAACTTTTCACAACTGATTTACTCGGGACCCATGCAGGTTTGTACTACATGTGCACATCAATTACCTAAACATGTTGGGGCACGTGTAGTTGTGCATTATATGATCATAACAGTGGCTCAATATAGCAGGAGTTGGGTTAACAGAGAAAGATAACTTTTCACAACTGATTTATTCGGGACCCATGCAGGTTTGTACTATATGTGCACATCAATTACCTAAACATGTTGGGGCACGTGTAGTTGTGCATTATATGATCATAACAGTGGCTCAATATAGCAGGAGTTGGGTTAACAGAGAAAGATAACTTTTCACAACTGATTTACTCGGGACCCATGCAGGTTTGTACTACATGTGCACATCAATTACCTAAATATGTTGGGGCACGTGTAGTTGTGCATTATATGAGCATAACAGTAGCTCAATATAGCAGGAGTTGGGTTAACAGAGAAAGATAACTTTTCACAAATGATTTACTCGGGACCCATGCAGGTTTGTACTACATGTGCACATCAATTACCTAAACATGTTGGGGCTCGTGTAGTTGTGCATTATATGATAATAACAGTAGCTCAATATAGCAGGAGTTGGGTTAACAGAGAAAGATAACTTTTCACAACTGATTTACTCGGGACCCATGCAGGTTTGTACTACATGTGCACATCAATTACCTAAACATGATGGGGCCCGTGTAGTTGTGCATTATATGATCATAACAGTGGCTCAATATAGCAGGAGTTGGGTTAACAGAGAAAGATAACTTTTCACAACTGATTTATTCGGGACCCATGCAGGTTTGTACTACATGTGCACATCAATTACCTAAACATGTTGGGGCACGTGTAGTTGTGCATTATATGATCATAGCAGTAGCTCAATATAGCAGGAGTTGGGTTAACAGAGAAAGATAACTTTTCACAACTGATTTACTCGGGACCCATGCAGGTTTGTACTACATGTGCACATCAATTACCTAAACATGTTGGGGCACGTGTAGTTGTGCATTATATGATCATAAGAGTGGCTCAATATAGCAGGAGCTGGGTTAACAGAGAAAGATAACTTTTCACAACTGATTTATTCGGGACCCATGCAGGTTTGTACTATATGTGCACATCAATTACCAAGACGTGTTCGGTCATGTGTAGTTTTGCATTATATGATCATAACAGGTGCTCAGTGAAACAGGAGATTGGTTAATAACGAAATAGACTTATTCACACCTGATTCACTCGGGACCCATGCAGATTTGTGTTACATGTGCACATCAATTACCCAAACGTGTTCGGTGATATGTAGTTTTGCAGTATATGATCATAATAGGTGCTCAGTGGAGCAAAAGATGGGTTATCAAAGAAATAGACTTATTCACAACTGATATACTCGGGACCCATGCAGGTTTGTACTACATGTGCACATCAATTACCTAAACATGTTGGGGCTAGTGTAGTTGTGCATTATATGATCATAGCAGTAGCTCAATATAGCAGGAGTTGGGTTAACAGAGAAAGATAACTTTTCACAACTGATTTACTCGGGACCCATGCAGGTTTGTACTACATGTGCACATCAATTACCTAAACATGTTGGGGCACGTGTAGTTGTGCATTATATGATCATAACAGTGGCTCAATATAGCAGGAGTTGGGTTAACAGAGAAAGATAACTTTTCACAACTGATTTACTCGGGACCCATGCAGGTTTGTACTATATGTGCACATCAATTACCTAAACATGTTGGGGCACGTGTAGTTGTGCATTATATGATCATAACAGTAGCTCAATAGAGCAGGAGTTGGGTTAACAGAGAAAGATAACATTTCACAACTGATTTACTCGGGACCCATGCAGGTTTGTACTACATGTGCACATCAATTACCTAAACATGTTGGGGCACGAGTAGTTGTGCATTATATGATCATAACAGTGGCTCAATATAGCAGGAGTTGGGTTAACAGAGAAAGATAACTTTTCACAACTGATTTACTCGGGACCCATGCAGGTTTGTACTACATGTGCACATCAATTACCTAAACATGTTGGGGCACGTGTAGTTGTGCATTATATGATCATAACAGTGGCTCAATATAGCAGGAGTTGGGTTAACAGAGAAAGATAACTTTTCACAACTGATTTACTCGGGACCCATGCAGGTTTGTACTACATGTGCACATCAATTACCTAAACATGTTGGGGCACGTGTAGTTGTGCATTATATGAACATAACAGTAGCTCAATATAGCAGGAGTTGGGTTAACAGAGAAAGATAACTTTTCACAACTGATTTACTCGGGACCCATGCAGGTTTGTACTATATGTGCACATCAATTACCTAAACATGTTGGGGCACGTGTAGATGAGCATTATATGATCATAACAGTGGCTCAATATAGCAGGAGTTGGGTTAACAGAGAAAGATAACTTTTCACAACAGATATACTCGGGACCCATGCAGTTTTGTACTACATGTGCACATCAATTACTTAAACATGTTGGGGCACGTGTAGTTGTGCATTATATGATCATAACAGTGGCTCAATATAGCAGGAGTTGGGTTAACAGAGAAAGATAACTTTTCACAACTGATTTACTCGGGACCCATGCAAGTTTGTGCTACATGTGCACATCAATTAACTAAAAATGTGGGGCACGTGTAGTTGTGCATTATATGATCATAACACTGGCTCAATATAGCAGGAGTTGGGTTAACAGAGAAAGATAACTTTTCACAACTGATTTACTCGGGACCCATGGAGGTTTGTACTATATGTGCACATCAATTACCTAAACATGTTGGGGCACGTGTAGTTGCGCATTATATGATCATAACAGTGGCTCAATATAGCAGGAGTTGGGTTAACAGAGAAAGATAACTTTTCACAACTGATTTACTCGGGACCCATGCAGGTTTGTACTACATGTGCACATCAATTACCTAAACATGTTGGGGCACGTGTAGCTGTGCATTATATGATCATAACAGTGGCTCAATATAGCAGGAGTTGGGTTAACAGAGAAAGATAACTTTTCACAACTGATTTACTCGGGACCCATGCAGGTTTGTACTACATGTGCACATCAATTACCTAAACATGTTGGGGCACGTGTAGTTGTGCATTATATGATCGTAACAGTGGCTGAATATAGCAGGAGTTGGGTTAACAGAGAAAGATAACTTTTCACAACTGATTTACTCGGGATTCATGCAGGTTTGTACTACATGTGCACATCAATTACCTAAACATGTTAAGGCACGTGTAGTTGTGCATTATATGATCATAACAGTGGCTCAATATAGCAGGAGTTGGGTTAACAGAGAAAGATAACTTTTCACAACTGATTTACTCGGGACCCATGCAGGTTTGTACTACATGTGCACATCAATTACCTAAATATGTTGGGGCACGTATAGTTGAGCATTATATGATCATAACAGTGGCTCAATATAGCAGGAGTTGGGTTAACAGAGAAAGATAACTTTTCACAACTGATTTACTCGGGACCCATGCAGGTTTGTACTATATGTGCACATCAATTACCTAAACATGTTTAGGCACGTGTAGTTGTGCATTATATGATCATAACAGTAGCTCAATATAGCAGGAGTTTGGTTAACAGAGAAAGATAACTTTTCACAACTGATTTACTCGGGACCCATGCAGGTTTGTACTACATGTACACATCAATTACCTAAACATGTTGGGGCTCGTGTAGTTGTGCATTATATGATCATAACAGTAGCTCAATATAGCAGGAGTTGGGTACAGAGAAAGATAACTTTTCACAACTGATTTACTCGGGACCCATGCAGGTTTGTACTACATGTGCACATCAATTACCTAAACATGTTGGGGCACGTGTAGTTGTGCATTATATGATCATAACAGTGGCTCAATATAGCAGGAGTTGGGTTAACAGAGAAAGATAACTTTTCACAACTGATTTACTCGGGACCCATGCAGGTTTGTACTACATGTGCACATCAATTACCTAAACATGTTGGGGCACGTGTAGTTGTGCATTATATGATCATAGCAGTGGCTCAATATAGCAGGAGTTGGGTTAACAGAGAAAGATAACTTTTCACAACTGATTTACTCGGGACCCATGCAGGTTTGTACTACATGTGCACATCAATTACCTAAATATGTTGGGGCACGTGTAGTTGTGCATTATATGATCATAACAGTAGCTCAATATAGCAGGAGTTGGGTTAACAGAGAAAGATAACTTTTCACAAATGATTTACTCGGGACCCATGCAGGTGTGTAATATATGTGCACATCAATTACCTAAACATGTTGGGGCACGTGTAGTTGTGCATTATATGATCATAGCAGTGGCTCAATATAGCAGGAGTTGGGTTAACAGAGAAAGATAACTTTTCACAACTGATTTACTCGGGACCCATGCAGGTTTGTACTACATGTGCACATCAGTTACCTAAACATGTTGGGGCACGTGTAGTTGTGCATTATATGATCATAACAGTGGCTCAATATAGCAGGAGTTGGGTTAACAGAGAAAGATAACTTTTCACAACTGATTTACTCGGGACCCATGCAGGTTTGTACTACATGTGCACACCAATTACCTAAACATGTTGGGGCACGTGTAGTTGTGCATTATATGATCATGACAGTAGCTCAATATAGCAGGAGTTGGGTTAACAGAGAAAGATAACTTTTCACAACTGATTTACTCGGGACCCATGCAGGTTAGTACTATATGTGCACATCAATTACCTAAACATGTTGGGGCACGTGTAGTTGTGCATTATATGATCATAACAGTAGCTCAATATAGCAGGGGTTGGGTTAACAGAGAAAGATAACTTTTCACAACTGATTTACTCGGGACCCATGCAGGTTTGTACTACATGTGCACATCAATTACCTAAACATGTTGGGGCACGTGTAGTTGTGCATTATATGGTCATAACAGTGGCTCAATATAGCAGGAGTTGGGTTAACAGAGAAAGATAACTTTTCACAACTGATTTACTCGGGACCCATGCAGGTTTGTATTACATGTGCACATCAATTACCTAAACATGTTGGGGCACGTGTAGTTGTGCATTATATGATCATAGCAGTGGCTCAATATAGCAGGAGTTGGGTTAACAGAGAAAGATAACTTTTCACAACTGATTTACTCGGGACCCATGCAGGTTTGTACTACATGTGCACATCAATTACCTAAACATGTTGGGGCACGTGTAGTTGTGCATTATATGATCATAACAGTAGCTCAATATAGCAGGAGTTGGGTTAACAGAGAAAGATAACTTTTCACAACTGATTTACTCGGGACCCATGCAGGTTTGTACCACATGTGCACATCAATTACCTAAATATGTTGGGGCACGTGTAGTTGTGCATTATATGATCGTAACAGTGGCTGAATATAGCAGGAGTTGGGTTAACAGAGAAAGATAACTTTTCACAACTGATTTACTCGGGACCCATGCAGGTTTGTACTACATGTGCACATCAATTACCTAAACATGTTGGGGCACGTGTAGTTGTGCATTATATGATCGTAACAGTGGCTGAATATAGCAGGAGTTGGGTTAACAGAGAAAGATAACTTTTCACAACTGATTTACTCATTACCCATGCAGGCTTGTACTACATGTGTACATCAATTACCTAAACATGTTGGGGCACGTGTAGTTGTGCATTATATGATCATAGCAGTGGCTCAATATAGCAGGAGTTGGGTTAACAGAGAAAGATAACTTTTCACAACTGATTTACTCGGGACCCATGCAGGTTTGTACTACATGTGCACATCAATTACCTAAACATGTTGGGGCACGTGTAGTTGTGCATTATATGATCGTAACAGTGGCTGAATATAGCAGGAGTTGGGTTAACAGAGAAAGATAACTTTTCACAACTGATTTACTCATTACCCATGCAGGTTTGTATTACATGTGCACATCAATTACCTAAACATGTTGGGGCACGTGTAGTTGTGCATTATATGATCATAGCAGTGGCTCAATATAGCAGGAGTTGGGTTAACAGAGAAAGATAACTTTTCACAACTGATTTACTCGGGACCCATGCAGGTTTGTACTACATGTGCACATCAATTACCTAAACATGTTGGGGCACGTGTAGTTGTGCATTATATGATCATAACAGTAGCTCAATATAGCAGGAGTTGGGTTAACAGAGAAAGATAACTTTTCACAACTGATTTACTCGGGACCCATGCAGGTTTGTACCACATGTGCACATCAATTACCTAAATATGTTGGGGCACGTGTAGTTGTGCATTATATGATCGTAACAGTGGCTGGATATAGCAGGAGTTGGGTTAACAGAGAAAGATAACTTTTCACAACTGATTTACTCGGGACCCATGCAGGTTTGTACTACATGTGCACTTCATTTACCTAAACATGTTGGGGCACGTGTAGTTGTGCATTATATGATCATAACAGTGGCTCAATATAGCAGGAGTTGGGTTAACAGAGAAAGATAACTTTTCACAACTGATTTACTCGGGACCCATGCAGGTTCGTACTACATGTGCCCACCAATTACCTAAACATGTTGGGGCACGTGTAGTTGTGCATTATATGATCATAACAGTAGCTCAATATAGCAAGAGTTGGGTTAATAGAGAAAGATAACTTTTCACAACTGATTTACTCGGGACCCATGCAGGTTTGTACTACATGTGCACATCAATTACCTAAACATGTTGGGGCACGTGTAGTTGTGCATTATATGATCATAACAGTGGCTCAATATAGCAGGAGTTGGGTTAACAGAGAAAGATAACTATTCACAACTGATTTACTCGGGACCCATGCAGGTTTGTACTACATGTGCACATCAATTACCTAAACATGTTGGGGCTCGTGTAGTTGTGCATTATATGATCATAACAGTAGCTCAATATAGCAGGAGTTGGGTACAGAGAAAGATAACTTTTCACAACTGATTTACTCGGGACCCATGCAGGTTTGTACTACATGTACACATCAATTACCTAAACATGATGGGGCACGTGTAGTTGTGCATTATATGATCATAACAGTGGCTCAATATAGCAGGAGTTGGGTTAACAGAGAAAGATAACTTTTCACAACTGATTTACTCGGGACCCATGCAGGTTTGTACTACATGTGCACATCAATTACCTAAACATGTTGGGGCACGTGTAGTTGTGCATTATATGAACATAACAGTAGCTCAATATAGCAGGAGTTGGGTTAACAAAGAAAGATAACTTTTCACAACTGATTTACTCGGGACCCATGCAGGTTTGTACTATATGTGCACATCAATTACCTAAACATGTTGGGGCACGTGTAGTTGAGCATTATATGATCATAACAGTGGCTCAATATAGCAGGAGTTGGGTTAACAGAGAAAGATAACTTTTCACAACTGATATACTCGGGACCCATGCAGTTTTGTACTACATGTGCACATCACTTACTTAAACATGTTGGGGCACGTGTAGTTGTGCATTATATGATCATAACAGTGGCTCAATATAGCAGGAGTTGGGTTAACAGAGAAAGATAACTTTTCACAACTGATTTACTCGGGACCCATGCAAGTTTGTGCTACATGTGCACATCAATTAACTAAAAATGTGGGGCACGTGTAGTTGTGCATTATATGATCATAACAGTGGCTCAATATAGCAGGAGTTGGGTTAACAGAGAAAGATAACTTTTCACAACTGATTTACTCGGGACCCATGGAGGTTTGTACTATATGTGCACATCAATTACCTAAACATGTTGGGGCACGTGTAGTTGCGCATTATATGATCATAACAGTAGCTCAATATAGCAGGAGTTGGGTTAACAGAGAAAGATAACTTTTCACAACTGATTTACTCGGGACCCATGCAGGTTTGTACTACATGTGCACATCAATTACCTAAACATGTTGGGGCACGTGTAGTTGTGCATTATATGGTCATAACAGTGGCTCAATATAGCAGGAGTTGGGTTAACAGAGAAAGATAACTTTTCACAACTGATTTACTCGGGACCCATGCAGGTTTGTACTACATGTGCACATCAATTACCTAAACATGTTGGGGCACGTGTAGCTGTGCATTATATGATCATAACAGTGGCTCAATATAGCAGGAGTTGGGTTAACAGAGAAAGACAACTTTTCACAACTGATTTACTCGGGACCCATGCAGGTTTGTACTACATGTGCACATCAATTACCTAAACATGTTGGGGCACGTGTAGTTGTGCTTTATATGATCGTAACAGTGGCTGAATATAGCAGGAGTTGGGTTAACAGAGAAAGATAACTTTTCACAACTGATTTACTCGGGACCCATGCAGGTTTGTACTACATGTGCACATCAATTACCTAAATATGTTGGGGCACGTGTAGTTGAGCAGTATATGATCATAACAGTGGCTCAATATAGCAGGAGTTGGGTTAACAGAGAAAGATAACTTTTCACAACTGATTTACTCGGGACCCATGCAGGTTTGTACTATATGTGCACATCAATTACCTAAACATGTTTAGGCACGTGTAGTTGTGCATTATATGATCATAACAGTAGCTCAATATAGCAGGAGTTGGGTTAACAGAGAAAGATAACTTTTCACAACTGATTTACTCGGGACCCATGCAGGTTTGTACTACATGTACACATCAATTACCTAAACATGTTGGGGCTCGTGTAGTTGTGCATTATATGATCATAACAGTAGCTCAATATAGCAGGAGTTGGGTACAGAGAAAGATAACTTTTCACAACTGATTTACTCGGGACCCATGCAGGTTTGTACTACATGTACACATCAATTACCTAAACATGATGGGGCACGTGTAGTTGTGCATTATATGATCATAACAGTGGCTCAATATAGCAGGAGTTGGGTTAACAGAGAAAGATAACTTTTCACTACTGATTTACTCGGGACCCATGCAGGTTTGTACTACATGTGCACATCAATTACCTAAACATGTTGGGGCACGTGTAGTTGTGCATTATATGAACATAACAGTAGCTCAATATAGCAGGAGTTGGGTTAACAGAGAAAGAAAACTTTTCACAACTGATTTACTCGGGACCCATGCAGGTTTGTACTATATGTGCACATCAATTACCTAAACATGTTGGGGCACGTGTAGTTGAGCATTATATGATCATAACAGTGGCTCAATATAGCAGGAGTTGGGTTAACAGAGAAAGATAACTTTTCACAACTGATATACTCGGGACCCATGCAGTTTTGTACTACATGTGCACATCAATTACTTAAACATGTTGGGGCACGTGTAGTTGTGCATTATATGATCATAACAGTGGCTCAATATAGCAGGAGTTGGGTTAACAGAGAAAGATAACTTTTCACAACTGATTTACTCGGGACCCATGCAAGTTTGTGCTACATGTGCACATCAATTAACTAAAAATGTGGGGCACGTGTAGTTGTGCATTATATGATCATAACAGTGGCTCAATATAGCAGGAGTTGGGTTAACAGAGAAAGATAACTTTTCACAACTGATTTACTCGGGACCCATGGAGGTTTGTACTATATGTGCACATCAATTACCTAAACATGTTGGGGCACGTGTAGTTGCGCATTATATGATCATAACAGTAGCTCAATATAGCAGGAGTTGGGTTAACAGAGAAAGTTAACTTTTCACAACTGATTTACTCGGGACCCATGCAGGTTTGTACTACATGTGCACATCAATTACCTAAACATGTTGGGGCACGTGTAGTTGTGCATTATATGGTCATAACAGTGGCTCAATATAGCAGGAGTTGGGTTAACAGAGAAAGATAACTTTTCACAACTGATTTACTCGGGACCCATGCAGGTTTGTACTACATGTGCACATCAATTACCTAAACATGTTGGGGCACGTGTAGCTGTGCATTATATGATCATAACAGTGGCTCAATATAGCAGGAGTTGGGTTAACAGAGAAAGATAACTTTTCACAACTGATTTACTCGGGACCCATGCAGGTTTGTACTACATGTGCACATCAATTACCTAAACATGTTGGGGCACGTGTAGTTGTGCATTATATGATCGTAACAGTGGCTGAATATAGCAGGAGTTGGGTTAACAGAGAAAGATAACTTTTCACTACTGATTTACTCGGGATTCATGCAGGTTTGTACTACATGTGCACATCAATTACCTAAACATGTTAAGGCACGTGTAGTTGTGCATTATATGATCATAACAGTGGCTCAATATAGCAGGAGTTGGGTTAACAGAGAAAGATAACTTTTCACAACTGATTTACTCGGGACCCATGCAGGTTTGTACTACATGTGCACATCAATTACCTAAATATGTTGGGGCACGTGTAGTTGAGCATTATATGATCATAACAGTGGCTCAATATAGCAGGAGTTGGGTTAACAGAGAAAGATAACTTTTCACAACTGATTTACTCGGGACCCATGCAGGTTTGTACTATATGTGCACATCAATTACCTAAACATGTTTAGGCACGAGTAGTTGTGCATTATATGATCATAACAGTAGCTCAATATAGCAGGAGTTGGGTTAACAGAGAAAGATAACTTTTCACAACTGATTTACTCGGGACCCATGCAGGTTTGTACTACATGTGCACTTCATTTACCTAAACATGTTGGGGCACGTGTAGTTGTGCATTATATGATCATAACAGTGGCTCAATATAGCAGGAGTTGGGTTAACAGAGAAAGATAACTTTTCACAACTGATTTACTCGGGACCCATGCAGGTTTGTACTACATGTGCACACCAATTACCTAAACATGTTGGGGCACGTGTAGTTGTGCATTATATGATCATAACAGTAGCTCAATATAGCAAGAGTTGGGTTAACAGAGAAAGATAACTTTTCATAACTGATTTACTCGGGACCCATGCAGGTTTGTACTACATGTGCACATCAATTACCTAAACATGTTGGGGCACGTGTAGTTGTGCATTATATGATCATAACAGTGGCTCAATATAGCAGGAGTTGAGTTAACAGAGAAAGATAACTATTCACAACTGATTTACTCGGGACCCATGCAGGTTTGTACTACATGTGCACATCAATTACCTAAACATGTTGGGGCTCGTGTAGTTGTGCATTATATGATCATAACAGTAGCTCAATATAGCAGGAGTTGGGTTAACAGAGAAAGATAACTTTTCACAACTGATTTACTCGGGACCCATGCAGGTTTGTACTATATGTGCACATCAATTACCTAAACATGTTGGGGCACGTGTAGTTGAGCATTATATGATCATAACAGTAGCTCAATATAGCAGGAGTTGGGTTAACAGAGAAAGATAACTTTTCACAACTGATTTACTCGGGACCCATGCAAGTTTGTACTACATGTGCACATCAATTACCTAAACATGTTGGGGCACGTGTAGTTGTGCATTATATGGTCATAACAGTGGCTCAATTTAGCAGGAGTTGGGTTAACAGAGAAAGATAACTTTTCACAACTGATTTACTCGGGACCCATGCAGGTTTGTACTACATGTGCACATCAATTACCTAAACATGTTGGGGCACGTGTAGTTGTGCATTATATGATCATAACAGTAGCTCAATATAGCAGGAGTTGGGTTAACAGAGAAAGATAACTTTTCACAACTGATTTACTCGGGACCCATGCAGGTTTGTACTACATGTGCACACCAATTACCTAAACATGTTGGGGCACGTGTAGTTGTGCATTATATGATCATAACAGTAGCTCAATATAGCAGGAGTTGGGTTAACAGAGAAAGATAACTTTTCACAACTGATTTACTCGGGACCCATGCAGGTTTGTACTACATGTGCACATCAATTACCTAAACATGTTGGGGCACGTGTAGTTGTGCATTATATGATCATAACAGTGGCTCAATATAGCAGGAGTTGGGTTAACAGAGAAAGATAACTTTTCACAACTGATTTATTCGGGACCCATGCAGGTTTGTACTATATGTGCACATCAATTACCTAAACATGTTGGGGCACGTGTAGTTGTGCATTATATGATCATAACAGTGGCTCAATATAGCAGGAGTTGGGTTAACAGAGAAAGATAACTTTTCACAACTGATTTACTCGGGACCCATGCAGGTTTGTACTACATGTGCACATCAATTACCTAAATATGTTGGGGCACGTGTAGTTGTGCATTATATGAGCATAACAGTAGCTCAATATAGCAGGAGTTGGGTTAACAGAGAAAGATAACTTTTCACAAATGATTTACTCGGGACCCATGCAGGTTTGTACTACATGTGCACATCAATTACCTAAACATGTTGGGGCTCGTGTAGTTGTGCATTATATGATAATAACAGTAGCTCAATATAGCAGGAGTTGGGTTAACAGAGAAAGATAACTTTTCACAACTGATTTACTCGGGACCCATGCAGGTTTGTACTACATGTGCACATCAATTACCTAAACATGATGGGGCCCGTGTAGTTGTGCATTATATGATCATAACAGTGGCTCAATATAGCAGGAGTTGGGTTAACAGAGAAAGATAACTTTTCACAACTGATTTACTCGGGACCCATGCAGGTTTGTACTACATGTGCACATCAATTACCTAAACATGTTGGGGCACGTGTAGTTGTGCATTATATGATCATAGCAGTAGCTCAATATAGCAGGAGTTGGGTTAACAGAGAAAGATAACTTTTCACAACTGATTTACTCGGGACCCATGCAGGTTTGTACTACATGTGCACATCAATTACCTAAACATGTTGGGGCACGTGTAGTTGTGCATTATATGATCATAAGAGTGGCTCAATATAGCAGGAGCTGGGTTAACAGAGAAAGATAACTTTTCACAACTGATTTATTCGGGACCCATGCAGGTTTGTACTATATGTGCACATCAATTACCAAGACGTGTTCGGTCATGTGTAGTTTTGCATTATATGATCATAACAGGTGCTCAGTGAAACAGGAGATTGGTTAATAACGAAATAGACTTATTCACACCTGATTCACTCGGGACCCATGCAGATTTGTGTTACATGTGCACATCAATTACCCAAACGTGTTCGGTGATATGTAGTTTTGCATTATATGATCATAATAGGTGCTCAGTGGAGCAAAAGTTGGGTTATCAAAGAAATAGACTTATTCACAACTGATATACTCGGGACCCATGCAGGTTTGTACTACATGTGCACATCAATTACCTAAACATGTTGGGGCTTGTGTAGTTGTGCATTATATGATCATAGCAGTAGCTCAATATAGCAGGAGTTGGGTTAACAGAGAAAGATAACTTTTCACAACTGATTTACTCGGGACCCATGCAGGTTTGTACTACATGTGCACATCAATTACCTAAACATGTTGGGGCACGTGTAGTTGTGCATTATATGATCATAACAGTAGCTCAATATAGCAAGAGTTGGGTTAACAGAGAAAGATAACTTTTCACAACTGATTTACTCGGGACCCATGCAGGTTTGTACTACATGTGCACATCAATTACCTAAACATGTTGGGGCACGTGTAGTTGTGCATTATATGATCATAACAGTAGCTCAATATAGCAAGAGTTGGGTTAACAGAGAAAGATAACTTTTCACAACTGATTTACTCGGGACCCATGCAGGTTTGTACTACATGTGCACATCAATTACCTAAACATGTTGGGGCTCGTGTAGTTGTGCATTATATGATAATAACAGTAGCTCAATATAGCAGGAGTTGGGTTAACAGAGAAAGATAACTTTTCACAACTGATTTACTCGGGACCCATGCAGGTTTGTACTACATGTGCACATCAATTACCTAAACATGATGGGGCCCGTGTAGTTGTGCATTATATGATCATAACAGTGGCTCAATATAGCAGGAGTTGGGTTAACAGAGAAAGATAACTTTTCACAACTGATTTACTCGGGACCCATGCAGGTTTGTATTACATGTGCACATCAATTACCTAAACATGTTGGGGCACGTGTAGTTGTGCATTATATGAACATAACAGTAGCTCAATATAGCAGGAGTTGGGTTAACAGAGAAAGATAACTTTTCACAACTGATTTACTCGGGACCCATGCAGGTTTGTACTACATGTGCACATCAATTACCTAAACCTGTTGGGGCACGTATAGTTGTGCATTATATGATCATAGCAGTGGCTCAATATAGCAGGAGTTGGGTTAACAGAGAAAGATAACTTTTCACAACTGATTTACTCGGGACCCATGCAGGTTTGTACTACATGTGCACATCAATTACCTAAACATGTTGGGGCACGTGTAGTTGTGCATTATATGATCGTAACAGTGGCTGAATATAGCAGGAGTTGGGTTAACAGAGAAAGATAACTTTTCACAACTGATTTACTCGGGACCCATGCAGGTTTGTACTACATGTGCACATCAATTACCTAAACATGTTGGGGCACGTGTAGTTGTGCATTATATGATCATAACAGTAGCTCAATATAGCAGGAGTTGGGTTAACAGAGAAAGATAACTTTTCACAACTGATTTACTCGGGACCCATGCAGGTTTGTACTACATGTGCACATCAATTACCTAAACTTGTTGGGGCACGTGTAGTTGTGCATTATATGATCATAACAGTAGCTCAATATAGCAGGAGTTGGGTTAACAGAGAAAGATAACTTTTCACAACTGATTTACTCGGGACCCATGCAGGTTTGTACTATATGTGCACATCAATTACCTAAACATGTTGGGGCACGTGTAGTTGTGCATTATATGATCATAACAGTAGCTCAATAGAGCAGGAGTTGGGTTAACAGAGAAAGATAACATTTCACAACTGATTTACTCGGGACCCATGCAGGTTTGTACTACATGTGCACATCAATTACCTAAACATGTTGGGGCACGAGTAGTTGTGCATTATATGATCATAACAGTGGCTCAATATAGCAGGAGTTGGGTTAACAGAGAAAGATAACTTTTCACAACTGATTTACTCGGGACCCATGCAGGTTTGTACTACATGTGCACATCAATTACCTAAACATGTTGGGGCACGTGTAGTTGTGCATTATATGATCATAACAGTGGCTCAATATAGCAGGAGTTGGGTTAACAGAGAAAGATAACTTTTCACAACTGATTTACTCGGGACCCATGCAGGTTTGTACTACATGTGCACATCAATTACCTAAACATGTTGGGGCACGTGTAGTTGTGCATTATATGAACATAACAGTAGCTCAATATAGCAGGAGTTGGGTTAACAGAGAAAGATAACTTTTCACAACTGATTTACTCGGGACCCATGCAGGTTTGTACTATATGTGCACATCAATTACCTAAACATGTTGGGGCACGTGTAGATGAGCATTATATGATCATAACAGTGGCTCAATATAGCAGGAGTTGGGTTAACAGAGAAAGATAACTTTTCACAACAGATATACTCGGGACCCATGCAGTTTTGTACTACATGTGCACATCAATTACTTAAACATGTTGGGGCACGTGTAGTTGTGCATTATATGATCATAACAGTGGCTCAATATAGCAGGAGTTGGGTTAACAGAGAAAGATAACTTTTCACAACTGATTTACTCGGGACCCATGCAAGTTTGTGCTACATGTGCACATCAATTAACTAAAAATGTGGGGCACGTGTAGTTGTGCATTATATGATCATAACACTGGCTCAATATAGCAGGAGTTGGGTTAACAGAGAAAGATAACTTTTCACAACTGATTTACTCGGGACCCATGGAGGTTTGTACTATATGTGCACATCAATTACCTAAACATGTTGGGGCACGTGTAGTTGCGCATTATATGATCATAACAGTAGCTCAATATAGCAGGAGTTGGGTTAACAGAGAAAGATAACTTTTCACAACTGATTTACTCGGGACCCATGCAGGTTTGTACTACATGTGCACATCAATTACCTAAACATGTTGGGGCACGTGTAGTTGTGCATTATATGGTCATAACAGTGGCTCAATATAGCAGGAGTTGGGTTAACAGAGAAAGATAACTTTTCACAACTGATTTACTCGGGACCCATGCAGGTTTGTACTACATGTGCACATCAATTACCTAAACATGTTGGGGCACGTGTAGCTGTGCATTATATGATCATAACAGTGGCTCAATATAGCAGGAGTTGGGTTAACAGAGAAAGATAACTTTTCACAACTGATTTACTCGGGACCCATGCAGGTTTGTACTACATGTGCACATCAATTACCTAAACATGTTGGGGCACGTGTAGTTGTGCATTATATGATCGTAACAGTGGCTGAATATAGCAGGAGTTGGGTTAACAGAGAAAGATAACTTTTCACAACTGATTTACTCGGGATTCATGCAGGTTTGTACTACATGTGCACATCAATTACCTAAACATGTTAAGGCACGTGTAGTTGTGCATTATATGATCATAACAGTGGCTCAATATAGCAGGAGTTGGGTTAACAGAGAAAGATAACTTTTCACAACTGATTTACTCGGGACCCATGCAGGTTTGTACTACATGTGCACATCAATTACCTAAATATGTTGGGGCACGTGTAGTTGAGCATTATATGATCATAACAGTGGCTCAATATAGCAGGAGTTGGGTTAACAGAGAAAGATAACTTTTCACAACTGATTTACTCGGGACCCATGCAGGTTTGTACTATATGTGCACATCAATTACCTAAACATGTTTAGGCACGTGTAGTTGTGCATTATATGATCATAACAGTAGCTCAATATAGCAGGAGTTGGGTTAACAGAGAAAGATAACTTTTCACAACTGATTTACTCGGGACCCATGCAGGTTTGTACTACATGTACACATCAATTACGTAAACATGTTGGGGCTCGTGTAGTTGTGCATTATATGATCATAACAGTAGCTCAATATAGCAGGAGTTGGGTACAGAGAAAGATAACTTTTCACAACTGATTTACTCGGGACCCATGCAGGTTTGTACTACATGTACACATCAATTACCTAAACATGATGGGGCACGTGTAGTTGTGCATTATATGATCATAACAGTGGCTCAATATAGCAGGAGTTGGGTTAACAGAGAAAGATAACTTTTCACAACTGATTTACTCGGGACCCATGCAGGTTTGTACTACATGTGCACATCAATTACCTAAACATGTTGGGGCATGTGTAGTTGTGCATTATATGAACATAACAGTAGCTCAATATAGCAGGAGTTGGGTTAACAGAGAAAGATAACTTTTCACAACTGATTTACTCGGGACCCATGCAGGTTTGTACATGTGCACATCAATTACCTAAACATGTTGGGGCACGTGTAGTTGTGCATTATATGATCATAACAGTGGCTCAATATAGCAGGAGTTGGGTTAACAGAGAAAGATAAATTTTCACAACTGATTTACTCGAGACCCATGCAGGTTTGTACTACATGTGCACATCAATTACCTAAACATGTTGGGGCACGTGTAGTTGTGCATTATATGATCATAACAGTAGCTCAGTATAGCAGGAGTTGGGTTAACAGAGAAAGATAACTTTTCACAACTGATTTACTCGGGACCCATGCAGGTTTGTACTACATGTGCACATCAATTACCTAAACATGTTGGGGCACGTGTAGTTGTGCATTATATGGTCATAACAGTGGCTCAATATAGCAGGAGTTGGGTTAACAGAGAAAGATAACTTTTCACAACTGATTTACTCGGGACCCATGCAGGTTTGTACTACATGTGCACATCAATTACCTAAACATGTTGGGGCACGTGTAGTTGTGCATTATATGGTCATAACAGTGGCTCAATATAGCAGGAGTTGGGTTAACAGAGAAAGATAATTTTTCACAACTGATTTACTCGGGACCCATGCAGGTTTGTATTACATGTGCACATCAATTACCTAAATATGTTGGGGCACGTGTAGTTGTGCATTATATGATCATAACAGTGGCTCAATATAGCAGGAGTTGGGTTAACAGAGAAAGATAACTTTTCACAACTGATTTACTCGGGACCCATGCAGGTTTGTACTATATGTGCACATCAATTACCTAAACATGTTGGGGCACGTGTAGTTGTGCATTATATGATCATAACAGTAGCTCAATATAGCAGGAGTTGGGTTAACAAAGAAAGATAACTTTTCACAACTGATTTACTCGGGACCCATGCAGGTTTGTACTACATGTGCACTTCATTTACCTAAACATGTTGGGGCACGTGTAGTTGTGCATTATATGATCATAACAGTGGCTCAATATAGCAGGAGTTGGGTTAACAGAGAAAGATAACTTTTCACAACTGATTTACTCGGGACCCATGCAGGTTTGTACTACATGTGCCCACCAATTACCTAAACATGTTGGGGCACGTGTAGTTGTGCATTATATGATCATAACAGTAGCTCAATATAGCAAGAGTTGGGTTAATAGAGAAAGATAACTTTTCACAACTGATTTACTCGGGACCCATGCAGGTTTGTACTACATGTGCACATCAATTACCTAAACATGTTGGGGCACGTGTAGTTGTGCATTATATGATCATAACAGTGGCTCAATATAGCAGGAGTTGGGTTAACAGAGAAAGATAACTTTTCACAACTGATTTACTCGGGACCCATGCAGGTTTGTACTACATGTACACATCAAATACCTAAACATGATGGGGCACGTGTAGTTGTGCATTATATGATCATAACAGTGGCTCAATATAGCAGGAGTTGGGTTAACAGAGAAAGATAACTTTTCACAACTGATTTACTCGGGACCCATGCAGGTTTGTACTACATGTGCACATCAATTACCTAAACATGTTGGGGCACGTGTAGTTGTGCATTATATGAACATAACAGTAGCTCAATATAGCAGGAGTTGGGTTAACAGAGAAAGATAACTTTTCACAACTGATTTACTCGGGACCCATGCAGGTTTGTACTATATGTGCACATCAATTACCTAAACATGTTGGGGCACGTGTAGTTGAGCATTATATGATCATAACAGTGGCTCAATATAGCAGGAGTTGGGTTAACAGAGAAAGATAACTTTTCACAACTGATTTACTCGGGACCCATGCAGGTTTGTACCACATGTGCACATCAATTACCTAAATATGTTGGGGCACGTGTAGTTGTGCATTATATGATCGTAACAGTGGCTGAATATAGCAGGAGTTGGGTTAACAGAGAAAGATAACTTTTCACAACTGATTTACTCGGGACCCATGCAGGTTTGTACTACATGTGCACATCAATTACCTAAACATGTTGGGGCACGTGTAGTTGTGCATTATATGATCGTAACAGTGGCTGAATATAGCAGGAGTTGGGTTAACAGAGAAAGATAACTTTTCACAACTGATTTACTCATTACCCATGCAGGCTTGTACTACATGTGTACATCAATTACCTAAACATGTTGGGGCACGTGTAGTTGTGCATTATATGATCATAGCAGTGGCTCAATATAGCAGGAGTTGGGTTAACAGAGAAAGATAACTTTTCACAACTGATTTACTCGGGACCCATGCAGGTTTGTACTACATGTGCACATCAATTACCTAAACATGTTGGGGCACGTGTAGTTGTGCATTATATGATCGTAACAGTGGCTGAATATAGCAGGAGTTGGGTTAACAGAGAAAGATAACTTTTCACAACTGATTTACTCATTACCCATGCAGGTTTGTATTACATGTGCACATCAATTACCTAAACATGTTGGGGCACGTGTAGTTGTGCATTATATGATCATAGCAGTGGCTCAATATAGCAGGAGTTGGGTTAACAGAGAAAGATAACTTTTCACAACTGATTTACTCGGGACCCATGCAGGTTTGTACTACATGTGCACATCAATTACCTAAACATGTTGGGGCACGTGTAGTTGTGCATTATATGATCATAACAGTAGCTCAATATAGCAGGAGTTGGGTTAACAGAGAAAGATAACTTTTCACAACTGATTTACTCGGGACCCATGCAGGTTTGTACCACATGTGCACATCAATTACCTAAATATGTTGGGGCACGTGTAGTTGTGCATTATATGATCGTAACAGTGGCTGGATATAGCAGGAGTTGGGTTAACAGAGAAAGATAACTTTTCACAACTGATTTACTCGGGACCCATGCAGGTTTGTACTACATGTGCACTTCATTTACCTAAACATGTTGGGGCACGTGTAGTTGTGCATTATATGATCATAACAGTGGCTCAATATAGCAGGAGTTGGGTTAACAGAGAAAGATAACTTTTCACAACTGATTTACTCGGGACCCATGCAGGTTCGTACTACATGTGCCCACCAATTACCTAAACATGTTGGGGCACGTGTAGTTGTGCATTATATGATCATAACAGTAGCTCAATATAGCAAGAGTTGGGTTAATAGAGAAAGATAACTTTTCACAACTGATTTACTCGGGACCCATGCAGGTTTGTACTACATGTGCACATCAATTACCTAAACATGTTGGGGCACGTGTAGTTGTGCATTATATGATCATAACAGTGGCTCAATATAGCAGGAGTTGGGTTAACAGAGAAAGATAACTATTCACAACTGATTTACTCGGGACCCATGCAGGTTTGTACTACATGTGCACATCAATTACCTAAACATGTTGGGGCTCGTGTAGTTGTGCATTATATGATCATAACAGTAGCTCAATATAGCAGGAGTTGGGTACAGAGAAAGATAACTTTTCACAACTGATTTACTCGGGACCCATGCAGGTTTGTACTACATGTACACATCAATTACCTAAACATGATGGGGCACGTGTAGTTGTGCATTATATGATCATAACAGTGGCTCAATATAGCAGGAGTTGGGTTAACAGAGAAAGATAACTTTTCACAACTGATTTACTCGGGACCCATGCAGGTTTGTACTACATGTGCACATCAATTACCTAAACATGTTGGGGCACGTGTAGTTGTGCATTATATGAACATAACAGTAGCTCAATATAGCAGGAGTTGGGTTAACAAAGAAAGATAACTTTTCACAACTGATTTACTCGGGACCCATGCAGGTTTGTACTATATGTGCACATCAATTACCTAAACATGTTGGGGCACGTGTAGTTGAGCATTATATGATCATAACAGTGGCTCAATATAGCAGGAGTTGGGTTAACAGAGAAAGATAACTTTTCACAACTGATATACTCGGGACCCATGCAGTTTTGTACTACATGTGCACATCACTTACTTAAACATGTTGGGGCACGTGTAGTTGTGCATTATATGATCATAACAGTGGCTCAATATAGCAGGAGTTGGGTTAACAGAGAAAGATAACTTTTCACAACTGATTTACTCGGGACCCATGCAAGTTTGTGCTACATGTGCACATCAATTAACTAAAAATGTGGGGCACGTGTAGTTGTGCATTATATGATCATAACAGTGGCTCAATATAGCAGGAGTTGGGTTAACAGAGAAAGATAACTTTTCACAACTGATTTACTCGGGACCCATGGAGGTTTGTACTATATGTGCACATCAATTACCTAAACATGTTGGGGCACGTGTAGTTGCGCATTATATGATCATAACAGTAGCTCAATATAGCAGGAGTTGGGTTAACAGAGAAAGATAACTTTTCACAACTGATTTACTCGGGACCCATGCAGGTTTGTACTACATGTGCACATCAATTACCTAAACATGTTGGGGCACGTGTAGTTGTGCATTATATGGTCATAACAGTGGCTCAATATAGCAGGAGTTGGGTTAACAGAGAAAGATAACTTTTCACAACTGATTTACTCGGGACCCATGCAGGTTTGTACTACATGTGCACATCAATTACCTAAACATGTTGGGGCACGTGTAGCTGTGCATTATATGATCATAACAGTGGCTCAATATAGCAGGAGTTGGGTTAACAGAGAAAGACAACTTTTCACAACTGATTTACTCGGGACCCATGCAGGTTTGTACTACATGTGCACATCAATTACCTAAACATGTTGGGGCACGTGTAGTTGTGCTTTATATGATCGTAACAGTGGCTGAATATAGCAGGAGTTGGGTTAACAGAGAAAGATAACTTTTCACAACTGATTTACTCGGGACCCATGCAGGTTTGTACTACATGTGCACATCAATTACCTAAATATGTTGGGGCACGTGTAGTTGAGCAGTATATGATCATAACAGTGGCTCAATATAGCAGGAGTTGGGTTAACAGAGAAAGATAACTTTTCACAACTGATTTACTCGGGACCCATGCAGGTTTGTACTATATGTGCACATCAATTACCTAAACATGTTTAGGCACGTGTAGTTGTGCATTATATGATCATAACAGTAGCTCAATATAGCAGGAGTTGGGTTAACAGAGAAAGATAATTTTTCACAACTGATTTACTCGGGACCCATGCAGGTTTGTACTACATGTACACATCAATTACCTAAACATGTTGGGGCTCGTGTAGTTGTGCATTATATGATCATAACAGTAGCTCAATATAGCAGGAGTTGGGTACAGAGAAAGATAACTTTTCACAACTGATTTACTCGGGACCCATGCAGGTTTGTACTACATGTACACATCAATTACCTAAACATGATGGGGCACGTGTAGTTGTGCATTATATGATCATAACAGTGGCTCAATATAGCAGGAGTTGGGTTAACAGAGAAAGATAACTTTTCACTACTGATTTACTCGGGACCCATGCAGGTTTGTACTACATGTGCACATCAATTACCTAAACATGTTGGGGCACGTGTAGTTGTGCATTATATGAACATAACAGTAGCTCAATATAGCAGGAGTTGGGTTAACAGAGAAAGAAAACTTTTCACAACTGATTTACTCGGGACCCATGCAGGTTTGTACTATATGTGCACATCAATTACCTAAACATGTTGGGGCACGTGTAGTTGAGCATTATATGATCATAACAGTGGCTCAATATAGCAGGAGTTGGGTTAACAGAGAAAGATAACTTTTCACAACTGATATACTCGGGACCCATGCAGTTTTGTACTACATGTGCACATCAATTACTTAAACATGTTGGGGCACGTGTAGTTGTGCATTATATGATCATAACAGTGGCTCAATATAGCAGGAGTTGGGTTAACAGAGAAAGATAACTTTTCACAACTGATTTACTCGGGACCCATGCAAGTTTGTGCTACATGTGCACATCAATTAACTAAAAATGTGGGGCACGTGTAGTTGTGCATTATATGATCATAACAGTGGCTCAATATAGCAGGAGTTGGGTTAACAGAGAAAGATAACTTTTCACAACTGATTTACTCGGGACCCATGGAGGTTTGTACTATATGTGCACATCAATTACCTAAACATGTTGGGGCACGTGTAGTTGCGCATTATATGATCATAACAGTAGCTCAATATAGCAGGAGTTGGGTTAACAGAGAAAGTTAACTTTTCACAACTGATTTACTCGGGACCCATGCAGGTTTGTACTACATGTGCACATCAATTACCTAAACATGTTGGGGCACGTGTAGTTGTGCATTATATGGTCATAACAGTGGCTCAATATAGCAGGAGTTGGGTTAACAGAGAAAGATAACTTTTCACAACTGATTTACTCGGGACCCATGCAGGTTTGTACTACATGTGCACATCAATTACCTAAACATGTTGGGGCACGTGTAGCTGTGCATTATATGATCATAACAGTGGCTCAATATAGCAGGAGTTGGGTTAACAGAGAAAGATAACTTTTCACAACTGATTTACTCGGGACCCATGCAGGTTTGTACTACATGTGCACATCAATTACCTAAACATGTTGGGGCACGTGTAGTTGTGCATTATATGATCGTAACAGTGGCTGAATATAGCAGGAGTTGGGTTAACAGAGAAAGATAACTTTTCACTACTGATTTACTCGGGATTCATGCAGGTTTGTACTACATGTGCACATCAATTACCTAAACATGTTAAGGCACGTGTAGTTGTGCATTATATGATCATAACAGTGGCTCAATATAGCAGGAGTTGGGTTAACAGAGAAAGATAACTTTTCACAACTGATTTACTCGGGACCCATGCAGGTTTGTACTACATGTGCACATCAATTACCTAAATATGTTGGGGCACGTGTAGTTGAGCATTATATGATCATAACAGTGGCTCAATATAGCAGGAGTTGGGTTAACAGAGAAAGATAACTTTTCACAACTGATTTACTCGGGACCCATGCAGGTTTGTACTATATGTGCACATCAATTACCTAAACATGTTTAGGCACGTGTAGTTGTGCATTATATGATCATAACAGTAGCTCAATATAGCAGGAGTTGGGTTAACAGAGAAAGATAACTTTTCACAACTGATTTACTCGGGACCCATGCAGGTTTGTACTACATGTGCACTTCATTTACCTAAACATGTTGGGGCACGTGTAGTTGTGCATTATATGATCATAACAGTGGCTCAATATAGCAGGAGTTGGGTTAACAGAGAAAGATAACTTTTCACAACTGATTTACTCGGGACCCATGCAGGTTTGTACTACATGTGCACACCAATTACCTAAACATGTTGGGGCACGTGTAGTTGTGCATTATATGATCATAACAGTAGCTCAATATAGCAAGAGTTGGGTTAACAGAGAAAGATAACTTTTCATAACTGATTTACTCGGGACCCATGCAGGTTTGTACTACATGTGCACATCAATTACCTAAACATGTTGGGGCACGTGTAGTTGTGCATTATATGATCATAACAGTGGCTCAATATAGCAGGAGTTGGGTTAACAGAGAAAGATAACTATTCACAACTGATTTACTCGGGACCCATGCAGGTTTGTACTACATGTGCACATCAATTACCTAAACATGTTGGGGCTCGTGTAGTTGTGCATTATATGATCATAACAGTAGCTCAATATAGCAGGAGTTGGGTTAACAGAGAAAGATAACTTTTCACAACTGATTTACTCGGGACCCATGCAGGTTTGTACTATATGTGCACATCAATTACCTAAACATGTTGGGGCACGTGTAGTTGAGCATTATATGATCATAACAGTAGCTCAATATAGCAGGAGTTGGGTTAACAGAGAAAGATAACTTTTCACAACTGATTTACTCGGGACCCATGCAAGTTTGTACTACATGTGCACATCAATTACCTAAACATGTTGGGGCACGTGTAGTTGTGCATTATATGGTCATAACAGTGGCTCAATTTAGCAGGAGTTGGGTTAACAGAGAAAGATAACTTTTCACAACTGATTTACTCGGGACCCATGCAGGTTTGTACTACATGTGCACATCAATTACCTAAACATGTTGGGGCACGTGTAGTTGTGCATTATATGATCATAACAGTAGCTCAATATAGCAGGAGTTGGGTTAACAGAGAAAGATAACTTTTCACAACTGATTTACTCGGGACCCATGCAGGTTTGTACTACATGTGCACACCAATTACCTAAACATGTTGGGGCACGTGTAGTTGTGCATTATATGATCATAACAGTAGCTCAATATAGCAGGAGTTGGGTTAACAGAGAAAGATAACTTTTCACAACTGATTTACTCGGGACCCATGCAGGTTTGTACTACATGTGCACATCAATTACCTAAACATGTTGGGGCACGTGTAGTTGTGCATTATATGATCATAACAGTGGCTCAATATAGCAGGAGTTGGGTTAACAGAGAAAGATAACTTTTCACAACTGATTTATTCGGGACCCATGCAGGTTTGTACTATATGTGCACATCAATTACCTAAACATGTTGGGGCACGTGTAGTTGTGCATTATATGATCATAACAGTGGCTCAATATAGCAGGAGTTGGGTTAACAGAGAAAGATAACTTTTCACAACTGATTTACTCGGGACCCATGCAGGTTTGTACTACATGTGCACATCAATTACCTAAATATGTTGGGGCACGTGTAGTTGTGCATTATATGAGCATAACAGTAGCTCAATATAGCAGGAGTTGGGTTAACAGAGAAAGATAACTTTTCACAAATGATTTACTCGGGACCCATGCAGGTTTGTACTACATGTGCACATCAATTACCTAAACATGTTGGGGCTCGTGTAGTTGTGCATTATATGATAATAACAGTAGCTCAATATAGCAGGAGTTGGGTTAACAGAGAAAGATAACTTTTCACAACTGATTTACTCGGGACCCATGCAGGTTTGTACTACATGTGCACATCAATTACCTAAACATGATGGGGCCCGTGTAGTTGTGCATTATATGATCATAACAGTGGCTCAATATAGCAGGAGTTGGGTTAACAGAGAAAGATAACTTTTCACAACTGATTTACTCGGGACCCATGCAGGTTTGTACTACATGTGCACATCAATTACCTAAACATGTTGGGGCACGTGTAGTTGTGCATTATATGATCATAGCAGTAGCTCAATATAGCAGGAGTTGGGTTAACAGAGAAAGATAACTTTTCACAACTGATTTACTCGGGACCCATGCAGGTTTGTACTACATGTGCACATCAATTACCTAAACATGTTGGGGCACGTGTAGTTGTGCATTATATGATCATAAGAGTGGCTCAATATAGCAGGAGCTGGGTTAACAGAGAAAGATAACTTTTCACAACTGATTTATTCGGGACCCATGCAGGTTTGTACTATATGTGCACATCAATTACCAAGACGTGTTCGGTCATGTGTAGTTTTGCATTATATGATCATAACAGGTGCTCAGTGAAACAGGAGATTGGTTAATAACGAAATAGACTTATTCACACCTGATTCACTCGGGACCCATGCAGATTTGTGTTACATGTGCACATCAATTACCCAAACGTGTTCGGTGATATGTAGTTTTGCATTATATGATCATAATAGGTGCTCAGTGGAGCAAAAGTTGGGTTATCAAAGAAATAGACTTATTCACAACTGATATACTCGGGACCCATGCAGGTTTGTACTACATGTGCACATCAATTACCTAAACATGTTGGGGCTTGTGTAGTTGTGCATTATATGATCATAGCAGTAGCTCAATATAGCAGGAGTTGGGTTAACAGAGAAAGATAACTTTTCACAACTGATTTACTCGGGACCCATGCAGGTTTGTACTACATGTGCACATCAATTACCTAAACATGTTGGGGCACGTGTAGTTGTGCATTATATGATCATAACAGTAGCTCAATATAGCAAGAGTTGGGTTAACAGAGAAAGATAACTTTTCACAACTGATTTACTCGGGACCCATGCAGGTTTGTACTACATGTGCACATCAATTACCTAAACATGTTGGGGCACGTGTAGTTGTGCATTATATGATCATAACAGTAGCTCAATATAGCAAGAGTTGGGTTAACAGAGAAAGATAACTTTTCACAACTGATTTACTCGGGACCCATGCAGGTTTGTACTACATGTGCACATCAATTACCTAAACATGTTGGGGCTCGTGTAGTTGTGCATTATATGATAATAACAGTAGCTCAATATAGCAGGAGTTGGGTTAACAGAGAAAGATAACTTTTCACAACTGATTTACTCGGGACCCATGCAGGTTTGTACTACATGTGCACATCAATTACCTAAACATGATGGGGCCCGTGTAGTTGTGCATTATATGATCATAACAGTGGCTCAATATAGCAGGAGTTGGGTTAACAGAGAAAGATAACTTTTCACAACTGATTTACTCGGGACCCATGCAGGTTTGTACTACATGTGCACATCAATTACCTAAACATGTTGGGGCACGTGTAGTTGTGCATTATATGAACATAACAGTAGCTCAATATAGCAGGAGTTGGGTTAACAGAGAAAGATAACTTTTCACAACTGATTTACTCGGGACCCATGCAGGTTTGTACTACATGTGCACATCAATTACCTAAACCTGTTGGGGCACGTATAGTTGTGCATTATATGATCATAGCAGTGGCTCAATATAGCAGGAGTTGGGTTAACAGAGAAAGATAACTTTTCACAACTGATTTACTCGGGACCCATGCAGGTTTGTACTACATGTGCACATCAATTACCTAAACATGTTGGGGCACGTGTAGTTGTGCATTATATGATCGTAACAGTGGCTGAATATAGCAGGAGTTGGGTTAACAGAGAAAGATAACTTTTCACAACTGATTTACTCGGGACCCATGCAGGTTTGTACTACATGTGCACATCAATTACCTAAACATGTTGGGGCACGTGTAGTTGTGCATTATATGATCATAACAGTAGCTCAATATAGCAGGAGTTGGGTTAACAGAGAAAGATAACTTTTCACAACTGATTTACTCGGGACCCATGCAGGTTTGTACTACATGTGCACATCAATTACCTAAACTTGTTGGGGCACGTGTAGTTGTGCATTATATGATCATAACAGTAGCTCAATATAGCAGGAGTTGGGTTAACAGAGAAAGATAACTTTTCACAACTGATTTACTCGGGACCCATGCAGGTTTGTACTATATGTGCACATCAATTACCTAAACATGTTGGGGCACGTGTAGTTGTGCATTATATGATCATAACAGTAGCTCAATAGAGCAGGAGTTGGGTTAACAGAGAAAGATAACATTTCACAACTGATTTACTCGGGACCCATGCAGGTTTGTACTACATGTGCACATCAATTACCTAAACATGTTGGGGCACGAGTAGTTGTGCATTATATGATCATAACAGTGGCTCAATATAGCAGGAGTTGGGTTAACAGAGAAAGATAACTTTTCACAACTGATTTACTCGGGACCCATGCAGGTTTGTACTACATGTGCACATCAATTACCTAAACATGTTGGGGCACGTGTAGTTGTGCATTATATGATCATAACAGTGGCTCAATATAGCAGGAGTTGGGTTAACAGAGAAAGATAACTTTTCACAACTGATTTACTCGGGACCCATGCAGGTTTGTACTACATGTGCACATCAATTACCTAAACATGTTGGGGCACGTGTAGTTGTGCATTATATGAACATAACAGTAGCTCAATATAGCAGGAGTTGGGTTAACAGAGAAAGATAACTTTTCACAACTGATTTACTCGGGACCCATGCAGGTTTGTACTATATGTGCACATCAATTACCTAAACATGTTGGGGCACGTGTAGATGAGCATTATATGATCATAACAGTGGCTCAATATAGCAGGAGTTGGGTTAACAGAGAAAGATAACTTTTCACAACAGATATACTCGGGACCCATGCAGTTTTGTACTACATGTGCACATCAATTACTTAAACATGTTGGGGCACGTGTAGTTGTGCATTATATGATCATAACAGTGGCTCAATATAGCAGGAGTTGGGTTAACAGAGAAAGATAACTTTTCACAACTGATTTACTCGGGACCCATGCAAGTTTGTGCTACATGTGCACATCAATTAACTAAAAATGTGGGGCACGTGTAGTTGTGCATTATATGATCATAACACTGGCTCAATATAGCAGGAGTTGGGTTAACAGAGAAAGATAACTTTTCACAACTGATTTACTCGGGACCCATGGAGGTTTGTACTATATGTGCACATCAATTACCTAAACATGTTGGGGCACGTGTAGTTGCGCATTATATGATCATAACAGTAGCTCAATATAGCAGGAGTTGGGTTAACAGAGAAAGATAACTTTTCACAACTGATTTACTCGGGACCCATGCAGGTTTGTACTACATGTGCACATCAATTACCTAAACATGTTGGGGCACGTGTAGTTGTGCATTGTATGGTCATAACAGTGGCTCAATATAGCAGGAGTTGGGTTAACAGAGAAAGATAACTTTTCACAACTGATTTACTCGGGACCCATGCAGGTTTGTACTACATGTGCACATCAATTACCTAAACATGTTGGGGCACGTGTAGCTGTGCATTATATGATCATAACAGTGGCTCAATATAGCAGGAGTTGGGTTAACAGAGAAAGATAACTTTTCACAACTGATTTACTCGGGACCCATGCAGGTTTGTACTACATGTGCACATCAATTACCTAAACATGTTGGGGCACGTGTAGTTGTGCATTATATGATCGTAACAGTGGCTGAATATAGCAGGAGTTGGGTTAACAGAGAAAGATAACTTTTCACAACTGATTTACTCGGGATTCATGCAGGTTTGTACTACATGTGCACATCAATTACCTAAACATGTTAAGGCACGTGTAGTTGTGCATTATATGATCATAACAGTGGCTCAATATAGCAGGAGTTGGGTTAACAGAGAAAGATAACTTTTCACAACTGATTTACTCGGGACCCATGCAGGTTTGTACTACATGTGCACATCAATTACCTAAATATGTTGGGGCACGTGTAGTTGAGCATTATATGATCATAACAGTGGCTCAATATAGCAGGAGTTGGGTTAACAGAGAAAGATAACTTTTCACAACTGATTTACTCGGGACCCATGCAGGTTTGTACTATATGTGCACATCAATTACCTAAACATGTTTAGGCACGTGTAGTTGTGCATTATATGATCATAACAGTAGCTCAATATAGCAGGAGTTGGGTTAACAGAGAAAGATAACTTTTCACAACTGATTTACTCGGGACCCATGCAGGTTTGTACTACATGTACACATCAATTACGTAAACATGTTGGGGCTCGTGTAGTTGTGCATTATATGATCATAACAGTAGCTCAATATAGCAGGAGTTGGGTACAGAGAAAGATAACTTTTCACAACTGATTTACTCGGGACCCATGCAGGTTTGTACTACATGTACACATCAATTACCTAAACATGATGGGGCACGTGTAGTTGTGCATTATATGATCATAACAGTGGCTCAATATAGCAGGAGTTGGGTTAACAGAGAAAGATAACTTTTCACAACTGATTTACTCGGGACCCATGCAGGTTTGTACTACATGTGCACATCAATTACCTAAACATGTTGGGGCATGTGTAGTTGTGCATTATATGAACATAACAGTAGCTCAATATAGCAGGAGTTGGGTTAACAGAGAAAGATAACTTTTCACAACTGATTTACTCGGGACCCATGCAGGTTTGTACATGTGCACATCAATTACCTAAACATGTTGGGGCACGTGTAGTTGTGCATTATATGATCATAACAGTGGCTCAATATAGCAGGAGTTGGGTTAACAGAGAAAGATAAATTTTCACAACTGATTTACTCGAGACCCATGCAGGTTTGTACTACATGTGCACATCAATTACCTAAACATGTTGGGGCACGTGTAGTTGTGCATTATATGATCATAACAGTAGCTCAGTATAGCAGGAGTTGGGTTAACAGAGAAAGATAACTTTTCACAACTGATTTACTCGGGACCCATGCAGGTTTGTACTACATGTGCACATCAATTACCTAAACATGTTGGGGCACGTGTAGTTGTGCATTATATGGTCATAACAGTGGCTCAATATAGCAGGAGTTGGGTTAACAGAGAAAGATAACTTTTCACAACTGATTTACTCGGGACCCATGCAGGTTTGTACTACATGTGCACATCAATTACCTAAACATGTTGGGGCACGTGTAGTTGTGCATTATATGGTCATAACAGTGGCTCAATATAGCAGGAGTTGGGTTAACAGAGAAAGATAATTTTTCACAACTGATTTACTCGGGACCCATGCAGGTTTGTATTACATGTGCACATCAATTACCTAAATATGTTGGGGCACGTGTAGTTGTGCATTATATGATCATAACAGTGGCTCAATATAGCAGGAGTTGGGTTAACAGAGAAAGATAACTTTTCACAACTGATTTACTCGGGACCCATGCAGGTTTGTACTATATGTGCACATCAATTACCTAAACATGTTGGGGCACGTGTAGTTGTGCATTATATGATCATAACAGTAGCTCAATATAGCAGGAGTTGGGTTAACAAAGAAAGATAACTTTTCACAACTGATTTACTCGGGACCCATGCAGGTTTGTACTACATGTGCACTTCATTTACCTAAACATGTTGGGGCACGTGTAGTTGTGCATTATATGATCATAACAGTGGCTCAATATAGCAGGAGTTGGGTTAACAGAGAAAGATAACTTTTCACAACTGATTTACTCGGGACCCATGCAGGTTTGCACTACATGTGCCCACCAATTACCTAAACATGTTGGGGCACGTGTAGTTGTGCATTATATGATCATAACAGTAGCTCAATATAGCAAGAGTTGGGTTAATAGAGAAAGATAACTTTTCACAACTGATTTACTCGGGACCCATGCAGGTTTGTACTACATGTGCACATCAATTACCTAAACATGTTGGGGCACGTGTAGTTGTGCATTATATGATCATAACAGTGGCTCAATATAGCAGGAGTTGGGTTAACAGAGAAAGATAACTTTTCACAACTGATTTACTCGGGACCCATGCAGGTTTGTACTACATGTACACATCAAATACCTAAACATGATGGGGCACGTGTAGTTGTGCATTATATGATCATAACAGTGGCTCAATATAGCAGGAGTTGGGTTAACAGAGAAAGATAACTTTTCACAACTGATTTACTCGGGACCCATGCAGGTTTGTACTACATGTGCACATCAATTACCTAAACATGTTGGGGCACGTGTAGTTGTGCATTATATGAACATAACAGTAGCTCAATATAGCAGGAGTTGGGTTAACAGAGAAAGATAACTTTTCACAACTGATTTACTCGGGACCCATGCAGGTTTGTACTATATGTGCACATCAATTACCTAAACATGTTGGGGCACGTGTAGTTGAGCATTATATGATCATAACAGTGGCTCAATATAGCAGGAGTTGGGTTAACAGAGAAAGATAACTTTTCACAACTGATTTACTCGGGACCCATGCAGGTTTGTACTACATGTGCACATCAATTACCTAAATATGTTGGGGCACGTGTAGTTGTGCATTATATGATCATAACAGTGGCTCAATATAGCAGGAGTTGGGTTAACAGAGAAAGATAACTTTTCACAACTGATTTACTCGGGACCTATGCAGGTTTGTACTATATGTGCACATCAATTACCTAAACATGTTGGGGCACGTGTAGTTGTGCATTATATGATCATAACAGTAGCTCAATATAGCAGGAGTTGGGTTAACAGAGAAAGATAACTTTTCACAACTGATTTACTCGGGACCCATGCAGGTGTGTAATATATGTGCACATCAATTACCTAAACATGTTGGGGCACGTGTAGTTGTGCATTATATGATCATAGCAGTGGCTCAATATAGCAGGAGTTGGGTTAACAGAGAAAGATAACTTTTCACAACTGATTTACTCGGGACCCATGCAGGTTTGTACTACATGTGCACATCAGTTACCTAAACATGTTGGGGCACGTGTAGTTGTGCATTATATGATCATAACAGTGGCTCAATATAGCAGGAGTTGGGTTAACAGAGAAAGATAACTTTTCACAACTGATTTACTCGGGACCCATGCAGGTTTGTACTACATGTGCACACCAATTACCTAAACATGTTGGGGCACGTGTAGTTGTGCATTATATGAACATGACAGTAGCTCAATATAGCAGGAGTTGGGTTAACAGAGAAAGATAACTTTTCACAACTGATTTACTCGGGACCCATGCAGGTTAGTACTATATGTCCACATCAATTACCTAAACATGTTGGGGCACGTGTAGTTGTGCATTATATGATCATAACAGTAGCTCAATATAGCAGGGGTTGGGTTAACAGAGAAAGATAACTTTTCACAACTGATTTACTCGGGACCCATGCAGGTTTGTACTACATGTGCACATCAATTACCTAAACATGTTGGGGCACGTGTAGTTGTGCATTATATGGTCATAACAGTGGCTCAATATAGCAGGAGTTGGGTTAACAGAGAAAGATAACTTTTCACAACTGATTTACTCGGGACCCATGCAGGTTTGTATTACATGTGCACATCAATTACCTAAACATGTTGGGGCACGTGTAGTTGTGCATTATATGATCATAGCAGTGGCTCAATATAGCAGGAGTTGGGTTAACAGAGAAAGATAACTTTTCACAACTGATTTACTCGGGACCCATGCAGGTTTGTACTACATGTGCACATCAATTACCTAAACATGTTGGGGCACGTGTAGTTGTGCATTATATGATCATAACAGTAGCTCAATATAGCAGGAGTTGGGTTAACAGAGAAAGATAACTTTTCACAACTGATTTACTCGGGACCCATGCAGGTTTGTACCACATGTGCACATCAATTACCTAAATATGTTGGGGCACGTGTAGTTGTGCATTATATGATCGTAACAGTGGCTGAATATAGCAGGAGTTGGGTTAACAGAGAAAGATAACTTTTCACAACTGATTTACTCGGGACCCATGCAGGTTTGTACTACATGTGCACATCAATTACCTAAACATGTTGGGGCACGTGTAGTTGTGCATTATATGATCGTAACAGTGGCTGAATATAGCAGGAGTTGGGTTAACAGAGAAAGATAACTTTTCACAACTGATTTACTCATTACCCATGCAGGCTTGTACTACATGTGTACATCAATTACCTAAACATGTTGGGGCACGTGTAGTTGTGCATTATATGATCATAGCAGTGGCTCAATATAGCAGGAGTTGGGTTAACAGAGAAAGATAACTTTTCACAACTGATTTACTCGGGACCCATGCAGGTTTGTACTACATGTGCACATCAATTACCTAAACATGTTGGGGCACGTGTAGTTGTGCATTATATGATCGTAACAGTGGCTGAATATAGCAGGAGTTGGGTTAACAGAGAAAGATAACTTTTCACAACTGATTTACTCATTACCCATGCAGGTTTGTATTACATGTGCACATCAATTACCTAAACATGTTGGGGCACGTGTAGTTGTGCATTATATGATCATAGCAGTGGCTCAATATAGCAGGAGTTGGGTTAACAGAGAAATTACCCATGCAGGTTTGTATTACATGTGCACATCAATTACCTAAACATGTTGGGGCACGTGTAGTTGTGCATTATATGATCATAGCAGTGGCTCAATATAGCAGGAGTTGGGTTAACAGAGAAAGATAACTTTTCACAACTGATTTACTCGGGACCCATGCAGGTTTGTACTACATGTGCACATCAATTACCTAAACATGTTGGGGCACGTGTAGTTGTGCATTATATGATCATAACAGTAGCTCAATATAGCAGGAGTTGGGTTAACAGAGAAAGATAACTTTTCACAACTGATTTACTCGGGACCCATGCAGGTTTGTACCACATGTGCACATCAATTACCTAAATATGTTGGGGCACGTGTAGTTGTGCATTATATGATCGTAACAGTGGCTGGATATAGCAGGAGTTGGGTTAACAGAGAAAGATAACTTTTCACAACTGATTTACTCGGGACCCATGCAGGTTTGTACTACATGTGCACATCAATTACCTAAACATGTTGGGGCACGTGTAGTTGTGCATTATATGATCATAACAGTAGCTCAATATAGCAGGAGTTGGGTTAACAGAGAAAGATAACTTTTCACAACTGATTTACTAGGGACCCATGCAGGTTTGTACTACATGTGCACATCAATTACCTAAACATGTTGGGGCACGTGTAGTTGTGCATTATATGATCATAACAGTAGCTCAATATAGCAGGAGTTGGGTTAACAGAGAAAGATAACTTTTCACAACTGATTTACTCGGGACCCATGCAGGTTTGTACTACATGTGCACATCAATTACCTAAACATGTTGGGGCACGTGTAGTTGTGCATTATATGGTCATAACAGTGGCTCAATATAGCAGGAGTTGGGTTAACAGAGAAAGATAACTTTTCACAACTGATTTACTCGGGACCCATGCAGGTTTGTATTACATGTGCACATCAATTACCTAAACATGTTGGGGCACGTGTAGTTGTGCATTATATGATCATAGCAGTGGCTCAATATAGCAGGAGTTGGGTTAACAGAGAAAGATAACTTTTCACAACTGATTTACTCGGGACCCATGCAGGTTTGTACTACATGTGCACATCAATTACCTAAACATGTTGGGGCACGTGTAGTTGTGCATTATATGATCATAACAGTAGCTCAATATAGCAGGAGTTGGGTTAACAGAGAAAGATAACTTTTCACAACTGATTTACTCGGGACCCATGCAGGTTTGTACTACATGTGCACATCAATTACCTAAACATGTTGGGGCACGTGTAGCTGTGCATTATATGATCATAACAGTGGCTCAATATAGCAGGAGTTGGGTTAACAGAGAAAGATAACTTTTCACAACTGATTTACTCGGGACCCATGCAGGTTTGTACTACATGTGCACATCAATTACCTAAACATGTTGGGGCACGTGTAGTTGTGCATTATATGATCGTAACAGTGGCTGAATATAGCAGGAGATGGGTTAACAGAGAAAGATAACTTTTCACAACTGATTTACTCGGGACCCATGCAGGTTTGTACTACATGTGCCCACCAATTACCTAAACATGTTGGGGCACGTGTAGTTGTGCATTATATGATCATAACAGTAGCTCAATATAGCAAGAGTTGGGTTAATAGAGAAAGATAACTTTTCACAACTGATTTACTCGGGACCCATGCAGGTTTGTACTACATGTGCACATCAATTACCTAAACATGTTGGGGCACGTGTAGTTGTGCATTATATGATCATAACAGTGGCTCAATATAGCAGGAGTTGGGTTAACAGAGAAAGATAACTTTTCACAACTGATTTACTCGGGACCCATGCAGGTTTGTACTACATGTGCCCACCAATTACCTAAACATGTTGGGGCACGTGTAGTTGTGCATTATATGATCATAACAGTAGCTCAATATAGCAAGAGTTGGGTTAATAGAGAAAGATAACTTTTCACAACTGATTTACTCGGGACCCATGCAGGTTTGTACTACATGTGCACATCAATTACCTAAACATGTTGGGGCACGTGTAGTTGTGCATTATATGATCATAACAGTGGCTCAATATAGCAGGAGTTGGGTTAACAGAGAAAGATAACTATTCACAACTGATTTACTCGGGACCCATGCAGGTTTGTACTACATGTGCACATCAATTACCTAAACATGTTGGGGCTCGTGTAGTTGTGCATTATATGATCATAACAGTAGCTCAATATAGCAGGAGTTGGGTACAGAGAAAGATAACTTTTCACAACTGATTTACTCGGGACCCATGCAGGTTTGTACTACATGTACACATCAATTACCTAAACATGATGGGGCACGTGTAGTTGTGCATTATATGATCATAACAGTGGCTCAATATAGCAGGAGTTGGGTTAACAGAGAAAGATAACTTTTCACAACTGATTTACTCGGGACCCATGCAGGTTTGTACTACATGTACACATCAATTACCTAAACATGATGGGGCACGTGTAGTTGTGCATTATATGATCATAACAGTGGCTCAATATAGCAGGAGTTGGGTTAACAGAGAAAGATAACTTTTCACAACTGATTTACTCGGGACCCATGCAGGTTTGTACTACATGTGCACATCAATTACCTAAACATGTTGGGGCACGTGTAGTTGTGCATTATATGATCATAACAGTAGCTCAATATAGCAGGAGTTGGGTTAACAGAGAAAGATAACTTTTCACAAATGATTTACTCGGGACCCATGCAGGTTTGTACTACATGTGCACATCAATTACCTAAACATGTTGGGGCTCGTGTAGTTGTGCATTATATGATAATAACAGTAGCTCAATATAGCAGGAGTTGGGTTAACAGAGAAAGATAACTTTTCACAACTGATTTACTCGGGACCCATGCAGGTTTGTACTACATGTGCACATCAATTACCTAAACATGATGGGGCCCGTGTAGTTGTGCATTATATGATCATAACAGTGGCTCAATATAGCAGGAGTTGCGTTAACAGAGAAAGATAACTTTTCACAACTGATTTACTCGGGACCCATGCAGGTTTGTACTACATGTGCACATCAATTACCTAAACATGTTGGGGCACGTGTAGTTGTGCATTATATGATCATAGCAGTAGCTCAATATAGCAGGAGTTGGGTTAACAGAGAAAGATAACTTTTCACAACTGATTTACTCGGGACCCATGCAGGTTTGTACTACATGTGCACATCAATTACCTAAACATGTTGGGGCACGTGTAGTTGTGCATTATATGATCATAAGAGTGGCTCAATATAGCAGGAGCTGGGTTAACAGAGAAAGATAACTTTTCACAACTGATTTATTCGGGACCCATGCAGGTTTGTACTATATGTGCACATCAATTACCAAGACGTGTTCGGTCATGTGTAGTTTTGCATTATATGATCATAACAGGTGCTCAGTGAAACAGGAGATTGGTTAATAACGAAATAGACTTATTCACACCTGATTCACTCGGGACAAATGCAGATTTGTGTTACATGTGCACATCAATTACCCAAACGTGTTCGGTGATATGTAGTTTTGCATTATATGATCATAATAGGTGCTCAGTGGAGCAAAAGATGGGTTATCAAAGAAATAGACTTATTCACAACTGATATACTCGGGACCCATGCAGTTTTGTACTACATGTGCACATCAATTACCTAAACATGTTGGGGCACGTGTAGTTGTGCATTATATGATCATAACAGTGGCTCAATATAGCAGGAGTTGGGTTAACAGAGAAAGATAACTTTTCACAACTGATTTACTCGGGACCCATGCAGGTTTGTACTACATGTGCACATCAATTACCTAAATATGATGGGGCACGTGTAGTTGTGCATTATATGAGCATAACAGTAGCTCAATATAGCAGGAGTTGGGTTAACAGAGAAAGATAACTTTTCACAAATGATTTACTCGGGACCCATGCAGGTTTGTACTACATGTGCACATCAATTACCTAAACATGTTGGGGCTCGTGTAGTTGTGCATTATATGATAATAACAGTAGCTCAATATAGCAGGAGTTGGGTTAACAGAGAAAGATAACTTTTCACAACTGATTTACTCGGGACCCATGCAGGTTTGTACTACATGTGCACATCAATTACCTAAACATGATGGGGCCCGTGTAGTTGTGCATTATATGATCATAACAGTGGCTCAATATAGCAGGAGTTGGGTTAACAGAGAAAGATAACTTTTCACAAATGATTTACTCGGGACCCATGGAGGTTTGTACTACATGTGCACATCAATTACCTAAATATGTTGGGGCACGTGTAGTTGTGCATTATATGATAATAACAGTAGCTCAATATAGCAGGAGTTGGGTTAACAGAGAAAGATAACTTTTCACAACTGATTTACTCGGGACCCATGCAGGTTTGTACTACATGTGCACATCAATTACCTAAACATGATGGGGCCCGTGTAGTTGTGCATTATATGATCATAACAGTGGCTCAATATAGCAGGAGTTGGGTTAACAGAGAAAGATAACTTTTCACAACTGATTTACTCGGGACCCATGCAGGTTTGTACTACATGTGCACACCAATTACCTAAACATGTTGGGGCACGTGTAGTTGTGCATTATATGATCATAACAGTAGCTCAATATAGCAAGAGTTGGGTTAATAGAGAAAGATAACTTTTCACAACTGATTTACTCGGGACCCATGCAGGTTTGTACTACATGTGCACATCAATTACCTAAATATGTTGGGGCACGTGTAGTTGTGCATTATATGATCATAACAGTGGCTCAATATAGCAGGAGTTGGGTTAACAGAGAAAGATAACTTTTCACAACTGATTTACTCGGGACCCATGCAGGTTTGTACTACATGTGCACATCAATTACCTAAACATGTTGGGGCACGTGTAGTTGAGCATTATATGATCATAACAGTAGCTCAATATAGCAGGAGTTGGGTTAACAGAGAAAGATAACTTTTCACAACTGATTTACTCGGGACCCATGCAAGTTTGTACTACATGTGCACATCAATTACCTAAACATGTTGGGGCACGTGTAGTTGTGCATTATATGGTCATAACAGTGGCTCAATATAGCAGGAGTTGGGTTAACAGAGAAAGATAACTTTTCACAACTGATTTACTCGGGACCCATGCAGGTTTGTACTACATGTGCACATCAATTACCTAAACATGTTGGGGCACGTGTAGTTGTGCATTATATGATCATAACAGTAGCTCAATATAGCAGGAGTTGGGTTAACAGAGAAAGATAACTTTTCACAACTGATTTACTCGGGACCCATGCAGGTTTGTACTACATGTGCACACCAATTACCTAAACATGTTGGGGCACGTGTAGTTGTGCATTATATGAACATAACAGTAGCTCAATATAGCAGGAGTTGGGTTAACAGAGAAAGATAACTTTTCACAACTGATTTACTCGGGACCCATGCAGGTTTGTACTACATGTGCACATCAATTACCTAAACATGTTGGGGCACGTGTAGTTGTGCATTATATGATCATAGCAGTAGCTCAATATAGCAGGAGTTGGGCTAACAGAGAAAGATAACTTTTCACAACTGATTTACTCGGGACCCATGCAGGTTTGTACTACATGTGCACATCAATTACCTAAACTTGTTGGGGCACGTGTAGTTGTGCATTATATGATCATAACAGTGGCTCAATATAGCAGGAGTTGGGTTAACAGAGAAAGATAACTTTTCACAACTGATTTATTCGGGACCCATGCAGGTTTGTACTATATGTGCACATCAATTACCAAGACGTGTTCGGTCATGTGTAGTTTTGCATTATATGATCATAACAGGTGCTCAGTGAAACAGGAGATGGGTTAACAACGAAATAGACTTATTCACACCTGATTCACTCGGGACCCATGCAGATTTGTGTTACATGTGCACATCAAGTACCCAAACGTGTTCGGTGATATGTAGTTTTGCATTATATGATTATAATAGGTGCTCAGTGGAGCAAAAGATGGGTTATCAAAGAAATAGACTTATTCACAACTGATATACTCGGGAACCATGCAGGTTTGTACTACATGTGCACATCAATTACCTAAACATGTTGGGGCACGTGTAGTTGTGCATTATATGAACATAACAGTAGCTCAATATAGCAGGAGTTGGGTTAACAGAGAAAGATAACTTTTCACAACTGATTTACTCGGGACCCATGCAGGTTTGTACTACATGTGCACATCAATTACCTAAACATGATGGGGCACGTGTAGTTGTGCATTATATGATCATAACAGTGGCTCAATATAGCAGGAGTTGGGTTAACAGAGAAAGATAACTTTTCACAACTGATTTATTCGGGACCCATGCAGGTTTGTACTACATGTGCATATCAATTACCTAAACATGTTGGGGCACGTGTAGTTGTGCATTATATGAACATAACAGTAGCTCAATATAGCAGGAGTTGGGTTAACAGAGAAAGATAACTTTTCACAACTGATTTACTCGGGACCCATGCAGGTTTGTACTACATGTGCATATCAATTACCTAAACCTGTTGGGGCACGTGTAGTTGTGCATTATATGATCATAGCAGTGGCTCAATATAGCAGGAGTTGGGTTAACAGAGAAAGATAACTTTTCACAACTGATTTACTCGGGACCCGTGCAGGTTTGTACTATATGTGCACATCAATTACCAAGACGTGTTCGGTCATGTGTAGTTTTGCATTATATGATCATAACAGGTGCTCAGTGAAACAGGAGAAGGGTTAACAACGAAATAGACTTATTCACAACTGATTTACTCGGGACCCATGCAGGTTTGTACTATATGTGCACATCAATTACCAAGACGTGTTCGGTCATGTGTAGTTTTGCATTATATGATCATAACAGGTGCTCAGTGAAACAGGAGAAGGGTTAACAACGAAATAGACTTATTCACAACTGATATACTCGGGACCCATGCAGTTTTGTACTACATGTGCACATCAATTACCTAAACATGTTGGGGCACGTGTAGTTGTGCATTATATGAACATAACAGTAGCTCAATATAGCAGGAGTTGGGTTAACAGAGAAAGATAACTTTTCACAACTGATTTACTCGGGACCCATGCAGGTTTGTACTACATGTGCATATCAATTACCTAAACCTGTTGGGGCACGTGTAGTTGTGCATTATATGATCATAGCAGTGGCTCAATATAGCAGGAGTTGGGTTAACAGAGAAAGATAACTTTTCACAACTGATTTACTCGGGACCCATGCAGGTTTGTACTATATGTGCACATCAATTACCAAGACGTGATCGGTCATGTGTAGTTTTGCATTATATGATCATAACAGGTGCTCAGTGAAACAGGAGAAGGGTTAACAACGAAATAGACTTATTCACAACTGATATACTCGGGACCCATGCAGTTTTGTACTACATGTGCACATCAATTACCTAAACATGTTGGGGCACGTGTAGTTGTGCATTATATGAACATAACAGTAGCTCAATATAGCAGGAGTTGGGTTAACAGAGAAAGATAACTTTTCACAACTGATTTACTCGGGACCCATGCAGGTTTGTACTATATGTGCACATCAATTACCTAAAAATGTTGGGGCACGTGTAGTTGTGCATTATATGAACATAACAGTAGCTCAATATAGCAGGAGTTGGGTTAACAGAGAAAGATAACTTTTCACAACTGATTAACTCGGGACCCATGCAGGTTTGTACTACATGTGCACATCAATTACCTAAACATGTTGGGGCACGTGTAGTTGTGCATTATATGATCATAACAGTAGCTCAATATAGCAGGAGTTGGGATAACAGAGAAAGATAACTTTTCACAACTGATTTACTCGGGACCCATGCAGGTGTACTACATGTGCACATCAATTACCTAAACTTGTTAAGGCACGTGTAGTTGTGCATTATATGATCATAACAGTAGCTCAATATAGCAGGAGTTGGGTTAACAGAGAAAGATAACTTTTCACAACTGATTTACTCGGGACCCATGCAGGTTTGTACTACATGTGCACATCAATTACCTAAACATGTTGGGGCACGTGTAGTTGTGCATTATATGATCATAACAGTAGCTCAATATAGCAGGAGTTGGGTTAACAGAGAAAGATAACTTTTCACAACTGATTTACTCGGGACCCATGCAGGTTTGTACTACATGTGCACATCAATTACCTAAACATGTTGGGGCACGTGTAGTTGTGCATTATATGATCATAACAGTGGCTCAATATAGCAGGAGTTGGGTTAACAGAGAAAGATAACTTTTCACAACTGATTTATTCGGGACCCATGCAGGTTTGTACTATATGTGCACATCAATTACCAAGACGTGTTCGGTCATGTGTAGTTTTGCATTATATGATCATAACAGGTGCTCAGTGAAACAGGAGAAGGGTTAACAACGAAATAGACTTATTCACAACTGATTCACTCGGGACCCATGCAGATTTGTATTACATGTGCACATCAATTACCCAAACGTGTTCAGTGATATGTAGTTTTGCATTATATGATCATAATAGGTGCTCAGTGGAGCAAAAGATGGGTTAACAAAGAAATAGACTTATTCACAACTGATATACTCGGGACCCATGCAGTTTTGTACTACATGTGCACATCAATTACCTAAACATGTTGGGGTACGTGTAGTTGTGCATTATATGATCATAACAGTAGCTCAATATAGCAGGAGTTGGGTTAACAGAGAAAGATAACTTTTCACAACGGATTTACTCGGGACCCATGCAGGTTTGTACTACATGTGCACATCAATTACCTAAACATGTTGGGGCACGTGTAGTTGTGCATTATATGATCATAACAGTAGCTCAATATAGCAGGAGTTGGGTTAACAGAGAAAGATAACTTTTCACAACTGATTTACTCGGGACCCATGCAGGTTTGTACTACATGTGCACACCAATTACCTAAACATGTTGGGGCACGTGTAGTTGTGCATTATATGAACATAACAGTAGCTCAATATAGCAGGAGTTGGGTTAACAGAGAAAGATAACTTTTCACAACTGATTTACTCGGGACCCATGCAGGTTTGTACTACATGTGCACATCAATTACCTAAACATGTTGGGGCACGTGTAGTTGTGCATTATATGATCATAGCAGTAGCTCAATATAGCAGGAGTTGGGCTAACAGAGAAAGATAACTTTTCACAACTGATTTACTCGGGACCCATGCAGGTTTGTGCTACATGTGCACATCAATTACCTAAACTTGTTGGGGCACGTGTAGTTGTGCATTATATGATCATAACAGTGGCTCAATATAGCAGGAGTTGGGTTAACAGAGAAAGATAACTTTTCACAACTGATTTATTCGGGACCCATGCAGGTTTGTACTATATGTGCACATCAATTACCAAGACGTGTTCGGTCATGTGTAGTTTTGCATTATATGATCATAACAGGTGCTCAGTGAAACAGGAGATGGGTTAACAACGAAATAGACTTATTCACACCTGATTCACTCGGGACCCATGCAGATTTGTGTTACATGTGCACATCAATTACCCAAACGTGTTCGGTGATATGTAGTTTTGCATTATATGATTATAATAGGTGCTCAGTGGAGCAAAAGATGGGTTATCAAAGAAATAGACTTATTCACAACTGATATACTCGGGACCCATGCAGTTTTGTACTACATGTGCACATCAATTACCTAAACCTGTTGGGGCACGTGTAGTTGTGCATTATATGATCATAGCAGTGGCTCAATATAGCAGGAGTTGGGTTAACAGAAAAAGATAACTTTTCACAACTGATTTACTCGGGACCCATGCAGGTTTGTACTACATGTGCACATCAATTACCTAAACATGTTGGGGCACGTGTAGTTGTGCATTATATGATCATAACAGTAGCTCAATATAGCAGGAGTTGGGTTAACAGAGAAAGATATCTTTTCACAACTGATTTACTCGGGACCCATGCAGGCTTGTACTACATGTGCACATCAATTACATAAACATGTTGGGGCACATGTAGTTGTGCATTATATGAACATAACAGTAGCTCAATATAGCAGGAGTTGGGTTAACAGAGAAAGATAACTTTTCACAACTGATTTACTCGGGACCCATGCAGGTTTGTACTACATGTGCACATCAATTACCTAAACATGTTGGGGCACGTGTAGTTGTGCATTATATGATCATAACAGTAGCTCAATATAGCAGGAGTTGGGTTAACAGAGAAAGATAACTTTTCACAACTGATTTACTCGGGACCCATGCAGGCTTGTACTACATGTGTACAACAATTACCTAAACATGTTGGGGCACGTGTAGTTGTGCATTATATGATCATAACAGTGGCTCAATATAGCAGGAGTTGGGTTAACAGAGAAAGATAACTTTTCACATCTGATTTACTCGGGACCCATGCAGGTTTGTACTACATGTGCACATCAATTACCTAAACATGTTGGGGCACGTGTAGTTGTGCATTATATGATCGTAACAGTGGCTGAATATAGCAGGAGTTGGGTTAACAGAGAAAGATAACTTTTCACAACTGATTTACTCGGGACCCATGCAGGTTTGTACTACATGTGCACATCAATTACCTAAACATGTTGGGGCACGTGTGGTTGTGCATTATATGATCATAACAGTAGCTCAATATAGCAGGAGTTGGGTTAACAGAGAAAGATAACTTTTCACAACTGATTTACTCGGGACCCATGCAGGTTTGTACTACATGTGCACATCAATTACCTAAACATGTTGGGGCACGTGTAGTTGTGCATTATATGATCATAACAGTGGCTCAATATAGCAGGAGTTGGGTTAACAGAGAAAGATAACTTTTCACAACTGATTTACTCGGGACCCATGCAGGTTTGTACTATATGTGCACATCAATTACCTAAACATGTTGGGGCACGTGTAGTTGTGCATTATATGATCATAACGGTAGCTCAATATAGTAGGAGTTGGGTTAACAGAGAAAGATAACTTTTCACAACTGATTTACTCGGGACCCAAGCAGGTTTGTACTATATGTGCACATCAATTACCTAAACATGTTGGGGCACGTGTAGTTGTGCATTATATGATCATAACAGTGGCTCAATATAGCAGGAGTTGGGTTAACAGAGAAAGATAACTTTTCACAACTGATTTACTCGGGACCCATGCAAGTTTGTACTACATGTGCACATCAATTACCTAAACATGTTGGGGCACGTGTAGTTGTGCATTATATGATCATAACAGTAGCTCAATATAGTAGGAGTTGGGTTAACAGAGAAAGATAACTTTTCACAACTGATTTACTCGGGACCCATGCAGATTTGTACTACATGTGCACATCAATTACCTAAACATGTTGGGGCACGAGTAGTTGTGCATTATATGATCATAACAGTGGCTCAATATAGCAGGAGTTGGGTTAACAGAGAAAGATAACTTTTCACAACTGATTTACTCGGGACCCATGCAGGTTTGTACTACATGTGCACATCAATTACCTAAACATGTTGGGGCACGTGTAGTTGTGCATTATATGATCATAGCAGTGGCTCAATATAGCAGGAGTTGGGTTAACAGAGAAAGATAACTTTTCACAACTGATTTACTCGGGACCCATGCAGGTTTGTACTACATGTGCACATCAATTACCTAAATATGTTGGGGCACGTGTAGTTGTGCATTATATGATCATAACAGTAGCTCAATATAGCAGGAGTGGGGTTAACAGAGAAAGATAACTTTTCACAAATGATTTACTCGGGACCCATGCAGGTGTGTAATATATGTGCACATCAATTACCTAAACATGTTGGGGCACGTGTAGTTGTGCATTATATGATCATAGCAGTGGCTCAATATAGCAGGAGTTGGGTTAACAGAGAAAGATAACTTTTCACAACTGATTTACTCGGGACCCATGCAGGTTTGTACTACATGTGCACATCAGTTACCTAAACATGTTGGGGCACGTGTAGTTGTGCATTATATGATCATAACAGTGGCTCAATATAGCAGGAGTTGGGTTAACAGAGAAAGATAACTTTTCACAACTGATTTACTCGGGACCCATGCAGGTTTGTACTACATGTGCACACCAATTACCTAAACATGTTGGGGCACGTGTAGTTGTGCATTATATGATCATGACAGTAGCTCAATATAGCAGGAGTTGGGTTAACAGAGAAAGATAACTTTTCACAACTGATTTACTCGGGACCCATGCAGGTTAGTACTATATGTGCACATCAATTACCTAAACATGTTGGGGCACGTGTAGTTGTGCATTATATGATCATAACAGTAGCTCAATATAGCAGGGGTTGGGTTAACAGAGAAAGATAACTTTTCACAACTGATTTACTCGGGACTCATGCAGGTTTGTACTACATGTGCACATCAATTACCTAAAATTGTTGGGGCACGTGTAGTTGTGCATTATATGATCATAACAGTAGCTCAATATAGCAGGAGTTGGGTTAACAGAGAAAGATAACTTTTCACAACTGATTTACTCGGGACCCATGCAGGTTTGTACTACATGTGCACATCAATTACCTAAACATGTTGGGGCACGTGTAGTTGTGCATTATATGGTCATAACAGTGGCTCAATATAGCAGGAGTTGGGTTAACAGAGAAAGATAACTTTTCACAACTGATTTACTCGGGACCCATGCAGGTTTGTACTACATGTGCACATCAATTACCTAAACATGTTGGGGCACGTGTAGTTGTGCATTATATGATCGTAACAGTGGCTGAATATAGCAGGAGTTGGGTTAACAGAGAAAGATAACTTTTCACAACTGATTTACTCGGGATTCATGCAGGTTTGTACTACATGTGCACATCAATTACCTAAACATGTTAAGGCACGTGTAGTTGTGCATTATATGATCATAACAGTGGCTCAATATAGCAGGAGTTGGGTTAACAGAGAAAGATAACTTTTCACAACTGATTTACTCGGGACCCATGCAGGTTTGTACTACATGTGCACATCAATTACCTAAATATGTTGGGGCACGTGTAGTTGAGCATTATATGATCATAACAGTGGCTCAATATAGCAGGAGTTGGGTTAACAGAGAAAGATAACTTTTCACAACTGATTTACTCGGGACCCATGCAGGTTTGTACTATATGTGCACATCAATTACCTAAACATGTTTAGGCACGTGTAGTTGTGCATTATATGATCATAACAGTAGCTCAATATACAAGGAGTTGGGTTAACAGAGAAAGATAACTTTTCACAACTGATTTACTCGGGACCCATGCAGGTTTGTACTACATGTACACATCAATTACCTAAACATGTTGGGGCTCGTGTAGTTGTGCATTATATGATCATAACAGTAGCTCAATATAGCAGGAGTTGGGTACAGAGAAAGATAACTTTTCACAACTGATTTACTCGGGACCCATGCAGGTTTGTACTACATGTGCACATCAATTACCTAAACATGTTGGGGCACGTGTAGTTGTGCATTATATGATCATAACAGTGGCTCAATATAGCAGGAGTTGGGTTAACAGAGAAAGATAACTTTTCACAACTGATTTACTCGGGACCCATGCAGGTTTGTACTACATGTGCACATCAATTACCTAAACATGTTGGGGCACGTGTAGTTGTGCATTATATGATCATAGCAGTGGCTCAATATAGCAGGAGTTGGGTTAACAGAGAAAGATAACTTTTCACAACTGATTTACTCGGGACCCATGCAGGTTTGTACTACATGTGCACATCAATTACCTAAATATGTTGGGGCACGTGTAGTTGTGCATTATATGATCATAACAGTAGCTCAATATAGCAGGAGTTGGGTTAACAGAGAAAGATAACTTTTCACAAATGATTTACTCGGGACCCATGCAGGTGTGTAATATATGTGCACATCAATTACCTAAACATGTTGGGGCACGTGTAGTTGTGCATTATATGATCATAGCAGTGGCTCAATATAGCAGGAGTTGGGTTAACAGAGAAAGATAACTTTTCACAACTGATTTACTCGGGACCCATGCAGGTTTGTACTACATGTGCACATCAGTTACCTAAACATGTTGGGGCACGTGTAGTTGTGCATTATATGATCATAACAGTGGCTCAATATAGCAGGAGTTGGGTTAACAGAGAAAGATAACTTTTCACAACTGATTTACTCGGGACCCATGCAGGTTTGTACTACATGTGCACACCAATTACCTAAACATGTTGGGGCACGTGTAGTTGTGCATTATATGATCATGACAGTAGCTCAATATAGCAGGAGTTGGGTTAACAGAGAAAGATAACTTTTCACAACTGATTTACTCGGGACCCATGCAGGTTAGTACTATATGTGCACATCAATTACCTAAACATGTTGGGGCACGTGTAGTTGTGCATTATATGATCATAACAGTAGCTCAATATAGCAGGAGTTGGGTTAACAGAGAAAGATAACTTTTCACAACTGATTTACTCGGGACCCATGCAGGTTTGTACCACATGTGCACATCAATTACCTAAATATGTTGGGGCACGTGTAGTTGTGCATTATATGATCGTAACAGTGGCTGGATATAGCAGGAGTTGGGTTAACAGAGAAAGATAACTTTTCACAACTGATTTACTCGGGACCCATGCAGGTTTGTACTACATGTGCACATCAATTACCTAAACATGTTGGGGCACGTGTAGTTGTGCATTATATGATCATAACAGTAGCTCAATATAGCAGGAGTTGGGTTAACAGAGAAAGATAACTTTTCACAACTGATTTACTAGGGACCCATGCAGGTTTGTACTACATGTGCACATCAATTACCTAAACATGTTGGGGCACGTGTAGTTGTGCATTATATGATCATAACAGTAGCTCAATATAGCAGGAGTTGGGTTAACAGAGAAAGATAACTTTTCACAACTGATTTACTCGGGACCCATGCAGGTTTGTACTACATGTGCACATCAATTACCTAAACATGTTGGGGCACGTGTAGTTGTGCATTATATGGTCATAACAGTAGCTCAATATAGCAGGAGTTGGGTTAACAGAGAAAGATAACTTTTCACAACTGATTTACTCGGGACCCATGCAGGTTTGTATTACATGTGCACATCAATTACCTAAACATGTTGGGGCACGTGTAGTTGTGCATTATATGATCATAGCAGTGGCTCAATATAGCAGGAGTTGGGTTAACAGAGAAAGATAACTTTTCACAACTGATTTACTCGGGACCCATGCAGGTTTGTACTACATGTGCACATCAATTACCTAAACGTGTTGGGGCACGTGTAGTTGTGCATTATATGATCATAACAGTAGCTCAATATAGCAGGAGTTGGGTTAACAGAGAAAGATAACTTTTCACAACTGATTTACTCGGGACCCATGCAGGTTTGTACTACATGTGCACATCAATTACCTAAACATGTTGGGGCACGTGTAGCTGTGCATTATATGATCATAACAGTGGCTCAATATAGCAGGAGTTGGGTTAACAGAGAAAGATAACTTTTCACAACTGATTTACTCGGGACCCATGCAGGTTTGTACTACATGTGCACATCAATTACCTAAACATGTTGGGGCACGTGTAGTTGTGCATTATATGATCGTAACAGTGGCTGAATATAGCAGGAGATGGGTTAACAGAGAAAGATAACTTTTCACAACTGATTTACTCGGGATTCATGCAGGTTTGTACTACATGTGCACATCAATTACCTAAACATGTTAAGGCACGTGTAGTTGTGCATTATATAATCATAACAGTAGCTCAACATAGCAGGAGTTGGGTTAACAGAGAAAGATAACTTTTCACAACTGATTTACTCGGGACCCATGCAGGTTTGTACTACATGTGCACATCAATTACCTAAATATGTTGGGGCACGTGTAGTTGTGCATTATATGATCATAACAGTGGCTCAATATAGCAGGAGTTGGGTTAACAGAGAAAGATAACTTTTCACAACTGATTTACTCGGGACCCATGCAGGTTTGTACTATATGTGCACATCAATTACCTAAACATGTTGGGGCACGTGTAGTTGTGCATTATATGATCATAACAGTAGCTCAATATAGCAGGAGTTGGGTTAACAGAGAAAGATAACTTTTCACAACTGATTTACTCGGGACCCATGCAGGTTTGTACTACATGTGCACATCAATTACCTAAACATGTTGGGGCACGTGTAGTTGTGCATTATATGATCATAACAGTGGCTCAATATAGCAGGAGTTGGGTTAACAGAGAAAGATAACTTTTCACAACTGATTTATTCGGGACCCATGCAGGTTTGTACTATATGTGCACATCAATTACCTAAACATGTTGGGGCACGTGTAGTTGTGCATTATATGATCATAACAGTGGCTCAATATAGCAGGAGTTGGGTTAACAGAGAAAGATAACTTTTCACAACTGATTTACTCGGGACCCATGCAGGTTTGTACTACATGTGCACATCAATTACCTAAATATGTTGGGGCACGTGTAGTTGTGCATTATATGAGCATAACAGTAGCTCAATATAGCAGGAGTTGGGTTAACAGAGAAAGATAACTTTTCACAAATGATTTACTCGGGACCCATGCAGGTTTGTACTACATGTGCACATCAATTACCTAAACATGTTGGGGCTCGTGTAGTTGTGCATTATATGATAATAACAGTAGCTCAATATAGCAGGAGTTGGGTTAACAGAGAAAGATAACTTTTCACAACTGATTTACTCGGGACCCATGCAGGTTTGTACTACATGTGCACATCAATTACCTAAACATGATGGGGCCCGTGTAGTTGTGCATTATATGATCATAACAGTGGCTCAATATAGCAGGAGTTGGGTTAACAGAGAAAGATAACTTTTCACAACTGATTTATTCGGGACCCATGCAGGTTTGTACTACATGTGCACATCAATTACCTAAACATGTTGGGGCACGTGTAGTTGTGCATTATATGATCATAGCAGTAGCTCAATATAGCAGGAGTTGGGTTAACAGAGAAAGATAACTTTTCACAACTGATTTACTCGGGACCCATGCAGGTTTGTACTACATGTGCACATCAATTACCTAAACATGTTGGGGCACGTGTAGTTGTGCATTATATGATCATAAGAGTGGCTCAATATAGCAGGAGCTGGGTTAACAGAGAAAGATAACTTTTCACAACTGATTTATTCGGGACCCATGCAGGTTTGTACTATATGTGCACATCAATTACCAAGACGTGTTCGGTCATGTGTAGTTTTGCATTATATGATCATAACAGGTGCTCAGTGAAACAGGAGATTGGTTAATAACGAAATAGACTTATTCACACCTGATTCACTCGGGACCCATGCAGATTTGTGTTACATGTGCACATCAATTACCCAAACGTGTTCGGTGATATGTAGTTTTGCAGTATATGATCATAATAGGTGCTCAGTGGAGCAAAAGATGGGTTATCAAAGAAATAGACTTATTCACAACTGATATACTCGGGACCCATGCAGGTTTGTACTACATGTGCACATCAATTACCTAAACATGTTGGGGCTTGTGTAGTTGTGCATTATATGATCATAGCAGTAGCTCAATATAGCAGGAGTTGGGTTAACAGAGAAAGATAACTTTTCACAACTGATTTACTCGGGACCCATGCAGGTTTGTACTACATGTGCACATCAATTACCTAAACATGTTGGGGCACGTGTAGTTGTGCATTATATGATCATAACAGTGGCTCAATATAGCAGGAGTTGGGTTAACAGAGAAAGATAACTTTTCACAACTGATTTACTCGGGACCCATGCAGGTTTGTACTATATGTGCACATCAATTACCTAAACATGTTGGGGCACGTGTAGTTGTGCATTATATGATCATAACAGTAGCTCAATAGAGCAGGAGTTGGGTTAACAGAGAAAGATAACATTTCACAACTGATTTACTCGGGACCCATGCAGGTTTGTACTACATGTGCACATCAATTACCTAAACATGTTGGGGCACGAGTAGTTGTGCATTATATGATCATAACAGTGGCTCAATATAGCAGGAGTTGGGTTAACAGAGAAAGATAACTTTTCACAACTGATTTACTCGGGACCCATGCAGGTTTGTACTACATGTGCACATCAATTACCTAAACATGTTGGGGCACGTGTAGTTGTGCATTATATGATCATAACAGTGGCTCAATATAGCAGGAGTTGGGTTAACAGAGAAAGATAACTTTTCACAACTGATTTACTCGGGACCCATGCAGGTTTGTACTACATGTGCACATCAATTACCTAAACATGTTGGGGCACGTGTAGTTGTGCATTATATGAACATAACAGTAGCTCAATATAGCAGGAGTTGGGTTAACAGAGAAAGATAACTTTTCACAACTGATTTACTCGGGACCCATGCAGGTTTGTACTATATGTGCACATCAATTACCTAAACATGTTGGGGCACGTGTAGATGAGCATTATATGATCATAACAGTGGCTCAATATAGCAGGAGTTGGGTTAACAGAGAAAGATAACTTTTCACAACAGATATACTCGGGACCCATGCAGTTTTGTACTACATGTGCACATCAATTACTTAAACATGTTGGGGCACGTGTAGTTGTGCATTATATGATCATAACAGTGGCTCAATATAGCAGGAGTTGGGTTAACAGAGAAAGATAACTTTTCACAACTGATTTACTCGGGACCCATGCAAGTTTGTGCTACATGTGCACATCAATTAACTAAAAATGTGGGGCACGTGTAGTTGTGCATTATATGATCATAACACTGGCTCAATATAGCAGGAGTTGGGTTAACAGAGAAAGATAACTTTTCACAACTGATTTACTCGGGACCCATGGAGGTTTGTACTATATGTGCACATCAATTACCTAAACATGTTGGGGCACGTGTAGTTGCGCATTATATGATCATAACAGTGGCTCAATATAGCAGGAGTTGGGTTAACAGAGAAAGATAACTTTTCACAACTGATTTACTCGGGACCCATGCAGGTTTGTACTACATGTGCACATCAATTACCTAAACATGTTGGGGCACGTGTAGCTGTGCATTATATGATCATAACAGTGGCTCAATATAGCAGGAGTTGGGTTAACAGAGAAAGATAACTTTTCACAACTGATTTACTCGGGACCCATGCAGGTTTGTACTACATGTGCACATCAATTACCTAAACATGTTGGGGCACGTGTAGTTGTGCATTATATGATCGTAACAGTGGCTGAATATAGCAGGAGTTGGGTTAACAGAGAAAGATAACTTTTCACAACTGATTTACTCGGGATTCATGCAGGTTTGTACTACATGTGCACATCAATTACCTAAACATGTTAAGGCACGTGTAGTTGTGCATTATATGATCATAACAGTGGCTCAATATAGCAGGAGTTGGGTTAACAGAGAAAGATAACTTTTCACAACTGATTTACTCGGGACCCATGCAGGTTTGTACTACATGTGCACATCAATTACCTAAATATGTTGGGGCACGTATAGTTGAGCATTATATGATCATAACAGTGGCTCAATATAGCAGGAGTTGGGTTAACAGAGAAAGATAACTTTTCACAACTGATTTACTCGGGACCCATGCAGGTTTGTACTATATGTGCACATCAATTACCTAAACATGATTAGGCACGTGTAGTTGTGCATTATATGATCATAACAGTAGCTCAATATAGCAGGAGTTTGGTTAACAGAGAAAGATAACTTTTCACAACTGATTTACTCGGGACCCATGCAGGTTTGTACTACATGTACACATCAATTACCTAAACATGTTGGGGCTCGTGTAGTTGTGCATTATATGATCATAACAGTAGCTCAATATAGCAGGAGTTGGGTACAGAGAAAGATAACTTTTCACAACTGATTTACTCGGGACCCATGCAGGTTTGTACTACATGTGCACATCAATTACCTAAACATGTTGGGGCACGTGTAGTTGTGCATTATATGATCATAACAGTGGCTCAATATAGCAGGAGTTGGGTTAACAGAGAAAGATAACTTTTCACAACTGATTTACTCGGGACCCATGCAGGTTTGTACTACATGTGCACATCAATTACCTAAACATGTTGGGGCACGTGTAGTTGTGCATTATATGATCATAGCAGTGGCTCAATATAGCAGGAGTTGGGTTAACAGAGAAAGATAACTTTTCACAACTGATTTACTCGGGACCCATGCAGGTTTGTACTACATGTGCACATCAATTACCTAAATATGTTGGGGCACGTGTAGTTGTGCATTATATGATCATAACAGTAGCTCAATATAGCAGGAGTTGGGTTAACAGAGAAAGATAACTTTTCACAAATGATTTACTCGGGACCCATGCAGGTGTGTAATATATGTGCACATCAATTACCTAAACATGTTGGGGCACGTGTAGTTGTGCATTATATGATCATAGCAGTGGCTCAATATAGCAGGAGTTGGGTTAACAGAGAAAGATAACTTTTCACAACTGATTTACTCGGGACCCATGCAGGTTTGTACTACATGTGCACATCAGTTACCTAAACATGTTGGGGCACGTGTAGTTGTGCATTATATGATCATAACAGTGGCTCAATATAGCAGGAGTTGGGTTAACAGAGAAAGATAACTTTTCACAACTGATTTACTCGGGACCCATGCAGGTTTGTACTACATGTGCACACCAATTACCTAAACATGTTGGGGCACGTGTAGTTGTGCATTATATGATCATGACAGTAGCTCAATATAGCAGGAGTTGGGTTAACAGAGAAAGATAACTTTTCACAACTGATTTACTCGGGACCCATGCAGGTTAGTACTATATGTGCACATCAATTACCTAAACATGTTGGGGCACGTGTAGTTGTGCATTATATGATCATAACAGTAGCTCAATATAGCAGGGGTTGGGTTAACAGAGAAAGATAACTTTTCACAACTGAGTTACTCGGGACCCATGCAGGTTTGTACTACATGTGCACATCAATTACCTAAACATGTTGGGGCACGTGTAGTTGTGCATTATATGGTCATAACAGTGGCTCAATATAGCAGGAGTTGGGTTAACAGAGAAAGATAACTTTTCACAACTGATTTACTCGGGACCCATGCAGGTTTGTATTACATGTGCACATCAATTACCTAAACATGTTGGGGCACGTGTAGTTGTGCATTATATGATCATAGCAGTGGCTCAATATAGCAGGAGTTGGGTTAACAGAGAAAGATAACTTTTCACAACTGATTTACTCGGGACCCATGCAGGTTTGTACTACATGTGCACATCAATTACCTAAACATGTTGGGGCACGTGTAGTTGTGCATTATATGATCATAACAGTAGCTCAATATAGCAGGAGTTGGGTTAACAGAGAAAGATAACTTTTCACAACTGATTTACTCGGGACCCATGCAGGTTTGTACCACATGTGCACATCAATTACCTAAATATGTTGGGGCACGTGTAGTTGTGCATTATATGATCGTAACAGTGGCTGAATATAGCAGGAGTTGGGTTAACAGAGAAAGATAACTTTTCACAACTGATTTACTCGGGACCCATGCAGGTTTGTACTACATGTGCACATCAATTACCTAAACATGTTGGGGCACGTGTAGTTGTGCATTATATGATCGTAACAGTGGCTGAATATAGCAGGAGTTGGGTTAACAGAGAAAGATAACTTTTCACAACTGATTTACTCATTACCCATGCAGGCTTGTACTACATGTGTACATCAATTACCTAAACATGTTGGGGCACGTGTAGTTGTGCATTATATGATCATAGCAGTGGCTCAATATAGCAGGAGTTGGGTTAACAGAGAAAGATAACTTTTCACAACTGATTTACTCGGGACCCATGCAGGTTTGTACTACATGTGCACATCAATTACCTAAACATGTTGGGGCACGTGTAGTTGTGCATTATATGATCGTAACAGTGGCTGAATATAGCAGGAGTTGGGTTAACAGAGAAAGATAACTTTTCACAACTGATTTACTCATTACCCATGCAGGTTTGTATTACATGTGCACATCAATTACCTAAACATGTTGGGGCACGTGTAGTTGTGCATTATATGATCATAGCAGTGGCTCAATATAGCAGGAGTTGGGTTAACAGAGAAAGATAACTTTTCACAACTGATTTACTCGGGACCCATGCAGGTTTGTACTACATGTGCACATCAATTACCTAAACATGTTGGGGCACGTGTAGTTGTGCATTATATGATCATAACAGTAGCTCAATATAGCAGGAGTTGGGTTAACAGAGAAAGATAACTTTTCACAACTGATTTACTCGGGACCCATGCAGGTTTGTACCACATGTGCACATCAATTACCTAAATATGTTGGGGCACGTGTAGTTGTGCATTATATGATCGTAACAGTGGCTGGATATAGCAGGAGTTGGGTTAACAGAGAAAGATAACTTTTCACAACTGATTTACTCGGGACCCATGCAGGTTTGTACTACATGTGCACTTCATTTACCTAAACATGTTGGGGCACGTGTAGTTGTGCATTATATGATCATAACAGTGGCTCAATATAGCAGGAGTTGGGTTAACAGAGAAAGATAACTTTTCACAACTGATTTACTCGGGACCCATGCAGGTTCGTACTACATGTGCCCACCAATTACCTAAACATGTTGGGGCACGTGTAGTTGTGCATTATATGATCATAACAGTAGCTCAATATAGCAAGAGTTGGGTTAATAGAGAAAGATAACTTTTCACAACTGATTTACTCGGGACCCATGCAGGTTTGTACTACATGTGCACATCAATTACCTAAACATGTTGGGGCACGTGTAGTTGTGCATTATATGATCATAACAGTGGCTCAATATAGCAGGAGTTGGGTTAACAGAGAAAGATAACTATTCACAACTGATTTACTCGGGACCCATGCAGGTTTGTACTACATGTGCACATCAATTACCTAAACATGTTGGGGCTCGTGTAGTTGTGCATTATATGATCATAACAGTAGCTCAATATAGCAGGAGTTGGGTACAGAGAAAGATAACTTTTCACAACTGATTTACTCGGGACCCATGCAGGTTTGTACTACATGTACACATCAATTACCTAAACATGATGGGGCACGTGTAGTTGTGCATTATATGATCATAACAGTGGCTCAATATAGCAGGAGTTGGGTTAACAGAGAAAGATAACTTTTCACAACTGATTTACTCGGGACCCATGCAGGTTTGTACTACATGTGCACATCAATTACCTAAACATGTTGGGGCACGTGTAGTTGTGCATTATATGAACATAACAGTAGCTCAATATAGCAGGAGTTGGGTTAACAAAGAAAGATAACTTTTCACAACTGATTTACTCGGGACCCATGCAGGTTTGTACTATATGTGCACATCAATTACCTAAACATGTTGGGGCACGTGTAGTTGAGCATTATATGATCATAACAGTGGCTCAATATAGCAGGAGTTGGGTTAACAGAGAAAGATAACTTTTCACAACTGATATACTCGGGACCCATGCAGTTTTGTACTACATGTGCACATCACTTACTTAAACATGTTGGGGCACGTGTAGTTGTGCATTATATGATCATAACAGTGGCTCAATATAGCAGGAGTTGGGTTAACAGAGAAAGATAACTTTTCACAACTGATTTACTCGGGACCCATGCAAGTTTGTGCTACATGTGCACATCAATTAACTAAAAATGTGGGGCACGTGTAGTTGTGCATTATATGATCATAACAGTGGCTCAATATAGCAGGAGTTGGGTTAACAGAGAAAGATAACTTTTCACAACTGATTTACTCGGGACCCATGGAGGTTTGTACTATATGTGCACATCAATTACCTAAACATGTTGGGGCACGTGTAGTTGCGCATTATATGATCATAACAGTAGCTCAATATAGCAGGAGTTGGGTTAACAGAGAAAGATAACTTTTCACAACTGATTTACTCGGGACCCATGCAGGTTTGTACTACATGTGCACATCAATTACCTAAACATGTTGGGGCACGTGTAGTTGTGCATTATATGGTCATAACAGTGGCTCAATATAGCAGGAGTTGGGTTAACAGAGAAAGATAACTTTTCACAACTGATTTACTCGGGACCCATGCAGGTTTGTACTACATGTGCACATCAATTACCTAAACATGTTGGGGCACGTGTAGCTGTGCATTATATGATCATAACAGTGGCTCAATATAGCAGGAGTTGGGTTAACAGAGAAAGACAACTTTTCACAACTGATTTACTCGGGACCCATGCAGGTTTGTACTACATGTGCACATCAATTACCTAAACATGTTGGGGCACGTGTAGTTGTGCTTTATATGATCGTAACAGTGGCTGAATATAGCAGGAGTTGGGTTAACAGAGAAAGATAACTTTTCACAACTGATTTACTCGGGACCCATGCAGGTTTGTACTACATGTGCACATCAATTACCTAAATATGTTGGGGCACGTGTAGTTGAGCAGTATATGATCATAACAGTGGCTCAATATAGCAGGAGTTGGGTTAACAGAGAAAGATAACTTTTCACAACTGATTTACTCGGGACCCATGCAGGTTTGTACTATATGTGCACATCAATTACCTAAACATGTTTAGGCACGTGTAGTTGTGCATTATATGATCATAACAGTAGCTCAATATAGCAGGAGTTGGGTTAACAGAGAAAGATAACTTTTCACAACTGATTTACTCGGGACCCATGCAGGTTTGTACTACATGTACACATCAATTACCTAAACATGTTGGGGCTCGTGTAGTTGTGCATTATATGATCATAACAGTAGCTCAATATAGCAGGAGTTGGGTACAGAGAAAGATAACTTTTCACAACTGATTTACTCGGGACCCATGCAGGTTTGTACTACATGTACACATCAATTACCTAAACATGATGGGGCACGTGTAGTTGTGCATTATATGATCATAACAGTGGCTCAATATAGCAGGAGTTGGGTTAACAGAGAAAGATAACTTTTCACTACTGATTTACTCGGGACCCATGCAGGTTTGTACTACATGTGCACATCAATTACCTAAACATGTTGGGGCACGTGTAGTTGTGCATTATATGAACATAACAGTAGCTCAATATAGCAGGAGTTGGGTTAACAGAGAAAGAAAACTTTTCACAACTGATTTACTCGGGACCCATGCAGGTTTGTACTATATGTGCACATCAATTACCTAAACATGTTGGGGCACGTGTAGTTGAGCATTATATGATCATAACAGTGGCTCAATATAGCAGGAGTTGGGTTAACAGAGAAAGATAACTTTTCACAACTGATATACTCGGGACCCATGCAGTTTTGTACTACATGTGCACATCAATTACTTAAACATGTTGGGGCACGTGTAGTTGTGCATTATATGATCATAACAGTGGCTCAATATAGCAGGAGTTGGGTTAACAGAGAAAGATAACTTTTCACAACTGATTTACTCGGGACCCATGCAAGTTTGTGCTACATGTGCACATCAATTAACTAAAAATGTGGGGCACGTGTAGTTGTGCATTATATGATCATAACAGTGGCTCAATATAGCAGGAGTTGGGTTAACAGAGAAAGAAAACTTTTCACAACTGATTTACTCGGGACCCATGCAGGTTTGTACTATATGTGCACATCAATTACCTAAACATGTTGGGGCACGTGTAGTTGAGCATTATATGATCATAACAGTGGCTCAATATAGCAGGAGTTGGGTTAACAGAGAAAGATAACTTTTCACAACTGATTTACTCGGGACCCATGCAGGTTTGTACTACATGTGCACATCAATTACCTAAACATGTTGGGGCACGTGTAGTTGTGCATTATATGGTCATAACAGTGGCTCAATATAGCAGGAGTTGGGTTAACAGAGAAAGATAACTTTTCACAACTGATTTACTCGGGACCCATGCAGGTTTGTACTACATGTGCACATCAATTACCTAAACATGTTGGGGCACGTGTAGCTGTGCATTATATGATCATAACAGTGGCTCAATATAGCAGGAGTTGGGTTAACAGAGAAAGACAACTTTTCACAACTGATTTACTCGGGACCCATGCAGGTTTGTACTACATGTGCACATCAATTACCTAAACATGTTGGGGCACGTGTAGTTGTGCTTTATATGATCGTAACAGTGGCTGAATATAGCAGGAGTTGGGTTAACAGAGAAAGATAACTTTTCACAACTGATTTACTCGGGACCCATGCAGGTTTGTACTACATGTGCACATCAATTACCTAAATATGTTGGGGCACGTGTAGTTGAGCAGTATATGATCATAACAGTGGCTCAATATAGCAGGAGTTGGGTTAACAGAGAAAGATAACTTTTCACAACTGATTTACTCGGGACCCATGCAGGTTTGTACTATATGTGCACATCAATTACCTAAACATGTTTAGGCACGTGTAGTTGTGCATTATATGATCATAACAGTAGCTCAATATAGCAGGAGTTGGGTTAACAGAGAAAGATAACTTTTCACAACTGATTTACTCGGGACCCATGCAGGTTTGTACTACATGTACACATCAATTACCTAAACATGTTGGGGCTCGTGTAGTTGTGCATTATATGATCATAACAGTAGCTCAATATAGCAGGAGTTGGGTACAGAGAAAGATAACTTTTCACAACTGATTTACTCGGGACCCATGCAGGTTTGTACTACATGTACACATCAATTACCTAAACATGATGGGGCACGTGTAGTTGTGCATTATATGATCATAACAGTGGCTCAATATAGCAGGAGTTGGGTTAACAGAGAAAGATAACTTTTCACTACTGATTTACTCGGGACCCATGCAGGTTTGTACTACATGTGCACATCAATTACCTAAACATGTTGGGGCACGTGTAGTTGTGCATTATATGAACATAACAGTAGCTCAATATAGCAGGAGTTGGGTTAACAGAGAAAGAAAACTTTTCACAACTGATTTACTCGGGACCCATGCAGGTTTGTACTATATGTGCACATCAATTACCTAAACATGTTGGGGCACGTGTAGTTGAGCATTATATGATCATAACAGTGGCTCAATATAGCAGGAGTTGGGTTAACAGAGAAAGATAACTTTTCACAACTGATATACTCGGGACCCATGCAGTTTTGTACTACATGTGCACATCAATTACTTAAACATGTTGGGGCACGTGTAGTTGTGCATTATATGATCATAACAGTGGCTCAATATAGCAGGAGTTGGGTTAACAGAGAAAGATAACTTTTCACAACTGATTTACTCGGGACCCATGCAAGTTTGTGCTACATGTGCACATCAATTAACTAAAAATGTGGGGCACGTGTAGTTGTGCATTATATGATCATAACAGTGGCTCAATATAGCAGGAGTTGGGTTAACAGAGAAAGATAACTTTTCACAACTGATTTACTCGGGACCCATGGAGGTTTGTACTATATGTGCACATCAATTACCTAAACATGTTGGGGCACGTGTAGTTGCGCATTATATGATCATAACAGTAGCTCAATATAGCAGGAGTTGGGTTAACAGAGAAAGTTAACTTTTCACAACTGATTTACTCGGGACCCATGCAGGTTTGTACTACATGTGCACATCAATTACCTAAACATGTTGGGGCACGTGTAGTTGTGCATTATATGATCATAACAGTGGCTCAATATAGCAGGAGTTGGGTTAACAGAGAAAGATAACTTTTCACAACTGATTTACTCGGGACCCATGCAGGTTTGTACTACATGTGCACACCAATTACCTAAACATGTTGGGGCACGTGTAGTTGTGCATTATATGATCATGACAGTAGCTCAATATAGCAGGAGTTGGGTTAACAGAGAAAGATAACTTTTCACAACTGATTTACTCGGGACCCATGCAGGTTAGTACTATATGTGCACATCAATTACCTAAACATGTTGGGGCACGTGTAGTTGTGCATTATATGATCATAACAGTAGCTCAATATAGCAGGGGTTGGGTTAACAGAGAAAGATAACTTTTCACAACTGAGTTACTCGGGACCCATGCAGGTTTGTACTACATGTGCACATCAATTACCTAAACATGTTGGGGCACGTGTAGTTGTGCATTATATGGTCATAACAGTGGCTCAATATAGCAGGAGTTGGGTTAACAGAGAAAGATAACTTTTCACAACTGATTTACTCGGGACCCATGCAGGTTTGTATTACATGTGCACATCAATTACCTAAACATGTTGGGGCACGTGTAGTTGTGCATTATATGATCATAGCAGTGGCTCAATATAGCAGGAGTTGGGTTAACAGAGAAAGATAACTTTTCACAACTGATTTACTCGGGACCCATGCAGGTTTGTACTACATGTGCACATCAATTACCTAAACATGTTGGGGCACGTGTAGTTGTGCATTATATGATCATAACAGTAGCTCAATATAGCAGGAGTTGGGTTAACAGAGAAAGATAACTTTTCACAACTGATTTACTCGGGACCCATGCAGGTTTGTACCACATGTGCACATCAATTACCTAAATATGTTGGGGCACGTGTAGTTGTGCATTATATGATCGTAACAGTGGCTGAATATAGCAGGAGTTGGGTTAACAGAGAAAGATAACTTTTCACAACTGATTTACTCGGGACCCATGCAGGTTTGTACTACATGTGCACATCAATTACCTAAACATGTTGGGGCACGTGTAGTTGTGCATTATATGATCGTAACAGTGGCTGAATATAGCAGGAGTTGGGTTAACAGAGAAAGATAACTTTTCACAACTGATTTACTCATTACCCATGCAGGCTTGTACTACATGTGTACATCAATTACCTAAACATGTTGGGGCACGTGTAGTTGTGCATTATATGATCATAGCAGTGGCTCAATATAGCAGGAGTTGGGTTAACAGAGAAAGATAACTTTTCACAACTGATTTACTCGGGACCCATGCAGGTTTGTACTACATGTGCACATCAATTACCTAAACATGTTGGGGCACGTGTAGTTGTGCATTATATGATCGTAACAGTGGCTGAATATAGCAGGAGTTGGGTTAACAGAGAAAGATAACTTTTCACAACTGATTTACTCATTACCCATGCAGGTTTGTATTACATGTGCACATCAATTACCTAAACATGTTGGGGCACGTGTAGTTGTGCATTATATGATCATAGCAGTGGCTCAATATAGCAGGAGTTGGGTTAACAGAGAAAGATAACTTTTCACAACTGATTTACTCGGGACCCATGCAGGTTTGTACTACATGTGCACATCAATTACCTAAACATGTTGGGGCACGTGTAGTTGTGCATTATATGATCATAACAGTAGCTCAATATAGCAGGAGTTGGGTTAACAGAGAAAGATAACTTTTCACAACTGATTTACTCGGGACCCATGCAGGTTTGTACCACATGTGCACATCAATCACCTAAATATGTTGGGGCACGTGTAGTTGTGCATTATATGATCGTAACAGTGGCTGGATATAGCAGGAGTTGGGTTAACAGAGAAAGATAACTTTTCACAACTGATTTACTCGGGACCCATGCAGGTTTGTACTACATGTGCACTTCATTTACCTAAACATGTTGGGGCACGTGTAGTTGTGCATTATATGATCATAACAGTGGCTCAATATAGCAGGAGTTGGGTTAACAGAGAAAGATAACTTTTCACAACTGATTTACTCGGGACCCATGCAGGTTCGTACTACATGTGCCCACCAATTACCTAAACATGTTGGGGCACGTGTAGTTGTGCATTATATGATCATAACAGTAGCTCAATATAGCAAGAGTTGGGTTAATAGAGAAAGATAACTTTTCACAACTGATTTACTCGGGACCCATGCAGGTTTGTACTACATGTGCACATCAATTACCTAAACATGTTGGGGCACGTGTAGTTGTGCATTATATGATCATAACAGTGGCTCAATATAGCAGGAGTTGGGTTAACAGAGAAAGATAACTATTCACAACTGATTTACTCGGGACCCATGCAGGTTTGTACTACATGTGCACATCAATTACCTAAACATGTTGGGGCTCGTGTAGTTGTGCATTATATGATCATAACAGTAGCTCAATATAGCAGGAGTTGGGTACAGAGAAAGATAACTTTTCACAACTGATTTACTCGGGACCCATGCAGGTTTGTACTACATGTACACATCAATTACCTAAACATGATGGGGCACGTGTAGTTGTGCATTATATGATCATAACAGTGGCTCAATATAGCAGGAGTTGGGTTAACAGAGAAAGATAACTTTTCACAACTGATTTACTCGGGACCCATGCAGGTTTGTACTACATGTGCACATCAATTACCTAAACATGTTGGGGCACGTGTAGTTGTGCATTATATGAACATAACAGTAGCTCAATATAGCAGGAGTTGGGTTAACAAAGAAAGATAACTTTTCACAACTGATTTACTCGGGACCCATGCAGGTTTGTACTATATGTGCACATCAATTACCTAAACATGTTGGGGCACGTGTAGTTGAGCATTATATGATCATAACAGTGGCTCAATATAGCAGGAGTTGGGTTAACAGAGAAAGATAACTTTTCACAACTGATATACTCGGGACCCATGCAGTTTTGTACTACATGTGCACATCACTTACTTAAACATGTTGGGGCACGTGTAGTTGTGCATTATATGATCATAACAGTGGCTCAATATAGCAGGAGTTGGGTTAACAGAGAAAGATAACTTTTCACAACTGATTTACTCGGGACCCATGCAAGTTTGTGCTACATGTGCACATCAATTAACTAAAAATGTGGGGCACGTGTAGTTGTGCATTATATGATCATAACAGTGGCTCAATATAGCAGGAGTTGGGTTAACAGAGAAAGATAACTTTTCACAACTGATTTACTCGGGACCCATGGAGGTTTGTACTATATGTGCACATCAATTACCTAAACATGTTGGGGCACGTGTAGTTGCGCATTATATGATCATAACAGTAGCTCAATATAGCAGGAGTTGGGTTAACAGAGAAAGATAACTTTTCACAACTGATTTACTCGGGACCCATGCAGGTTTGTACTACATGTGCACATCAATTACCTAAACATGTTGGGGCACGTGTAGTTGTGCATTATATGGTCATAACAGTGGCTCAATATAGCAGGAGTTGGGTTAACAGAGAAAGATAACTTTTCACAACTGATTTACTCGGGACCCATGCAGGTTTGTACTACATGTGCACATCAATTACCTAAACATGTTGGGGCACGTGTAGCTGTGCATTATATGATCATAACAGTGGCTCAATATAGCAGGAGTTGGGTTAACAGAGAAAGACAACTTTTCACAACTGATTTACTCGGGACCCATGCAGGTTTGTACTACATGTGCACATCAATTACCTAAACATGTTGGGGCACGTGTAGTTGTGCTTTATATGATCGTAACAGTGGCTGAATATAGCAGGAGTTGGGTTAACAGAGAAAGATAACTTTTCACAACTGATTTACTCGGGACCCATGCAGGTTTGTACTACATGTGCACATCAATTACCTAAATATGTTGGGGCACGTGTAGTTGAGCAGTATATGATCATAACAGTGGCTCAATATAGCAGGAGTTGGGTTAACAGAGAAAGATAACTTTTCACAACTGATTTACTCGGGACCCATGCAGGTTTGTACTATATGTGCACATCAATTACCTAAACATGTTTAGGCACGTGTAGTTGTGCATTATATGATCATAACAGTAGCTCAATATAGCAGGAGTTGGGTTAACAGAGAAAGATAACTTTTCACAACTGATTTACTCGGGACCCATGCAGGTTTGTACTACATGTACACATCAATTACCTAAACATGTTGGGGCTCGTGTAGTTGTGCATTATATGATCATAACAGTAGCTCAATATAGCAGGAGTTGGGTACAGAGAAAGATAACTTTTCACAACTGATTTACTCGGGACCCATGCAGGTTTGTACTACATGTACACATCAATTACCTAAACATGATGGGGCACGTGTAGTTGTGCATTATATGATCATAACAGTGGCTCAATATAGCAGGAGTTGGGTTAACAGAGAAAGATAACTTTTCACTACTGATTTACTCGGGACCCATGCAGGTTTGTACTACATGTGCACATCAATTACCTAAACATGTTGGGGCACGTGTAGTTGTGCATTATATGAACATAACAGTAGCTCAATATAGCAGGAGTTGGGTTAACAGAGAAAGAAAACTTTTCACAACTGATTTACTCGGGACCCATGCAGGTTTGTACTATATGTGCACATCAATTACCTAAACATGTTGGGGCACGTGTAGTTGAGCATTATATGATCATAACAGTGGCTCAATATAGCAGGAGTTGGGTTAACAGAGAAAGATAACTTTTCACAACTGATATACTCGGGACCCATGCAGTTTTGTACTACATGTGCACATCAATTACTTAAACATGTTGGGGCACGTGTAGTTGTGCATTATATGATCATAACAGTGGCTCAATATAGCAGGAGTTGGGTTAACAGAGAAAGATAACTTTTCACAACTGATTTACTCGGGACCCATGCAAGTTTGTGCTACATGTGCACATCAATTAACTAAAAATGTGGGGCACGTGTAGTTGTGCATTATATGATCATAACAGTGGCTCAATATAGCAGGAGTTGGGTTAACAGAGAAAGAAAACTTTTCACAACTGATTTACTCGGGACCCATGCAGGTTTGTACTATATGTGCACATCAATTACCTAAACATGTTGGGGCACGTGTAGTTGAGCATTATATGATCATAACAGTGGCTCAATATAGCAGGAGTTGGGTTAACAGAGAAAGATAACTTTTCACAACTGATTTACTCGGGACCCATGCAGGTTTGTACTACATGTGCACATCAATTACCTAAACATGTTGGGGCACGTGTAGTTGTGCATTATATGGTCATAACAGTGGCTCAATATAGCAGGAGTTGGGTTAACAGAGAAAGATAACTTTTCACAACTGATTTACTCGGGACCCATGCAGGTTTGTACTACATGTGCACATCAATTACCTAAACATGTTGGGGCACGTGTAGCTGTGCATTATATGATCATAACAGTGGCTCAATATAGCAGGAGTTGGGTTAACAGAGAAAGACAACTTTTCACAACTGATTTACTCGGGACCCATGCAGGTTTGTACTACATGTGCACATCAATTACCTAAACATGTTGGGGCACGTGTAGTTGTGCTTTATATGATCGTAACAGTGGCTGAATATAGCAGGAGTTGGGTTAACAGAGAAAGATAACTTTTCACAACTGATTTACTCGGGACCCATGCAGGTTTGTACTACATGTGCACATCAATTACCTAAATATGTTGGGGCACGTGTAGTTGAGCAGTATATGATCATAACAGTGGCTCAATATAGCAGGAGTTGGGTTAACAGAGAAAGATAACTTTTCACAACTGATTTACTCGGGACCCATGCAGGTTTGTACTATATGTGCACATCAATTACCTAAACATGTTTAGGCACGTGTAGTTGTGCATTATATGATCATAACAGTAGCTCAATATAGCAGGAGTTGGGTTAACAGAGAAAGATAACTTTTCACAACTGATTTACTCGGGACCCATGCAGGTTTGTACTACATGTACACATCAATTACCTAAACATGTTGGGGCTCGTGTAGTTGTGCATTATATGATCATAACAGTAGCTCAATATAGCAGGAGTTGGGTACAGAGAAAGATAACTTTTCACAACTGATTTACTCGGGACCCATGCAGGTTTGTACTACATGTACACATCAATTACCTAAACATGATGGGGCACGTGTAGTTGTGCATTATATGATCATAACAGTGGCTCAATATAGCAGGAGTTGGGTTAACAGAGAAAGATAACTTTTCACTACTGATTTACTCGGGACCCATGCAGGTTTGTACTACATGTGCACATCAATTACCTAAACATGTTGGGGCACGTGTAGTTGTGCATTATATGAACATAACAGTAGCTCAATATAGCAGGAGTTGGGTTAACAGAGAAAGAAAACTTTTCACAACTGATTTACTCGGGACCCATGCAGGTTTGTACTATATGTGCACATCAATTACCTAAACATGTTGGGGCACGTGTAGTTGAGCATTATATGATCATAACAGTGGCTCAATATAGCAGGAGTTGGGTTAACAGAGAAAGATAACTTTTCACAACTGATATACTCGGGACCCATGCAGTTTTGTACTACATGTGCACATCAATTACTTAAACATGTTGGGGCACGTGTAGTTGTGCATTATATGATCATAACAGTGGCTCAATATAGCAGGAGTTGGGTTAACAGAGAAAGATAACTTTTCACAACTGATTTACTCGGGACCCATGCAAGTTTGTGCTACATGTGCACATCAATTAACTAAAAATGTGGGGCACGTGTAGTTGTGCATTATATGATCATAACAGTGGCTCAATATAGCAGGAGTTGGGTTAACAGAGAAAGATAACTTTTCACAACTGATTTACTCGGGACCCATGGAGGTTTGTACTATATGTGCACATCAATTACCTAAACATGTTGGGGCACGTGTAGTTGCGCATTATATGATCATAACAGTAGCTCAATATAGCAGGAGTTGGGTTAACAGAGAAAGTTAACTTTTCACAACTGATTTACTCGGGACCCATGCAGGTTTGTACTACATGTGCACATCAATTACCTAAACATGTTGGGGCACGTGTAGTTGTGCATTATATGGTCATAACAGTGGCTCAATATAGCAGGAGTTGGGTTAACAGAGAAAGATAACTTTTCACAACTGATTTACTCGGGACCCATGCAGGTTTGTACTACATGTGCACATCAATTACCTAAACATGTTGGGGCACGTGTAGCTGTGCATTATATGATCATAACAGTGGCTCAATATAGCAGGAGTTGGGTTAACAGAGAAAGATAACTTTTCACAACTGATTTACTCGGGACCCATGCAGGTTTGTACTACATGTGCACATCAATTACCTAAACATGTTGGGGCACGTGTAGTTGTGCATTATATGATCGTAACAGTGGCTGAATATAGCAGGAGTTGGGTTAACAGAGAAAGATAACTTTTCACTACTGATTTACTCGGGATTCATGCAGGTTTGTACTACATGTGCACATCAATTACCTAAACATGTTAAGGCACGTGTAGTTGTGCATTATATGATCATAACAGTGGCTCAATATAGCAGGAGTTGGGTTAACAGAGAAAGATAACTTTTCACAACTGATTTACTCGGGACCCATGCAGGTTTGTACTACATGTGCACATCAATTACCTAAATATGTTGGGGCACGTGTAGTTGAGCATTATATGATCATAACAGTGGCTCAATATAGCAGGAGTTGGGTTAACAGAGAAAGATAACTTTTCACAACTGATTTACTCGGGACCCATGCAGGTTTGTACTATATGTGCACATCAATTACCTAAACATGTTTAGGCACGTGTAGTTGTGCATTATATGATCATAACAGTAGCTCAATATAGCAGGAGTTGGGTTAACAGAGAAAGATAACTTTTCACAACTGATTTACTCGGGACCCATGCAGGTTTGTACTACATGTGCACTTCATTTACCTAAACATGTTGGGGCACGTGTAGTTGTGCATTATATGATCATAACAGTGGCTCAATATAGCAGGAGTTGGGTTAACAGAGAAAGATAACTTTTCACAACTGATTTACTCGGGACCCATGCAGGTTTGTACTACATGTGCACACCAATTACCTAAACATGTTGGGGCACGTGTAGTTGTGCATTATATGATCATAACAGTAGCTCAATATAGCAAGAGTTGGGTTAACAGAGAAAGATAACTTTTCATAACTGATTTACTCGGGACCCATGCAGGTTTGTACTACATGTGCACATCAATTACCTAAACATGTTGGGGCACGTGTAGTTGTGCATTATATGGTCATAACAGTGGCTCAATATAGCAGGAGTTGGGTTAACAGAGAAAGATAACTTTTCACAACTGATTTACTCGGGACCCATGCAGGTTTGTACTACATGTGCACATCAATTACCTAAACATGTTGGGGCACGTGTAGCTGTGCATTATATGATCATAACAGTGGCTCAATATAGCAGGAGTTGGGTTAACAGAGAAAGATAACTTTTCACAACTGATTTACTCGGGACCCATGCAGGTTTGTACTACATGTGCACATCAATTACCTAAACATGTTGGGGCACGTGTAGTTGTGCATTATATGATCGTAACAGTGGCTGAATATAGCAGGAGTTCGGTTAACAGAGAAAGATAACTTTTCACAACTGATTTACTCGGGATTCATGCAGGTTTGTACTACATGTGCACATCAATTACCTAAACATGTTAAGGCACGTGTAGTTGTGCATTATATGATCATAACAGTGGCTCAATATAGCAGGAGTTGGGTTAACAGAGAAAGATAACTTTTCACAACTGATTTACTCGGGACCCATGCAGGTTTGTACTACATGTGCACATCAATTACCTAAATATGTTGGGGCACGTGTAGTTGAGCATTATATGATCATAACAGTGGCTCAATATAGCAGGAGTTGGGTTAACAGAGAAAGATAACTTTTCACAACTGATTTACTCGGGACCCATGCAGGTTTGTACTATATGTGCACATCAATTACCTAAACATGTTTAGGCACGTGTAGTTGTGCATTATATGATCATAACAGTAGCTCAATATAGCAGGAGTTGGGTTAACAGAGAAAGATAACTTTTCACAACTGATTTACTCGGGACCCATGCAGGTTTGTACTACATGTACACATCAATTACGTAAACATGTTGGGGCTCGTGTAGTTGTGCATTATATGATCATAACAGTAGCTCAATATAGCAGGAGTTGGGTACAGAGAAAGATAACTTTTCACAACTGATTTACTCGGGACCCATGCAGGTTTGTACTACATGTACACATCAATTACCTAAACATGATGGGGCACGTGTAGTTGTGCATTATATGATCATAACAGTGGCTCAATATAGCAGGAGTTGGGTTAACAGAGAAAGATAACTTTTCACAACTGATTTACTCGGGACCCATGCAGGTTTGTACTACATGTGCACATCAATTACCTAAACATGTTGGGGCATGTGTAGTTGTGCATTATATGAACATAACAGTAGCTCAATATAGCAGGAGTTGGGTTAACAGAGAAAGATAACTTTTCACAACTGATTTACTCGGGACCCATGCAGGTTTGTACATGTGCACATCAATTACCTAAACATGTTGGGGCACGTGTAGTTGTGCATTATATGATCATAACAGTGGCTCAATATAGCAGGAGTTGGGTTAACAGAGAAAGATAAATTTTCACAACTGATTTACTCGAGACCCATGCAGGTTTGTACTACATGTGCACATCAATTACCTAAACATGTTGGGGCACGTGTAGTTGTGCATTATATGATCATAACAGTAGCTCAGTATAGCAGGAGTTGGGTTAACAGAGAAAGATAACTTTTCACAACTGATTTACTCGGGACCCATGCAGGTTTGTACTACATGTGCACATCAATTACCTAAACATGTTGGGGCACGTGTAGTTGTGCATTATATGGTCATAACAGTGGCTCAATATAGCAGGAGTTGGGTTAACAGAGAAAGATAACTTTTCACAACTGATTTACTCGGGACCCATGCAGGTTTGTACTACATGTGCACATCAATTACCTAAACATGTTGGGGCACGTGTAGTTGTGCATTATATGGTCATAACAGTGGCTCAATATAGCAGGAGTTGGGTTAACAGAGAAAGATAATTTTTCACAACTGATTTACTCGGGACCCATGCAGGTTTGTATTACATGTGCACATCAATTACCTAAATATGTTGGGGCACGTGTAGTTGTGCATTATATGATCATAACAGTGGCTCAATATAGCAGGAGTTGGGTTAACAGAGAAAGATAACTTTTCACAACTGATTTACTCGGGACCCATGCAGGTTTGTACTATATGTGCACATCAATTACCTAAACATGTTGGGGCACGTGTAGTTGTGCATTATATGATCATAACAGTAGCTCAATATAGCAGGAGTTGGGTTAACAAAGAAAGATAACTTTTCACAACTGATTTACTCGGGACCCATGCAGGTTTGTACTACATGTGCACTTCATTTACCTAAACATGTTGGGGCACGTGTAGTTGTGCATTATATGATCATAACAGTGGCTCAATATAGCAGGAGTTGGGTTAACAGAGAAAGATAACTTTTCACAACTGATTTACTCGGGACCCATGCAGGTTTGTACTACATGTGCCCACCAATTACCTAAACATGTTGGGGCACGTGTAGTTGTGCATTATATGATCATAACAGTAGCTCAATATAGCAAGAGTTGGGTTAATAGAGAAAGATAACTTTTCACAACTGATTTACTCGGGACCCATGCAGGTTTGTACTACATGTGCACATCAATTACCTAAACATGTTGGGGCACGTGTAGTTGTGCATTATATGATCATAACAGTGGCTCAATATAGCAGGAGTTGGGTTAACAGAGAAAGATAACTTTTCACAACTGATTTACTCGGGACCCATGCAGGTTTGTACTACATGTACACATCAAATACCTAAACATGATGGGGCACGTGTAGTTGTGCATTATATGATCATAACAGTGGCTCAATATAGCAGGAGTTGGGTTAACAGAGAAAGATAACTTTTCACAACTGATTTACTCGGGACCCATGCAGGTTTGTACTACATGTGCACATCAATTACCCAAACGTGTTCGGTGATATGTAGTTTTGCATTATATGATCATAATAGGTGCTCAGTGGAGCAAAAGATGGGTTATCAAAGAAATAGACTTATTCACAACTGATATACTCGGGACCCATGCAGTTTTGTACTACATGTGCACATCAATTACCTAAACATGTTGGGGCACGTGTAGTTGTGCATTATATGATCATAACAGTAGCTCAATATAGCAGGAGTTGGGTTAACAGAGAAAGATAACTGTTCACAACTGATTTACTCGGGACCCATGCAGGTTTGTACTACATGTGCACATCAATTACCTAAACATGTTGGGGCACGTGTAGTTGTGCATTATATGGTCATAACAGTAGCTCAATATAGCAGGAGTTGGGTTAACAGAGAAAGATAACTTTTCACAACTGATTTACTCGGGACCCATGCAGGTTTGTACTACATGTGCACATCAATTACCTAAACATGTTGGGGCACGTATAGTTGTGCATTATATGAACATAACAGTAGCTCAATATAGCAGGAGTTGGGTTAACAGAGAAAGATAACTTTTCACAACTGATTTACTCGGGACCCATGCAGGTTTGTACTACATGTGCACATCAATTACCTAAACATGATGGGGCACGTGTAGTTGTGCATTATATGATCATAACAGTGACTCAATATAGCAGGAGTTGGGTTAACAGAGAAAGATAACTTTTCACAACTGATTTATTCGGGACCCATGCAGGTTTGTATTACATGTGCACATCAATTACCTAAACATGTTGGGGCACGTGTAGTTGTGCATTATATGATCATAGCAGTGGCTCAATATAGCAGGAGTTGGGTTAACAGAGAAAGATAACTTTTCACAACTGATTTACTCGGGACCCATCCAGGTTTGTACTACATGTGCACATCAATTACCTAAACATGTTGGGGCACGTGTAGTTGTGCATTATATGATCATAACAGTAGCTCAATATAGCAGGAGTTGGGTTAACAGAGAAAGATAACTTTTCACAACTGATTTACTCGGGACCCATGCAGGTTTGTACTACATGTACACATCAATTACCTAAACATGTTGGGGCACGTGTAGTTGTGCATTATATGATCATAACAGTAGCTCAATATAGCAGGAGTTGGGATAACAGAGAAAGATAACTTTTCACAACTGATTTACTCGGGACCCATGCAGGTTTGTACTACATGTGCACATCAATTACCTAAACATGTTGGGGCACGTGTAGTTGTGCATTATATGATCATAACAGTAGCTCAATATAGCAGGACTTGGGTTAACAGAGAAAGATAACTTTTCACAACAGATTTACTCGGGACCCATGCAGGTTTGTACTACATGTGCACATCAATTACCTAAACATGTTGGGGCACGTGTAGCTGTGCATTATATGATCATAACAGTGGCTCAATATAGCAGGAGTTGGGTTAACAGAGAAAGATAACTATTCACAACTGATTTACTCGGGACCCATGCAGGTTTGTACTACATGTGCACATCAATTACCTAAACATGTTGGGGCACGTGTAGTTGTGCATTATATGGTCATAACAGTGGCTCAATATAGCAGGAGTTGGGTTAACAGAGAAAGATAACTTTTCACAACTGATTTACTCGGGACCCATGCAGGTTTGTATTACATGTGCACATCAATTACCTAAACATGTTGGGGCACGTGTAGTTGTGCATTATATGATCATAGCAGTGGCTCAATATAGCAGGAGTTGGGTTAACAGAGAAAGATAACTTTTCACAACTGATTTACTCGGGACCCATGCAGGTTTGTACTACATGTGCACATCAATTACCTAAACATGTTGGGGCACGTGTAGTTGTGCATTATATAATCATAACAGTAGCTCAACATAGCAAGAGTTGGGTTAACAGAGAAAGATAACTTTTCACAACTGATTTACTCGGGACCCATGCAGGTTTGTACTACATGTGCACATCAATTACCTAAATATGTTGGGGCACGTGTAGTTGTGCATTATATGATCATAACAGTGGCTCAATATAGCAGGAGTTGGGTTAACAGAGGAAGATAACTTTTCACAACTGATTTACTCGGGACCCATGCAGGTTTGTACTATATGTGCACATCAATTACCTAAACATGTTGGGGCACGTGTAGTTGTGCATTATATGATCATAACAGTAGCTCAATATAGCAGGAGTTGGGTTAACAGAGAAAGATAACATTTCACAACTGATTTACTCGGGACCCATGCAGGTTTGTACTACATGTGCACTTCATTTACCTAAACATGTTGGGGCACGTGTAGTTGTGCATTATATGATCATAACAGTGGCTCAATATAGCAGGAGTTGGGTTAACAGAGAAAGATAACTTTTCACAACTGATTTACTCGGGACCCATGCAGGTTTGTACTACATGTGCCCACCAATTACCTAAACATGTTGGGGCACGTGTAGTTGTGCATTATATGATCATAACAGTAGCTCAATATAGCAAGAGTTGGGTTAATAGAGAAAGATAACTTTTCACAACTGATTTACTCGGGACCCATGCAGGTTTGTACTACATGTGCACATCAATTACCTAAACATGTTGGGGCACGTGTAGTTGTGCATTATATGATCATAACAGTGGCTCAATATAGCAGGAGTTGGGTTAACAGAGAAAGATAACTATTCACAACTGATTTACTCGGGACCCATGCAGGTTTGTACTACATGTGCACATCAATTACCTAAACATGTTGGGGCTCGTGTAGTTGTGCATTATATGATCATAACAGTAGCTCAATATAGCAGGAGTTGGGTACAGAGAAAGATAACTTTTCACAACTGATTTACTCGGGACCCATGCAGGTTTGTACTACATGTACACATCAATTACCTAAACATGATGGGGCACGTGTAGTTGAGCATTATATGATCATAACAGTGGCTCAATATAGCAGGAGTTGGGTTAACAGAGAAAGATAACTTTTCACAACTGATATACTCGGGACCCATGCAGTTTTGTACTACATGTGCACATCAATTACTTAAACATGTTGGGGCACGTGTAGTTGTGCATTATATGATCATAACAGTGGCTCAATATAGCAGGAGTTGGGTTAACAGAGAAAGATAACTTTTCACAACTGATTTACTCGGGACCCATGCAGGTTTGTGCTACATGTGCACATCAATTAACTAAAAATGTGGGGCACGTGTAGTTGTGCATTATATGATCATAACAGTGGCTCAATATAGCAGGAGTTGGGTTAACAGAGAAAGATAACTTTTCACAACTGATTTACTAGGGACCCATGGAGGTTTGTACTATATGTGCACATCAATTACCTAAACATGTTGGGGCACGTGTAGTTGCGCATTATATGATCACAACAGTAGCTCAATATAGCAGGAGTTGGGTTAACAGAGAAAGATAACTTTTCACAACTGATTTACTCGGGACCCATGCAGGTTTGTACTACATGTGCACATCAATTACCTAAACATGTTGGGGCACGTGTAGTTGTGCATTATATGGTCATAACAGTGGCTCAATATAGCAGGAGTTGGGTTAACAGAGAAAGATAACTTTTCACAACTGATTTACTCGGGACCCATGCAGGTTTGTACTACATGTGCACATCAATTACCTAAACATGTTGGGGCACGTGTAGCTGTGCATTATATGATCATAACAGTGGCTCAATATAGCAGGAGTTGGGTTAACAGAGAAAGATAACTTTTCACAACTGATTTACTCGGGACCCATGCAGGTTTGTACTACATGTGCACATCAATTACCTAAACATGTTGGGGCACGTGTACTTGTGCATTATATGATCGTAACAGTGGCTGAATATAGCAGGAGTTGGGTTAACAGAGAAAGATAACTTTTCACAACTGATTTACTCGGGATTCATGCAGGTTTGTACTACATGTGCACATCAATTACCTAAACATGTTAAGGCACGTGTAGTTGTGCATTATATAATCATAACAGTAGCTCAATATAGCAGGAGTTGGGTTAACAGAGAAAGATAACTTTTCACAACTGATTTACTCGGGACCCATGCAGGTTTGTACTACATGTGCACATCAATTACCTAAATATGTTGGGGCACGTGTAGTTGAGCATTATATGATCATAACAGTGGCTCAATATAGCAGGAGTTGGGTTAACAGAGAAAGATAAAATTTCACAACTGATTTACTCGGGACCCATGCAGGTTTGTACTATATGTGCACATCAATTACCTAAACATGTTTAGGCACGTGTAGTTGTGCATTATATGATCATAACAGTAGCTCAATATAGCAGGAGTTGGGTTAACAGAGAAAGATAACTTTTCACAACTGATTTACTCGGGACCCATGCAGGTTTGTACTACATGTGCACTTCATTTACCTAAACATGTTGGGGCACGTGTAGTTGTGCATTATATGATCATAACAGTGGCTCAATATAGCAGGAGTTGGGTTAACAGAGAAAGATAACTTTTCACAACTGATTTACTCGGGACCCATGCAGGTTTGTACTACATGTGCACACCAATTACCTAAACATGTTGGGGCACGTGTAGTTGTGCATTATATGATCATAACAGTAGCTCAATATAGCAAGAGTTGGGTTAACAGAGAAAGATAACTTTTCACAACTGATTTACTCGGGACCCATGCAGGTTTGTACTACATGTGCACATCAATTACCTAAACATGTTGGGGCACGTGTAGTTGTGCATTATATGATCATAACAGTGGCTCAATATAGCAGGAGTTGGGTTAACAGAGAAAGATAACTATTCACAGCTGATTTACTCGGGACCCATGCAGGTTTGTACTACATGTGCGCATCAATTACCTAAACATGTTGGGGCTCGTGTAGTTGTGCATTATATGATCATAACAGTAGCTCAATATAGCAGGAGTTGGGTTAACAGAGAAAGATAACTTTTCACAACTGATTTACTCGGGACCCATGCAGGTTTGTACTACATGTACACATCAATTACCTAAACATGATGGGGCACGTGTAGTTGTGCATTATATGATCATAACAGTGGCTCAATATAGCAGGAGTTGTGTTAACAGAGAAAGATAACTTTTCACAACTGATTTACTCGGGACCCATGCAGGTTTGTACTATATGTGCACATCAATTACCTAAACATGTTGGGGCACGTGTAGTTGTGCATTATATGATCATAACGGTAGCTCAATATAGCAGGAGTTGGGTTAACAGAGAAAGATAACTTTTCACAACTGATTTACTCGGGACCCATGCAGGTTTGTACTATATGTGCACATCAATTACCTAAACATGTTGGGGCACGTGTAGTTGTGCATTATATGATCATAACAGTGGCTCAATATAGCAGGAGTTGGGTTAACAGAGAAAGATAACTTTTCACAACTGATTTACTCGGGACCCATGCAAGTTTGTACTACATGTGCACATCAATTACCTAAACATGTTGGGGCACGTGTAGTTGTGCATTATATGATCATAACAGTAGCTCAATATAGTAGGAGTTGGGTTAACAGAGAAAGATAACTTTTCACAACTGATTTACTCGGGACCCATGCAGATTTGTACTACATGTGCACATCAATTACCTAAACATGTTGGGGCACGAGTAGTTGTGCATTATATGATCATAACTGTGGCTCAATATAGCAGGAGTTGGGTTAACAGAGAAAGATAACTTTTCACAACTGATTTACTCGGGACCCATGCAGGTTTGTACTACATGTGCACATAAATTACCTAAACATGTTGGGGCACGTGTAGTTGTGCATTATATGATCATAGCAGTGGCTCAATATAGCAGGAGTTGGGTTAACAGAGAAAGATAACTTTTCACAACTGATTTACTCGGGACCCATGCAGGTTTGTACTACATGTGCACATCAATTACCTAAACATGTTGGGGCTCGTGTAGTTGTGCATTATATGATCATAACAGTAGCTCAATATAGCAGGAGTTGGGTTAACAGAGAAAGATAACTTTTCACAACTGATTTACTCGGGACCCATGCAGGTTTGTACTACATGTACACATCAATTACCTAAACATGATGGGGCACGTGTAGTTGTGCATTATATGATCATAACAGTGGCTCAATATAGCAGGAGTTGGGTTAACAGAGAAAGATAACTTTTCACAACTGATTTACTCGGGACCCATGCAGGTTTGTACTTCATGTGCACATCAATTACCTAAACATGTTGGGGCTCGTGTAGTTGTGCATTATATGATCATAACAGTAGCTCAATATAGCAGGAGTTGGGTTAACAGAGAAAGATAACTTTTCACAACTGATTTACTCGGGACCCATGCAGGTTTGTACTACATGTGCACATCAATTACCTAAACATGTTGGGGCACGTGTAGTTGTGCATTATATGGTCATAACAGTGGCTCAATATAGCAGGAGTTGGGTTAACAGAGAAAGATAACTTTTCACAACTGATTTACTCGGGACCCATGCAGGTTTGTACTACATGTGCACATCAATTACCTAAACATGTTGGGGCACGTGTAGCTGTGCATTATATGATCATAACAGTAGCTCAATATAGCAGGAGTTGGGTTAACAGAGAAAGATAACTTTTCACAACTGATTTACTCGGGACCCATGCAGGTTTGTACTACATGTACACATCAATTACCTAAACATGATGGGGCACGTGTAGTTGTGCATTATATGATCATAACAGTGGCTCAATATAGCAGGAGTTGGGTTAACAGAGAAAGGTAACTATTCACAACTGATTTACTCGGGACCCATGCAGGTTTGTACTACATGTGCACATCAATTACCTAAACATGTTGGGGCTCGTGTAGTTGTGCATTATATGATCATAACAGTAGCTCAATATAGCAGGAGTTGGGTTAACAGAGAAAGATAACTTTTCACAACTGATTTACTCGGGACCCATGCAGGTTTGTACTACATGTGCACATCAATTACCTAAACATGTTGGGGCACGTGTAGTTGTGCATTATATGGTCATAACAGTGGCTCAATATAGCAGGAGTTGGGTTAACAGAGAAAGATAACTTTTCACAACTGATTTACTCGGGACCCATGCAGGTTTGTACTACATGTGCACACCAATTACCTAAACATGTTGGGGCACGTGTAGTTGTGCATTATATGATCATAACAGTAGCTCAATATAGCAAGAGTTGGGTTAATAGAGAAAGATAACTTTTCACAACTGATTTACTCGGGACCCATGCAGGTTTGTACTATATGTGCACATCAATTACCTAAACATGTTGGAGCACGTGTAGTTGTGCATTATATGATCATAACAGTAGCTCAATATAGCAGGAGTTGGGTTAACAGAGAAAGATAACTTTTCACAACTGATTTACTCGGGACCCATGCAGGTTTGTACTACATGTGCACTTCATTTACCTAAACATGTTGGGGCACGTGTAGTTGTGCATTATATGATCATAACAGTGGCTCAATATAGCAGGAGTTGGGTTAACAGAGAAAGAAAACTTTTCACAACTGATTTACTCGGGACCCATGCAGGTTTGTACTACATGTGCACACCAATTACCTAAACATGTTGGGGCACGTGTAGTTGTGCATTATATGATCATAACAGTGGCTCAATATAGCAGGAGTTGGGTTAACAGAGAAAGGTAACTATTCACAACTGATTTACTCGGGACCCATGCAGGTTTGTACTACATGTGCACATCAATTACCTAAACATGTTGGGGCTCGTGTAGTTGTGCATTATATGATCATAACAGTAGCTCAATATAGCAGGAGTTGGGTTAACAGAGAAAGATAACTTTTCACAACTGATTTACTCGGGACCCATGCAGGTTTGTACTACATGTACACAACAATTACCTAAACATGATGGGGCACGTGTAGTTGTGCATTATATGATCATAACAGTGGCTCATTATAGCAGGAGTTGGGTTAACAGAGAAAGATAACTTTTCACAACTGATTTACTCGGGACCCATGCAGGTTTGTACTACATGTGCACATCAATTACCTAAACATGTTGGGGCACGTGTAGTTGTGCATTATATGAACATAACAGTAGCTCAATATAGCAGGAGTTGGGTTAACAGAGAAAGATAACTTTTCACAACTGATTTACTCGGGACCCATGCAGGTTTGTACTATATGTGCACATCAATTACCTAAACATGTTGGGGCACGTGTAGTTGAGCATTATATGATCATAACAGTGGCTCAATATAGCAGGAGTTGGGTTAACAGAGAAAGATAACTTTTCACAACTGATATACTCGGGACCCATGCAGTTTTGTACTACATGTGCACATCAATTACTTAAACATGTTGGGGCACGTGTAGTTGTGCATTATATGATCATAACAGTGGCTCAATATAGCAGGAGTTGGGTTAACAGAGAAAGATAACTTTTCACAACTGATTTACTCGGGACCCATGCAGGTTTGTGCTACATGTGCACATCAATTAACTAAAAATGTGGGGCACGTGTAGTTGTGCATTATATGATCATAACAGTGGCTCAATATAGCAGAAGTTGGGTTAACAGAGAAAGATAACTTTTCACAACTGATTTACTCGGGACCCATGCAGGTTTGTACTACATGTGCACATCAATTACCTAAACATGTTGGGGCACGTGTAGTTGTGCATTATATGGTCATAACAGTGGCTCAATATAGCAGGAGTTGGGTTAACAGAGAAAGATAACTTTTCACAACTGATTTACTCGGGACCCATGCAGGTTTGTACTACATGTGCACATCAATTACCTAAACATGTTGGGGCACGTGTAGCTGTGCATTATATGATCATAACAGTGGCTCAATATAGCAGGAGTTGGGATAACAGAGAAAGATAACTTTTCACAACTGATTTACTCGGGACCCATGCAGGTTTGTACTACATGTGCACATCAATTACCTAAACATGTTGGGGCACGTGTAGTTGTGCATTATATGATCATAACAGTAGCTCAATATAGCAGGAGTTGGGTTAACAGAGAAAGATAACTTTTCACAACTGATTTACTCGGGACCCATGCAGGTTTGTACTACATGTGCACATCAATTACCTAAACTTGTTGGGGCACGTGTAGTTGTGCATTATATGATCATAACAGTGGCTCAATATAGCAGGAGTTGGGTTAACAGAGAAAGATAACTTTTCACAACTGATTTACTCGGGACCCATGCAGGTTTGTACTACATGTGCACATCAATTACCTAAACATGTTGGGGCACGTGTAGCTGTGCATTATATGATCATAACAGTGGCTCAATATAGCAGGAGTTGGGTTAACAGAGAAAGATAACTTTTCACAACTGATTTACTCGGGACCCATGCAGGTTTGTACTACATGTGCACATCAATTACCTAAACATGTTGGGGCACGTGTAGTTGTGCATTATATGATCGTAACAGTGGCTGAATATAGCAGGAGTTGGGTTAACAGAGAAAGATAACTTTTCACAACTGATTTACTCGGGATTCATGCAGGTTTGTACTACATGTGCACATCAATTACCTAAACATGTTAAGGCACGTGTAGTTGTGCATTATATGATCATAACAGTGGCTCAATATAGCAGGAGTTGGGTTAACAGAGAAAGATAACTTTTCACAACTGATTTACTCGGGACCCATGCAGGTTTGTACTACATGTGCACATCAATTACCTAAATATGTTGGGGCACGTGTAGTTGAGCATTATATGATCATAACAGTGGCTCAATATAGCAGGAGTTGGGTTAACAGAGAAAGATAACTTTTCACAACTGATTTACTCGGGACCCATGCAGGTTTGTACTATATGTGCACATCAATTACCTAAACATGTTTAGGCACGTGTAGTTGTGCATTATATGATCATAACAGTAGCTCAATATAGCAGGAGTTGGGTTAACAGAGAAAGATAACTTTTCACAACTGATTTACTCGGGACCCATGCAGGTTTGTACTACATGTACACATCAATTACGTAAACATGTTGGGGCTCGTGTAGTTGTGCATTATATGATCATAACAGTAGCTCAATATAGCAGGAGTTGGGTACAGAGAAAGATAACTTTTCACAACTGATTTACTCGGGACCCATGCAGGTTTGTACTACATGTACACATCAATTACCTAAACATGATGGGGCACGTGTAGTTGTGCATTATATGATCATAACAGTGGCTCAATATAGCAGGAGTTGGGTTAACAGAGAAAGATAACTTTTCACAACTGATTTACTCGGGACCCATGCAGGTTTGTACTACATGTGCACATCAATTAACTAAACATGTTGGGGCATGTGTAGTTGTGCATTATATGAACATAACAGTAGCTCAATATAGCAGGAGTTGGGTTAACAGAGAAAGATAACTTTTCACAACTGATTTACTCGGGACCCATGCAGGTTTGTACATGTGCACATCAATTACCTAAACATGTTGGGGCACGTGTAGTTGTGCATTATATGATCATAACAGTGGCTCAATATAGCAGGAGTTGGGTTAACAGAGAAAGATAAATTTTCACAACTGATTTACTCGAGACCCATGCAGGTTTGTACTACATGTGCACATCAATTACCTAAACATGTTGGGGCACGTGTAGTTGTGCATTATATGATCATAACAGTAGCTCAGTATAGCAGGAGTTGGGTTAACAGAGAAAGATAACTTTTCACAACTGATTTACTCGGGACCCATGCAGGTTTGTACTACATGTGCACATCAATTACCTAAACATGTTGGGGCACGTGTAGTTGTGCATTATATGGTCATAACAGTGGCTCAATATAGCAGGAGTTGGGTTAACAGAGAAAGATAACTTTTCACAACTGATTTACTCGGGACCCATGCAGGTTTGTACTACATGTGCACATCAATTACCTAAACATGTTGGGGCACGTGTAGTTGTGCATTATATGGTCATAACAGTGGCTCAATATAGCAGGAGTTGGGTTAACAGAGAAAGATAATTTTTCACAACTGATTTACTCGGGACCCATGCAGGTTTGTATTACATGTGCACATCAATTACCTAAATATGTTGGGGCACGTGTAGTTGTGCATTATATGATCATAACAGTGGCTCAATATAGCAGGAGTTGGGTTAACAGAGAAAGATAACTTTTCACAACTGATTTACTCGGGACCCATGCAGGTTTGTACTATATGTGCACATCAATTACCTAAACATGTTGGGGCACGTGTAGTTGTGCATTATATGATCATAACAGTAGCTCAATATAGCAGGAGTTGGGTTAACAAAGAAAGATAACTTTTCACAACTGATTTACTCGGGACCCATGCAGGTTTGTACTACATGTGCACTTCATTTACCTAAACATGTTGGGGCACGTGTAGTTGTGCATTATATGATCATAACAGTGGCTCAATATAGCAGGAGTTGGGTTAACAGAGAAAGATAACTTTTCACAACTGATTTACTCGGGACCCATGCAGGTTTGTACTACATGTGCCCACCAATTACCTAAACATGTTGGGGCACGTGTAGTTGTGCATTATATGATCATAACAGTAGCTCAATATAGCAAGAGTTGGGTTAATAGAGAAAGATAACTTTTCACAACTGATTTACTCGGGACCCATGCAGGTTTGTACTACATGTGCACATCAATTACCTAAACATGTTGGGGCACGTGTAGTTGTGCATTATATGATCATAACAGTGGCTCAATATAGCAGGAGTTGGGTTAACAGAGAAAGATAACTTTTCACAACTGATTTACTCGGGACCCATGCAGGTTTGTACTACATGTACACATCAAATACCTAAACATGATGGGGCACGTGTAGTTGTGCATTATATGATCATAACAGTGGCTCAATATAGCAGGAGTTGGGTTAACAGAGAAAGATAACTTTTCACAACTGATTTACTCGGGACCCATGCAGGTTTGTACTACATGTGCACATCAATTACCCAAACGTGTTCGGTGATATGTAGTTTTGCATTATATGATCATAATAGGTGCTCAGTGGAGCAAAAGATGGGTTATCAAAGAAATAGACTTATTCACAACTGATATACTCGGGACCCATGCAGTTTTGTACTACATGTGCACATCAATTACCTAAACATGTTGGGGCACGTGTAGTTGTGCATTATATGATCATAACAGTAGCTCAATATAGCAGGAGTTGGGTTAACAGAGAAAGATAACTGTTCACAACTGATTTACTCGGGACCCATGCAGGTTTGTACTACATGTGCACATCAATTACCTAAACATGTTGGGGCACGTGTAGTTGTGCATTATATGGTCATAACAGTAGCTCAATATAGCAGGAGTTGGGTTAACAGAGAAAGATAACTTTTCACAACTGATTTACTCGGGACCCATGCAGGTTTGTACTACATGTGCACATCAATTACCTAAACATGTTGGGGCACGTATAGTTGTGCATTATATGAACATAACAGTAGCTCAATATAGCAGGAGTTGGGTTAACAGAGAAAGATAACTTTTCACAACTGATTTACTCGGGACCCATGCAGGTTTGTACTACATGTGCACATCAATTACCTAAACATGATGGGGCACGTGTAGTTGTGCATTATATGATCATAACAGTGACTCAATATAGCAGGAGTTGGGTTAACAGAGAAAGATAACTTTTCACAACTGATTTATTCGGGACCCATGCAGGTTTGTATTACATGTGCACATCAATTACCTAAACATGTTGGGGCACGTGTAGTTGTGCATTATATGATCATAGCAGTGGCTCAATATAGCAGGAGTTGGGTTAACAGAGAAAGATAACTTTTCACAACTGATTTACTCGGGACCCATCCAGGTTTGTACTACATGTGCACATCAATTACCTAAACATGTTGGGGCACGTGTAGTTGTGCATTATATGATCATAACAGTAGCTCAATATAGCAGGAGTTGGGTTAACAGAGAAAGATAACTTTTCACAACTGATTTACTCGGGACCCATGCAGGTTTGTACTACATGTACACATCAATTACCTAAACATGTTGGGGCACGTGTAGTTGTGCATTATATGATCATAACAGTAGCTCAATATAGCAGGAGTTGGGATAACAGAGAAAGATAACTTTTCACAACTGATTTACTCGGGACCCATGCAGGTTTGTACTACATGTGCACATCAATTACCTAAACATGTTGGGGCACGTGTAGTTGTGCATTATATGATCATAACAGTAGCTCAATATAGCAGGACTTGGGTTAACAGAGAAAGATAACTTTTCACAACAGATTTACTCGGGACCCATGCAGGTTTGTACTACATGTGCACATCAATTACCTAAACATGTTGGGGCACGTGTAGCTGTGCATTATATGATCATAACAGTGGCTCAATATAGCAGGAGTTGGGTTAACAGAGAAAGATAACTATTCACAACTGATTTACTCGGGACCCATGCAGGTTTGTACTACATGTGCACATCAATTACCTAAACATGTTGGGGCACGTGTAGTTGTGCATTATATGGTCATAACAGTGGCTCAATATAGCAGGAGTTGGGTTAACAGAGAAAGATAACTTTTCACAACTGATTTACTCGGGACCCATGCAGGTTTGTATTACATGTGCACATCAATTACCTAAACATGTTGGGGCACGTGTAGTTGTGCATTATATGATCATAGCAGTGGCTCAATATAGCAGGAGTTGGGTTAACAGAGAAAGATAACTTTTCACAACTGATTTACTCGGGACCCATGCAGGTTTGTACTACATGTGCACATCAATTACCTAAACATGTTGGGGCACGTGTAGTTGTGCATTATATAATCATAACAGTAGCTCAACATAGCAAGAGTTGGGTTAACAGAGAAAGATAACTTTTCACAACTGATTTACTCGGGACCCATGCAGGTTTGTACTACATGTGCACATCAATTACCTAAATATGTTGGGGCACGTGTAGTTGTGCATTATATGATCATAACAGTGGCTCAATATAGCAGGAGTTGGGTTAACAGAGGAAGATAACTTTTCACAACTGATTTACTCGGGACCCATGCAGGTTTGTACTATATGTGCACATCAATTACCTAAACATGTTGGGGCACGTGTAGTTGTGCATTATATGATCATAACAGTAGCTCAATATAGCAGGAGTTGGGTTAACAGAGAAAGATAACATTTCACAACTGATTTACTCGGGACCCATGCAGGTTTGTACTACATGTGCACTTCATTTACCTAAACATGTTGGGGCACGTGTAGTTGTGCATTATATGATCATAACAGTGGCTCAATATAGCAGGAGTTGGGTTAACAGAGAAAGATAACTTTTCACAACTGATTTACTCGGGACCCATGCAGGTTTGTACTACATGTGCCCACCAATTACCTAAACATGTTGGGGCACGTGTAGTTGTGCATTATATGATCATAACAGTAGCTCAATATAGCAAGAGTTGGGTTAATAGAGAAAGATAACTTTTCACAACTGATTTACTCGGGACCCATGCAGGTTTGTACTACATGTGCACATCAATTACCTAAACATGTTGGGGCACGTGTAGTTGTGCATTATATGATCATAACAGTGGCTCAATATAGCAGGAGTTGGGTTAACAGAGAAAGATAACTATTCACAACTGATTTACTCGGGACCCATGCAGGTTTGTACTACATGTGCACATCAATTACCTAAACATGTTGGGGCTCGTGTAGTTGTGCATTATATGATCATAACAGTAGCTCAATATAGCAGGAGTTGGGTACAGAGAAAGATAACTTTTCACAACTGATTTACTCGGGACCCATGCAGGTTTGTACTACATGTACACATCAATTACCTAAACATGATGGGGCACGTGTAGTTGAGCATTATATGATCATAACAGTGGCTCAATATAGCAGGAGTTGGGTTAACAGAGAAAGATAACTTTTCACAACTGATATACTCGGGACCCATGCAGTTTTGTACTACATGTGCACATCAATTACTTAAACATGTTGGGGCACGTGTAGTTGTGCATTATATGATCATAACAGTGGCTCAATATAGCAGGAGTTGGGTTAACAGAGAAAGATAACTTTTCACAACTGATTTACTCGGGACCCATGCAGGTTTGTGCTACATGTGCACATCAATTAACTAAAAATGTGGGGCACGTGTAGTTGTGCATTATATGATCATAACAGTGGCTCAATATAGCAGGAGTTGGGTTAACAGAGAAAGATAACTTTTCACAACTGATTTACTAGGGACCCATGGAGGTTTGTACTATATGTGCACATCAATTACCTAAACATGTTGGGGCACGTGTAGTTGCGCATTATATGATCACAACAGTAGCTCAATATAGCAGGAGTTGGGTTAACAGAGAAAGATAACTTTTCACAACTGATTTACTCGGGACCCATGCAGGTTTGTACTACATGTGCACATCAATTACCTAAACATGTTGGGGCACGTGTAGTTGTGCATTATATGGTCATAACAGTGGCTCAATATAGCAGGAGTTGGGTTAACAGAGAAAGATAACTTTTCACAACTGATTTACTCGGGACCCATGCAGGTTTGTACTACATGTGCACATCAATTACCTAAACATGTTGGGGCACGTGTAGCTGTGCATTATATGATCATAACAGTGGCTCAATATAGCAGGAGTTGGGTTAACAGAGAAAGATAACTTTTCACAACTGATTTACTCGGGACCCATGCAGGTTTGTACTACATGTGCACATCAATTACCTAAACATGTTGGGGCACGTGTACTTGTGCATTATATGATCGTAACAGTGGCTGAATATAGCAGGAGTTGGGTTAACAGAGAAAGATAACTTTTCACAACTGATTTACTCGGGATTCATGCAGGTTTGTACTACATGTGCACATCAATTACCTAAACATGTTAAGGCACGTGTAGTTGTGCATTATATAATCATAACAGTAGCTCAATATAGCAGGAGTTGGGTTAACAGAGAAAGATAACTTTTCACAACTGATTTACTCGGGACCCATGCAGGTTTGTACTACATGTGCACATCAATTACCTAAATATGTTGGGGCACGTGTAGTTGAGCATTATATGATCATAACAGTGGCTCAATATAGCAGGAGTTGGGTTAACAGAGAAAGATAAAATTTCACAACTGATTTACTCGGGACCCATGCAGGTTTGTACTATATGTGCACATCAATTACCTAAACATGTTTAGGCACGTGTAGTTGTGCATTATATGATCATAACAGTAGCTCAATATAGCAGGAGTTGGGTTAACAGAGAAAGATAACTTTTCACAACTGATTTACTCGGGACCCATGCAGGTTTGTACTACATGTGCACTTCATTTACCTAAACATGTTGGGGCACGTGTAGTTGTGCATTATATGATCATAACAGTGGCTCAATATAGCAGGAGTTGGGTTAACAGAGAAAGATAACTTTTCACAACTGATTTACTCGGGACCCATGCAGGTTTGTACTACATGTGCACACCAATTACCTAAACATGTTGGGGCACGTGTAGTTGTGCATTATATGATCATAACAGTAGCTCAATATAGCAAGAGTTGGGTTAACAGAGAAAGATAACTTTTCACAACTGATTTACTCGGGACCCATGCAGGTTTGTACTACATGTGCACATCAATTACCTAAACATGTTGGGGCACGTGTAGTTGTGCATTATATGATCATAACAGTGGCTCAATATAGCAGGAGTTGGGTTAACAGAGAAAGATAACTATTCACAGCTGATTTACTCGGGACCCATGCAGGTTTGTACTACATGTGCGCATCAATTACCTAAACATGTTGGGGCTCGTGTAGTTGTGCATTATATGATCATAACAGTAGCTCAATATAGCAGGAGTTGGGTTAACAGAGAAAGATAACTTTTCACAACTGATTTACTCGGGACCCATGCAGGTTTGTACTACATGTACACATCAATTACCTAAACATGATGGGGCACGTGTAGTTGTGCATTATATGATCATAACAGTGGCTCAATATAGCAGGAGTTGTGTTAACAGAGAAAGATAACTTTTCACAACTGATTTACTCGGGACCCATGCAGGTTTGTACTATATGTGCACATCAATTACCTAAACATGTTGGGGCACGTGTAGTTGTGCATTATATGATCATAACGGTAGCTCAATATAGCAGGAGTTGGGTTAACAGAGAAAGATAACTTTTCACAACTGATTTACTCGGGACCCATGCAGGTTTGTACTATATGTGCACATCAATTACCTAAACATGTTGGGGCACGTGTAGTTGTGCATTATATGATCATAACAGTGGCTCAATATAGCAGGAGTTGGGTTAACAGAGAAAGATAACTTTTCACAACTGATTTACTCGGGACCCATGCAAGTTTGTACTACATGTGCACATCAATTACCTAAACATGTTGGGGCACGTGTAGTTGTGCATTATATGATCATAACAGTAGCTCAATATAGTAGGAGTTGGGTTAACAGAGAAAGATAACTTTTCACAACTGATTTACTCGGGACCCATGCAGATTTGTACTACATGTGCACATCAATTACCTAAACATGTTGGGGCACGAGTAGTTGTGCATTATATGATCATAACTGTGGCTCAATATAGCAGGAGTTGGGTTAACAGAGAAAGATAACTTTTCACAACTGATTTACTCGGGACCCATGCAGGTTTGTACTACATGTGCACATAAATTACCTAAACATGTTGGGGCACGTGTAGTTGTGCATTATATGATCATAGCAGTGGCTCAATATAGCAGGAGTTGGGTTAACAGAGAAAGATAACTTTTCACAACTGATTTACTCGGGACCCATGCAGGTTTGTACTACATGTGCACATCAATTACCTAAACATGTTGGGGCTCGTGTAGTTGTGCATTATATGATCATAACAGTAGCTCAATATAGCAGGAGTTGGGTTAACAGAGAAAGATAACTTTTCACAACTGATTTACTCGGGACCCATGCAGGTTTGTACTACATGTACACATCAATTACCTAAACATGATGGGGCACGTGTAGTTGTGCATTATATGATCATAACAGTGGCTCAATATAGCAGGAGTTGGGTTAACAGAGAAAGATAACTTTTCACAACTGATTTACTCGGGACCCATGCAGGTTTGTACTTCATGTGCACATCAATTACCTAAACATGTTGGGGCTCGTGTAGTTGTGCATTATATGATCATAACAGTAGCTCAATATAGCAGGAGTTGGGTTAACAGAGAAAGATAACTTTTCACAACTGATTTACTCGGGACCCATGCAGGTTTGTACTACATGTGCACATCAATTACCTAAACATGTTGGGGCACGTGTAGTTGTGCATTATATGGTCATAACAGTGGCTCAATATAGCAGGAGTTGGGTTAACAGAGAAAGATAACTTTTCACAACTGATTTACTCGGGACCCATGCAGGTTTGTACTACATGTGCACATCAATTACCTAAACATGTTGGGGCACGTGTAGCTGTGCATTATATGATCATAACAGTAGCTCAATATAGCAGGAGTTGGGTTAACAGAGAAAGATAACTTTTCACAACTGATTTACTCGGGACCCATGCAGGTTTGTACTACATGTACACATCAATTACCTAAACATGATGGGGCACGTGTAGTTGTGCATTATATGATCATAACAGTGGCTCAATATAGCAGGAGTTGGGTTAACAGAGAAAGGTAACTATTCACAACTGATTTACTCGGGACCCATGCAGGTTTGTACTACATGTGCACATCAATTACCTAAACATGTTGGGGCTCGTGTAGTTGTGCATTATATGATCATAACAGTAGCTCAATATAGCAGGAGTTGGGTTAACAGAGAAAGATAACTTTTCACAACTGATTTACTCGGGACCCATGCAGGTTTGTACTACATGTGCACATCAATTACCTAAACATGTTGGGGCACGTGTAGTTGTGCATTATATGGTCATAACAGTGGCTCAATATAGCAGGAGTTGGGTTAACAGAGAAAGATAACTTTTCACAACTGATTTACTCGGGACCCATGCAGGTTTGTACTACATGTGCACACCAATTACCTAAACATGTTGGGGCACGTGTAGTTGTGCATTATATGATCATAACAGTAGCTCAATATAGCAAGAGTTGGGTTAATAGAGAAAGATAACTTTTCACAACTGATTTACTCGGGACCCATGCAGGTTTGTACTATATGTGCACATCAATTACCTAAACATGTTGGAGCACGTGTAGTTGTGCATTATATGATCATAACAGTAGCTCAATATAGCAGGAGTTGGGTTAACAGAGAAAGATAACTTTTCACAACTGATTTACTCGGGACCCATGCAGGTTTGTACTACATGTGCACTTCATTTACCTAAACATGTTGGGGCACGTGTAGTTGTGCATTATATGATCATAACAGTGGCTCAATATAGCAGGAGTTGGGTTAACAGAGAAAGAAAACTTTTCACAACTGATTTACTCGGGACCCATGCAGGTTTGTACTACATGTGCACACCAATTACCTAAACATGTTGGGGCACGTGTAGTTGTGCATTATATGATCATAACAGTGGCTCAATATAGCAGGAGTTGGGTTAACAGAGAAAGGTAACTATTCACAACTGATTTACTCGGGACCCATGCAGGTTTGTACTACATGTGCACATCAATTACCTAAACATGTTGGGGCTCGTGTAGTTGTGCATTATATGATCATAACAGTAGCTCAATATAGCAGGAGTTGGGTTAACAGAGAAAGATAACTTTTCACAACTGATTTACTCGGGACCCATGCAGGTTTGTACTACATGTACACAACAATTACCTAAACATGATGGGGCACGTGTAGTTGTGCATTATATGATCATAACAGTGGCTCATTATAGCAGGAGTTGGGTTAACAGAGAAAGATAACTTTTCACAACTGATTTACTCGGGACCCATGCAGGTTTGTACTACATGTGCACATCAATTACCTAAACATGTTGGGGCACGTGTAGTTGTGCATTATATGAACATAACAGTAGCTCAATATAGCAGGAGTTGGGTTAACAGAGAAAGATAACTTTTCACAACTGATTTACTCGGGACCCATGCAGGTTTGTACTATATGTGCACATCAATTACCTAAACATGTTGGGGCACGTGTAGTTGAGCATTATATGATCATAACAGTGGCTCAATATAGCAGGAGTTGGGTTAACAGAGAAAGATAACTTTTCACAACTGATATACTCGGGACCCATGCAGTTTTGTACTACATGTGCACATCAATTACTTAAACATGTTGGGGCACGTGTAGTTGTGCATTATATGATCATAACAGTGGCTCAATATAGCAGGAGTTGGGTTAACAGAGAAAGATAACTTTTCACAACTGATTTACTCGGGACCCATGCAGGTTTGTGCTACATGTGCACATCAATTAACTAAAAATGTGGGGCACGTGTAGTTGTGCATTATATGATCATAACAGTGGCTCAATATAGCAGAAGTTGGGTTAACAGAGAAAGATAACTTTTCACAACTGATTTACTCGGGACCCATGCAGGTTTGTACTACATGTGCACATCAATTACCTAAACATGTTGGGGCACGTGTAGTTGTGCATTATATGGTCATAACAGTGGCTCAATATAGCAGGAGTTGGGTTAACAGAGAAAGATAACTTTTCACAACTGATTTACTCGGGACCCATGCAGGTTTGTACTACATGTGCACATCAATTACCTAAACATGTTGGGGCACGTGTAGCTGTGCATTATATGATCATAACAGTGGCTCAATATAGCAGGAGTTGGGATAACAGAGAAAGATAACTTTTCACAACTGATTTACTCGGGACCCATGCAGGTTTGTACTACATGTGCACATCAATTACCTAAACATGTTGGGGCACGTGTAGTTGTGCATTATATGATCATAACAGTAGCTCAATATAGCAGGAGTTGGGTTAACAGAGAAAGATAACTTTTCACAACTGATTTACTCGGGACCCATGCAGGTTTGTACTACATGTGCACATCAATTACCTAAACTTGTTGGGGCACGTGTAGTTGTGCATTATATGATCATAACAGTGGCTCAATATAGCAGGAGTTGGGTTAACAGAGAAAGATAACTTTTCACAACTGATTTACTCGGGACCCATGCAGGTTTGTACTATATGTGCACATCAATTACCTAAACATGTTGGGGCACGTGTAGTTGTGCATTATATGATCATAACAGTAGCTCAATAGAGCAGGAGTTGGGTTAACAGAGAAAGATAACTTTTCACAACTGATTTACTCGGGACCCATGCAGGTTTGTACTACATGTGCACATCAATTACTTAAACATGTTGGGGCACGAGTAGTTGTGCATTATATGATCATAACAGTGGCTCAATATAGCAGGAGTTGGGTTAACAGAGAAAGATAACTTTTCACAACTGATTTACTCGGGACCCATGCAGGATTGTACTACATGTGCACATCAATTACCTAAACATGTTGGGGCACGTGTAGTTGTGCATTATATGATCATAACAGTGGCTCAATATAGCAGGAGTTGGGTTAACAGAGAAAGATAACTTTTCACAACTGATTTACTCGGGACCCATGCAAGTTTGTACTACATGTGCACATCAATTACCTAAATATGTTGGGGCACGTGTAGTTGTGCATTATATGATCATAACAGTAGCTCAATATAGCAGGAGTTGGGTTAACAGAGAAAGATAACTTTTCACAAATGATTTACTCGGGACCCATGCAGGTTTGCACTACATGTGCACATCAATTACCTAAACATGTTAAGGCACGTGTAGTTGTGCATTATATGATCATAACAGTAGCTCAATATAGCAGGAGTTGGGTTAACAGAGAAAGATAACTTTTCACAACTGATTTACTCGGGACCCATGCAGGTTTGTACTACATGTGCACATCAATTACCTAAACATGTTGGGGCACGTGTAGCTGTGCATTATATGATCATAACAGTGGCTCAATATAGCAGGAGTTGGGTTAACAGAGAAAGATAACTTTTCACAACTGATGTACTCGGGACCCATGCAGGATTGTACTACATGTGCACATCAATTACCTAAACATGTTGGGGCTCGTGTAGTTGTGCATTGTATGATCATAGCAGTAGCTCAATATAGCAGGAGTTGGGTTAACAGAGAAAGATAACTTTTCACAACTGATTTACTCGGGACCCATGCAGGTTTGTACTACATGTGCACATCAATTACCTAAACATGTTGGGGCACGTGTAGTTGTGCATTATATGATCATAACAGTAGCTCAATATAGCAGGAGTTGGGTTAACAGAGAAAGATAACTTTTCACAACTGATTTACTAGGGACCCATGCAGGTTTGTACTACATGTGCACATCAATTACCTAAACATGTTGGGGCACGTGTAGTTGTGCATTATATGATCATAACAGTAGCTCAATATAGCAGGAGTTGGGTTAACAGAGAAAGATAACTTTTCACAACTGATTTACTCGGGACCCATGCAGGTTTGTACTACATGTGCACATCAATTACCTAAACATGTTGGGGCACGTGTAGTTGTGCATTATATGGTCATAACAGTGGCTCAATATAGCAGGAGTTGGGTTAACAGAGAAAGATAACTTTTCACAACTGATTTACTCGGGACCCATGCAGGTTTGTATTACATGTGCACATCAATTACCTAAACATGTTGGGGCACGTGTAGTTGTGCATTATATGATCATAGCAGTGGCTCAATATAGCAGGAGTTGGGTTAACAGAGAAAGATAACTTTTCACAACTGATTTACTCGGGACCCATGCAGGTTTGTACTACATGTGCACATCAATTACCTAAACATGTTGGGGCACGTGTAGTTGTGCATTATATGATCATAACAGTAGCTCAATATAGCAGGAGTTGGGTTAACAGAGAAAGATAACTTTTCACAACTGATTTACTCGGGACCCATGCAGGTTTGTACTACATGTGCACATCAATTACCTAAACATGTTGGGGCACGTGTAGCTGTGCATTATATGATCATAACAGTGGCTCAATATAGCAGGAGTTGGGTTAACAGAGAAAGATAACTTTTCACAACTGATTTACTCGGGACCCATGCAGGTTTGTACTACATGTGCACATCAATTACCTAAACATGTTGGGGCACGTGTAGTTGTGCATTATATGATCGTAACAGTGGCTGAATATAGCAGGAGTTGGGTTAACAGAGAAAGATAACTTTTCACAACTGATTTACTCGGGATTCATGCAGGTTTGTACTACATGTGCACATCAATTACCTAAACATGTTAAGGCACGTGTAGTTGTGCATTATATAATCATAACAGTAGCTCAACATAGCAGGAGTTGGGTTAACAGAGAAAGATAACTTTTCACAACTGATTTACTCGGGACCCATGCAGGTTTGTACTACATGTGCACATCAATTACCTAAATATGTTGGGGCACGTGTAGTTGTGCATTATATGATCATAACAGTGGCTCAATATAGCAGGAGTTGGGTTAACAGAGAAAGATAACTTTTCACAACTGATTTACTCGGGACCCATGCAGGTTTGTACTATATGTGCACATCAATTACCTAAACATGTTGGGGCACGTGTAGTTGTGCATTATATGATCATAACAGTAGCTCAATATAGCAGGAGTTGGGTTAACAGAGAAAGATAACTTTTCACAACTGATTTACTCGGGACCCATGCAGGTTTGTACTACATGTGCACTTCATTTACCTAAACATGTTGGGGCACGTGTAGTTGTGCATTATATGATCATAACAGTGGCTCAATATAGCAGGAGTTGGGTTAACAGAGAAAGATAACTTTTCACAACTGATTTACTCGGGACCCATGCAGGTTTGTACTACATGTGCCCACCAATTACCTAAACATGTTGGGGCACGTGTAGTTGTGCATTATATGATCATAACAGTAGCTCAATATAGCAAGAGTTGGGTTAATAGAGAAAGATAACTTTTCACAACTGATTTACTCGGGACCCATGCAGGTTTGTACTACATGTGCACATCAATTACCTAAACATGTTGGGGCACGTGTAGTTGTGCATTATATGATCATAACAGTGGCTCAATATAGCAGGAGTTGGGTTAACAGAGAAAGATAACTTTTCACAACTGATTTACTCGGGACCCATGCAGGTTTGTACTACATGTACACATCAATTACCTAAACATGATGGGGCACGTGTAGTTGTGCATTATATGATCATAACAGTGGCTCAATATAGCAGGAGTTGGGTTAACAGAGAAAGATAACTTTTCACAACTGATTTACTCGGGACCCATGCAGGTTTGTACTACATGTGCACATCAATTACCTAAACATGTTGGGGCACGTGTAGTTGTGCATTATATGAACATAACAGTAGCTCAATATAGCAGGAGTTGGGTTAACAGAGAAAGATAACTTTTCACAACTGATTTACTCGGGACCCATGCAGGTTTGTACTATATGTGCACATCAATTACCTAAACATGTTGGGGCACGTGTAGTTGAGCATTATATGATCATAACAGTGGCTCAATATAGCAGGAGTTGGGTTAACAGAGAAAGATAACTTTTCACAACTGATTTACTCGGGACCCATGCAGGTTTGTACTACATGTGCACATCAATTACCTAAACATGTTGGGGCACGTGTAGTTGTGCATTATATGATCGTAACAGTGGCTGAATATAGCAGGAGTTGGGTTAACAGAGAAAGATAACTTTTCACAACTGATTTACTCATTACCCATGCAGGTTTGTATTACATGTGCACATCAATTACCTAAACATGTTGGGGCACGTGTAGTTGTGCATTATATGATCATAGCAGTGGCTCAATATAGCAGGAGTTGGGTTAACAGAGAAAGATAACTTATCACAACTGATTTACTCGGGACCCATGCAGGTTTGTACTACATGTGCACATCAATTACCTAAACATGTTGGGGCACGTGTAGTTGTGCATTATATGATCATAACAGTAGCTCAATATAGCAGGAGTTGGGTTAACAGAGAAAGATAACTTTTCACAACTGATTTACTCGGGACCCATGCAGGTTTGTACCACATGTGCACATCAATTACCTAAATATGTTGGGGCACGTGTAGTTGTGCATTATATGATCGTAACAGTGGCTGAATATAGCAGGAGTTGGGTTAACAGAGAAAGATAACTTTTCACAACTGATTTACTCGGGACCCATGCAGGTTTGTACTACATGTGCACATCAATTACCTAAACATGTTGGGGCACGTGTAGTTGTGCATTATATGATCATAACAGTAGCTCAATATAGCAAGAGTTGGGTTAACAGAGAAAGATAACTTTTCACAACTGATTTACTCGGGACCCATGCAGGTTTGTACTACATGTGCACATCAATTACCTAAACATGTTGGGGCACGTGTAGTTGTGCATTATATGATCATAACAGTAGCTCAATATAGCAAGAGTTGGGTTAACAGAGAAAGATAACTTTTCACAACTGATTTACTCGGGACCCATGCAGGTTTGTACTACATGTGCACATCAATTACCTAAACATGTTGGGGCTCGTGTAGTTGTGCATTATATGATAATAACAGTAGCTCAATATAGCAGGAGTTGGGTTAACAGAGAAAGATAACTTTTCACAACTGATTTACTCGGGACCCATGCAGGTTTGTACTACATGTGCACATCAATTACCTAAACATGATGGGGCCCGTGTAGTTGTGCATTATATGATCATAACAGTGGCTCAATATAGCAGGAGTTGGGTTAACAGAGAAAGATAACTTTTCACAACTGATTTACTCGGGACCCATGCAGGTTTGTACTACATGTGCACATCAATTACCTAAACATGTTGGGGCACGTGTAGTTGTGCATTATATGAACATAACAGTAGCTCAATATAGCAGGAGTTGGGTTAACAGAGAAAGATAACTTTTCACAACTGATTTACTCGGGACCCATGCAGGTTTGTACTACATGTGCATATCAATTACCTAAACCTGTTGGGGCACGTATAGTTGTGCATTATATGATCATAGCAGTGGCTCAATATAGCAGGAGTTGGGTTAACAGAGAAAGATAACTTTTCACAACTGATTTACTCGGGACCCATGCAGGTTTGTACTACATGTGCACATCAATTACCTAAACATGTTGGGGCACGTGTAGTTGTGCATTATATGATCATAACAGTAGCTCAATATAGCAGGAGTTGGGTTAACAGAGAAAGATATCTTTTCACAACTGATTTACTCGGGACCCATGCAGGCTTGTACTACATGTGCACATCAATTACCTAAACATGTTGGGGCACATGTAGTTGTGCATTATATGAACATAACAGTAGCTCAATATAGCAGGAGTTGGGTTAACAGAGAAAGATAACTTTTCACAACTGATTTACTCGGGACCCATGCAGGTTTGTACTACATGTGCACATCAATTACCTAAACATGTTGGGGCACGTGTAGTTGTGCATTATATGATCATAACAGTAGCTCAATATAGCAAGAGTTGGGTTAACAGAGAAAGATAACTTTTCACAACTGATTTACTCGGGACCCATGCAGGTTTGTACTACATGTGCACATCAATTACCTAAACATGTTGGGGCACGTGTAGTTGTGCATTATATGATCATAACAGTAGCTCAATATAGCAAGAGTTGGGTTAATAGAGAAAGATAACTTTTCACAACTGATTTACTCGGGACCCATGCAGGTTTGTACTACATGTGCACATCAATTACCTAAACATGTTGGGGCACGTGTAGTTGTGCATTATATGATCATAACAGTAGCTCAATATAACAAGAGTTGGGTTAATAGAGAAAGATAACTTTTCACAACTGATTTACTCGGGACCCATGCAGGTTTGTACTATATGTGCACATCAATTACCTAAACATGTTGGAGCACGTGTAGTTGTGCATTATATGATCATAACAGTAGCTCAATATAGCAGGAGTTGGGTTAACAGAGAAAGATAACTTTTCACAACTGATTTACTCGGGACCCATGCAGGTTTGTACTACATGTGCACTTCATTTACCTAAACATGTTGGGGCACGTGTAGTTGTGCATTATATGATCATAACAGTGGCTCAATATAGCAGGAGTTGGGTTAACAGAGAAAGAAAACTTTTCACAACTGATTTACTCGGGACCCATGCAGGTTTGTACTACATGTGCACACCAATTACCTAAACATGTTGGGGCACGTGTAGTTGTGCATTATATGATCATAACAGTAGCTCAATATAGCAGGAGTTGGGATAATAGAGAAAGATAACTTTTCACAACTGATTTACTCGGGACCCATGCAGGTTTGTACTACATGTGCACATCAATTACCTAAACATGTTGGGGCACGTGTAGTTGTGCATTATATGATCATAACAGTAGCTCAATATAGCAGGACTTGGGTTAACAGAGAAAGATAACTTTTCACAACAGATTTACTCGGGACCCATGCAGGTTTGTACTACATGTGCACATCAATTACCTAAACATGTTGGGGCACGTGTAGCTGTGCATTATATGATCATAACAGTGGCTCAATATAGCAGGAGTTGGGTTAACAGAGAAAGATAACTATTCACAACTGATTTACTCGGGACCCATGCAGGTTTGTACTACATGTGCACATCAATTACCTAAACATGTTGGGGCTCATGTAGTTGTGCATTATATGATCATAACAGTAGCTCAATATAGCAGGAGTTGGGTTAACAGAGAAAGATAACTTTTCACAACTGATTTACTCGGGACCCATGCAGGTTTGTACTACATGTACACATCAATTACCTAAACATGTTGGGGCACGTGTAGTTGTGCATTATATGATCATAACAGTAGCTCAATATAGCAGGAGTTGGGTTAACAGAGAAAGATAACTTTTCACAACTGATTTACTCGGGACCCATGCAGGTTTGTACTACATGTGCACACCAATTACCTAAACATGTTGGGGCACGTGTAGTTGTGCATTATATGATCATAACAGTAGCTCAAAATAGCAAGAGTTGGGTTAACAGGGAAAGATAACTTTTCACAACTGATTTACTCGGGACCCATGCAGGTTTGTACTACATGTGCACATCAATTACCTAAACGTGATGGGGCACGTGTAGTTGTGCATTATATGATCATAACAGTGGCTCAATATAGCAGGAGTTGGGTTAACAGAGAAAGATAACTTTTCACAACTGATTTACTCGGGACCCATGCAGGTTTGTACTACATGTGCACATCAATTACCTAAACATGTTGGGGCACGTGTAGTTGAGCATTATATGATCATAACAGTAGCTCAATATAGCAGGAGTTGGGTTAACAGAGAAAGATAACTTTTCACAACTGATTTACTCGGGACCCATGCAAGTTTGTACTACATGTGCACATCAATTACCTAAACATGTTGGGGCACGTGTAGTTGTGCATTATATGGTCATAACAGTGGCTCAATATAGCAGGAGTTGGGTTAACAGAGAAAGATAACTTTTCACAACTGATTTACTCGGGACCCATGCAGGTTTGTACTACATGTGCACATCAATTACCTAAACATGTTGGGGCACGTGTAGTTGTGCATTATATGATCATAACAGTAGCTCAATATAGCAGGAGTTGGGTTAACAGAGAAAGATAGCTTTTCACAACTGATTTACTCGGGACCCATGCAGGTTTGTACTACATGTGCACACCAATTACCTAAACATGTTGGGGCACGTGTAGTTGTGCATTATATGATCATAACAGTGGCTCAATGTAGCAGGAGTTGGGTTAACAGAGAAAGATAACTTTTCACAACTGATTAACTCGGCACCCATGCAGGTTTGTACTACATGTGCACATCATTTACCTAAACATGTTGGGGCACGTGTAGTTGTGCATTATATGATCATAACAGTGGCTCAATATAGCAGGAGTTGGGTTAACAGAGAAAGATAACTTTTCACAACTGATTTACTCGGGACCCATGCAGGTTTGTACTACATGTGGACATCAATTACCTAAACATGTTGGGGCACGTGTAGTTGTGCATTATATGAACATAACAGTAGCTCAATATAGCAGGAGTTGGGTTAACAGAGAAAGATAACTTTTCACAACTGATTTACTCGGGACCCATGCAGGTTTGTACTACATGTGCACATCAATTACCTAAACATGTTGGGGCACGTGTAGTTGTGCATTATATGATCATAGCAGTAGCTCAATATAGCAGGAGTTGGGTTAACAGAGAAAGATAACTTTTCACAACTGATTTACTCGGGACCCATGCAGGTTTGTACTACATGTGCACATCAATTACCTAAACATGTTGGGGCACGTGTAGTTGTGCATTATATGATCATAACAGTGGCTCAATATAGCAGGAGTTGGGTTAACAGAGAAAGATAACTTTTCACAACTGATTTATTCGGGACCCATGCAGGTTTGTACTATATGTGCACATCAATTACCAAGACGTGTTCGGTCATGTGTAGTTTTGCATTATATGATCATAACAGGTGCTCAGTGAAACAGGAGATGGGTTAATAACGAAATAGACTTATTCACACCTGATTCACTCGGGACCCATGCAGATTTGTGTTACATGTGCACATCAATTACCCAAACGTGTTCGGTGATATGTAGTTTTGCATTATATGATCATAATATGTGCTCAGTGGAGCAAAAGATGGGTTATCAAAGAAATAGACTTATTCACAACTGATATACTCGGGACCCATGCAGTTTTGTACTACATGTGCACATCAATTACCTAAACATGTTGGGGCACGTGTAGTTTTGCATTATATGATCATAACAGTAGCTCAATATAGCAGGAGTTGGGTTAACAGAGAAAGATAACTTTTCACAACTGATTTACTCGGGACCCATGCAGGTTTGTACTACATGTGCACATCAATTACTTAAACATGTTGGGGCACGTGTAGTTGTGCATTATATGGTCATAACAGTAGCTCAATATAGCAGGAGTTGGGTTAACAGAGAAAGATAACTTTTCACAACTGATTTACTCGGGACCCATGCAGGTTTTTACTACATGTGCACATCAATTACCTAAACATGTTAGGGCACGTGTAGTTGTGCATTATATGATCATAACAGTAGCTCAGTATAGCAGGAGTTGGGTTAACAGAGAAAGATAACTTTTCACAACTGATTTACTCGGGACCCACGCAGGTTTGTACTACATGTGCACATCAATTACCTAAACATGTTGGGGCTTGTGTACTTGTGCATTATATGATCATAACAGTAGCTCAATATAGCAGGAGTTGGGTTAACAGAGAAAGATAACTTTTCACAACTGATTTACTCGGGACCCATGCAGGTTTGTACTACATGTGCACATCAATTACCTAAACATGTTGGGGTACGTGTAGTTGTGCATTATATGAACATAACAGTAGCTCAATATAGCAGGAGTTGGGTTAACAGAGAAAGATAACTTTTCACAACTGATTTACTCGGGACCCATGCAGGTTTGTACTACATGTGCATATCAATTACCTAAACCTGTTGGGGCACGTGTAGTTGTGCATTATATGATCATAGCAGTGGCTCAATATAGCAGGAGTTGGGTTAACAGAGAAAGATAACTTTTCACAACTGATTTACTCGGGACCCATGCAGGTTTGTACTACATGTGCACATCAATTACCTAAACATGTTGGGGCACGTGTAGTTGTGCATTATATGATCATAACAGTAGCTCAATATAGCAGGAGTTGGGTTAACAGAGAAAGATAACTTTTCACAACTGATTTACTCGGGACCCATGCAAGTTTGTACTACATGTGCACATCAATTACCTAAACATGTTGGGGCACGTGTAGTTGTGCATTATATGGTCATAACAGTGGCTCAATATAGCAGGAGTTGGGTTAACAGAGAAAGATAACTTTTCACAACTGATTTACTCGGGACCCATGCAGGTTTGTACTACATGTGCACATCAATTACCTAAACATGTTGGGGCACGTGTAGTTGTGCATTATATGATCATAACAGTAGCTCAATATAGCAGGAGTTGGGTTAACAGAGAAAGATAGCTTTTCACAACTGATTTACTCGGGACCCATGCAGGTTTGTACTACATGTGCACACCAATTACCTAAACATGTTGGGGCACGTGTAGTTGTGCATTATATGATCATAACAGTGGCTCAATGTAGCAGGAGTTGGGTTAACAGAGAAAGATAACTTTTCACAACTGATTAACTCGGCACCCATGCAGGTTTGTACTACATGTGCACATCATTTACCTAAACATGTTGGGGCACGTGTAGTTGTGCATTATATGATCATAACAGTGGCTCAATATAGCAGGAGTTGGGTTAACAGAGAAAGATAACTTTTCACAACTGATTTACTCGGGACCCATGCAGGTTTGTACTACATGTGGACATCAATTACCTAAACATGTTGGGGCACGTGTAGTTGTGCATTATATGAACATAACAGTAGCTCAATATAGCAGGAGTTGGGTTAACAGAGAAAGATAACTTTTCACAACTGATTTACTCGGGACCCATGCAGGTTTGTACTACATGTGCACATCAATTACCTAAACATGTTGGGGCACGTGTAGTTGTGCATTATATGATCATAGCAGTAGCTCAATATAGCAGGAGTTGGGTTAACAGAGAAAGATAACTTTTCACAACTGATTTACTCGGGACCCATGCAGGTTTGTACTACATGTGCACATCAATTACCTAAACATGTTGGGGCACGTGTAGTTGTGCATTATATGATCATAACAGTGGCTCAATATAGCAGGAGTTGGGTTAACAGAGAAAGATAACTTTTCACAACTGATTTATTCGGGACCCATGCAGGTTTGTACTATATGTGCACATCAATTACCAAGACGTGTTCGGTCATGTGTAGTTTTGCATTATATGATCATAACAGGTGCTCAGTGAAACAGGAGATGGGTTAATAACGAAATAGACTTATTCACACCTGATTCACTCGGGACCCATGCAGATTTGTGTTACATGTGCACATCAATTACCCAAACGTGTTCGGTGATATGTAGTTTTGCATTATATGATCATAATATGTGCTCAGTGGAGCAAAAGATGGGTTATCAAAGAAATAGACTTATTCACAACTGATATACTCGGGACCCATGCAGTTTTGTACTACATGTGCACATCAATTACCTAAACATGTTGGGGCACGTGTAGTTTTGCATTATATGATCATAACAGTAGCTCAATATAGCAGGAGTTGGGTTAACAGAGAAAGATAACTTTTCACAACTGATTTACTCGGGACCCATGCAGGTTTGTACTACATGTGCACATCAATTACTTAAACATGTTGGGGCACGTGTAGTTGTGCATTATATGGTCATAACAGTAGCTCAATATAGCAGGAGTTGGGTTAACAGAGAAAGATAACTTTTCACAACTGATTTACTCGGGACCCATGCAGGTTTTTACTACATGTGCACATCAATTACCTAAACATGTTAGGGCACGTGTAGTTGTGCATTATATGATCATAACAGTAGCTCAGTATAGCAGGAGTTGGGTTAACAGAGAAAGATAACTTTTCACAACTGATTTACTCGGGACCCATGCAGGTTTGTACTACATGTGCACATCAATTACCTAAACATGTTGGGGCTTGTGTAGTTGTGCATTATATGATCATAACAGTAGCTCAATATAGCAGGAGTTGGGTTAACAGAGAAAGATAACTTTTCACAACTGATTTACTCGGGACCCATGCAGGTTTGTACTACATGTGCACATCAATTACCTAAACATGTTGGGGTACGTGTAGTTGTGCATTATATGAACATAACAGTAGCTCAATATAGCAGGAGTTGGGTTAACAGAGAAAGATAACTTTTCACAACTGATTTACTCGGGACCCATGCAGGTTTGTACTACATGTGCACATCAATTACCTAAACATGTTGGGGCACGTGTAGTTGTGCATTATATGATCATAACAGTAGCTCAATATAGCAGGAGTTGGGTTAACAGAGAAAGATAACTTTTCACAACTGATTTACTCGGGACCCATGCAGGTTTGTACTATATGTGCACATCAATTACCTAAACATGTTGGGGCACGTGTAGTTGTGCATTATATGATCATAACAGTAGCTCAATATAGCAGGAGTTGGGTTAACAGAGAAAGATAACTTTTCACAACTGATTTACTCGGGACCCATGCAGGTTTGTACTATATGTGCACATCAATTATCTAAACATGTTGGGGCACGTGTAGTTGTGCATTATATGATCATAACAGTAGCTCAATATAGCAAGAGTTGGGTTAACAGAGAAAGATAACTTTTCACAACTGATTTACTCGGGACCCATGCAGGTTTGTACTACATGTGCACATCAATTACCTAAACATGTTGGGGCACGTGTAGTTGTGCATTATATGATCATAACAGTAGCTCAATATAGCAAGAGTTGGGTTAATAGAGAAAGATAACTTTTCACAACTGATTTACTCGGGACCCATGCAGGTTTGTACTATATGTGCACATCAATTACCTAAACATGTTGGGGCACGTGTAGTTGTGCATTATATGATCATAACAGTAGCTCAATATAGCAGGAGTTGGGTTAACAGAGAAAGATAACTTTTCACAACTGATTTACTCGGGACCCATGCAGGTTTGTACTACATGTGCACTTCATTTACCTAAACATGTTGGGGCACGTGTAGTTGTGCATTATATGATCATAACAGTGGCTCAATATAGCAGGAGTTGGGTTAACAGAGAAAGAAAACTTTTCACAACTGATTTACTCGGGACCCATGCAGGTTTGTACTACATGTGCACACCAATTACCTAAACATGTTGGGGCACGTGTAGTTGTGCATTATATGATCATAACAGTGGCTCAATATAGCAGGAGTTGGGTTAACAGAGAAAGGTAACTATTCACAACTGATTTACTCGGGACCCATGCAGGTTTGTACTACATGTGCACATCAATTACCTAAACATGTTGGGGCTCGTGTAGTTGTGCATTATATGATCATAACAGTAGCTCAATATAGCAGGAGTTGGGTTAACAGAGAAAGATAACTTTTCACAACTGATTTACTCGGGACCCATGCAGGTTTGTACTACATGTACACATCAATTACCTAAACATGATGGGGCACGTGTAGTTGTGCATTATATGATCATAACAGTGGCTCAATATAGCAGGAGTTGGGTTAACAGAGAAAGAAAACTTTTCACAACTGATTTACTCGGGACCCATGCAGGTTTGTACTACATGTGCACACCAATTACCTAAACATGTTGGGGCACGTGTAGTTGTGCATTATATGATCATAACAGTAGCTCAATATAGCAAGAGTTGGGTTAATAGAGAAAGATAACTTTTCACAACTGATTTACTCGGGACCCATGCAGGTTTGTACTACATGTGCACATCAATTACCTAAACATGTTGGGGCACGTGTAGTTGTGCATTATATGATCATAACAGTAGCTCAATATAACAAGAGTTGGGTTAATAGAGAAAGATAACTTTTCACAACTGATTTACTCGGGACCCATGCAGGTTTGTACTATATGTGCACATCAATTACCTAAACATGTTGGAGCACGTGTAGTTGTGCATTATATGATCATAACAGTAGCTCAATATAGCAGGAGTTGGGTTAACAGAGAAAGATAACTTTTCACAACTGATTTACTCGGGACCCATGCAGGTTTGTACTACATGTGCACTTCATTTACCTAAACATGTTGGGGCACGTGTAGTTGTGCATTATATGATCATAACAGTGGCTCAATATAGCAGGAGTTGGGTTAACAGAGAAAGAAAACTTTTCACAACTGATTTACTCGGGACCCATGCAGGTTTGTACTACATGTGCACACCAATTACCTAAACATGTTGGGGCACGTGTAGTTGTGCATTATATGATCATAACAGTAGCTCAATATAGCAGGAGTTGGGATAACAGAGAAAGATAACTTTTCACAACTGATTTACTCGGGACCCATGCAGGTTTGTACTACATGTGCACATCAATTACCTAAACATGTTAAGGCACGTGTAGTTGTGCATTATATGATCATAACAGTAGCTCAATATAGCAGGAGTTGGGTTAACAGAGAAAGATAACTTTTCACAACTGATTTACTCGGGACCCATGCAGGTTTGTACTACATGTGCACATCAATTACCTAAACATGTTGGGGCACGTGTAGTTGTGCATTATATGATCATAACAGTAGCTCAATATAGCAGGAGTTGGGTTAACAGAGAAAGATAACTTTTCACAACTGATTTACTCGGGACCCATGCAGGTTTGTACTACATGTGCACATCAATTACCTAAACATGTTGGGGCACGTGTAGTTGTGCATTATATGATCATAACAGTGGCTCAATATAGCAGGAGTTGGGTTAACAGAGAAAGATAACTTTTCACAACTGATTTATTCGGGACCCATGCAGGTTTGTACTATATGTGCACATCAATTACCAAGACGTGTTCGGTCATGTGTAGTTTTGCATTATATGATCATAACAGGTGCTCAGTGAAACAGGAGAAGGGTTAACAACGAAATAGACTTATTCACAACTGATTCACTCGGGACCCATGCAGATTTGTATTACATGTGCACATCAATTACCCAAACGTGTTCAGTGATATGTAGTTTTGCATTATATGATCATAATAGGTGCTCAGTGGAGCAAAAGATGGGTTAACAAAGAAATAGACTTATTCACAACTGATATACTCGGGACCCATGCAGTTTTGTACTACATGTGCACATCAATTACCTAAACATGTTGGGGTACGTGTAGTTGTGCATTATATGATCATAACAGTAGCTCAATATAGCAGGAGTTGGGTTAACAGAGAAAGATAACTTTTCACAACTGATTTACTCGGGACCCATGCAGGTTTGTACTACATGTGCATATCAATTACCTAAAAATGTTGGGGCACGTGTAGTTGTGCATTATATGAACATAGCAGTAGCTCAATATAGCAGGAGTTGGGTTAACAGAGAAAGATAACTTTTCACAACTGATTAACTCGGGATCCATGCAGGTTTGTACTACATGTGCACATCAATTACCTAAACATGTTGGGGCACGTGTAGTTGTGCATTATATGATCATAACAGTAGCTCAATGTAGCAGGAGTTGGGTTAACAGAGAAAGATAACTTTTCACAACTGATTTACTCGGGACCCATGCAAGTTTGTACTACATGTGCACATCAATTACCTAAACATGTTGGGGCACGTGTAGTTGTGCATTATATGATCATAGCAGTGGCTCAATATAGCAGGAGTTGGGTTAACAGAGAAAGATAACTTTTCACAACTGATTTACTCGGGACCCATGCAGGTTTGTACTACATGTGCACATCAATTACCTAAACATGTTGGGGCACGTGTAGTTGTGCATTATATGATCATAACAGTAGCTCAATATAGCAGGAGTTGGGTTAACAGAGAAAGATAACTTTTCACAACTGATTTACTCGGGACCCATGCAGGTTTGTACTACATGTGCACACCAATTACCTAAACATGTTGGGGCACGTGTAGTTGTGCATTATATGAACATAACAGTAGCTCAATATAGCAGGAGTTGGGTTAACAGAGAAAGATAACTTTTCACAACTGATTTACTCGGGACCCATGCAGGTTTGTACTACATGTGCACATCAATTACCTAAACATGTTGGGGTACGTGTAGTTGTGCATTATATGATCATAGCAGTAGCTCAATATAGCAGGAGTTGGGCTAACAGAGAAAGATAACTTTTCACAACTGATTTACTCGGGACCCATGCAGGTTTGTACTACATGTGCACATCAATTACCTAAACTTGTTGGGGCACGTGTAGTTGTGCATTATATGATCATAACAGTGGCTCAATATAGCAGGAGTTGGGTTAACAGAGAAAGATAACTTTTCACAACTGATTTATTCGGGACCCATGCAGGTTTGTACTATATGTGCACATCAATTACCAAGACGTGTTCGGTCATGTGTAGTTTTGCATTATATGATCATAACAGGTGCTCAGTGAAACAGGAGATGGGTTAACAACGAAACAGACTTATTCACACATGATTCACTCGGGACCCATGCAGATTTGTGTTACATGTGCACATCAATTACCCAAACGTGTTCGGTGATATGTAGTTTTGCATTATATGATCATAATAGGTGCTCAGTGGAGCAAAAGATGGGTTATCAAAGAAATAGACTTATTCACAACTGATATACTCGGGACCCATGCAGTTTTGTACTACATGTGCACATCAATTACCTAAACCTGTTGGGGCACGTGTAGTTGTGCATTATATGATCATAGCAGTGGCTCAATATAGCAGGAGTTGGGTTAACAGAGAAAGATAACTTTTCACAACTGATTTACTCGGGACCCATGCAGGTTTGTACTACATGTGCACATCAATTACCTAAACATGTTGGGGCACGTGTAGTTGTGCATTATATGATCATAACAGTAGCTCAATATAGCAGGAGTTGGGTTAACAGAGAAAGATAACTTTTCACAACTGATTTACTCGGGACCCATGCAGGCTTGTACTACATGTGTACATCAATTACCTAAACATGTTGGGGCACGTGTAGTTGTGCATTATATGATCATAACAGTGGCTCAATATAGCAGGAGTTGGGTTAACAGAGAAAGATAACTTTTCACATCTGATTTACTCGGGACCCATGCAGGTTTGTACTACATGTGCACATCAATTACCTAAACATGTTGGGGCACGTGTAGTTGTGCATTATATGATCATAACAGTGGCTGAATATAGCAGGAGTTGGGTTAACAGAGAAAGATAACTTTTCACAACTGATTTACTCGGGACCCATGCAGGTTTGTACTACATGTGCACATCAATTACCTAAACATGTTGGGGCACGTGTAGTTGTGCATTATATGATCATAACAGTAGCTCAATATAGCAGGAGTTGGGTTAACAGAGAAAGATAACTTTTCACAACTGATTTACTCGGGACCCATGCAGGTTTGTACTACATGTGCATATCAATTACCTAAACATGTTGGGGCACGTGTAGTTGTGCATTATATGATCATAACAGTGGCTCAATATAGCAGAAGTTGGGTTAACAGAGAAAGATAACTTTTCACAACTGATTTACTCGGGACCCATGCAGGTTTGTACTATATGTGCACATCAATTACCTAAACATGTTGGGGCACGTGTAGTTGTGCATTATATGATCATAACGGTAGCTCAATATAGCAGGAGTTGGGTTAACAGAGAAAGATAACTTTTCACAACTGATTTACTCGGGACCCATGCAGGTTTGTACTATATGTGCACATCAATTACCTAAACATGTTGGGGCACGTGTAGTTGTGCATTATATGATCATAACAGTGGCTCAATATAGCAGGAGTTGGGTTAACAGAGAAAGATAACTTTTCACAACTGATTTACTCGGGACCCATGCAAGTTTGTACTACATGTGCACATCAATTACCTAAACATGTTGGGGCACGTGTAGTTGTGCATTATATGATCATAACAGTAGCTCAATATAGTAGGAGTTGGGTTAACAGAGAAAGATAACTTTTCACAACTGATTTACTCGGGACCCATGCAGATTTGTACTACATGTGCACATCAATTACCTAAACATGTTGGGGCACGAGTAGTTGTGCATTATATGATCATAACAGTGGCTCAATATAGCAGGAGTTGGGTTAACAGAGAAAGATAACTTTTCACAACTGATTTACTCGGGACTCATGCAGGTTTGTACTACATGTGCACATCAATTACCTAAACATGTTGTGGCACGTGTAGTTGTGCATTATATGATCATAGCAGTGGCTCAATATAGCAGGAGTTGGGTTAACAGAGAAAGATAACTTTTCACAACTGATTTACTCGGGACCCATGCAGGTTTGTACTACATGTGCACATCAATTACCTAAATATGTTGGGGCACGTGTAGTTGTGCATTATATGATCATAACAGTAGCTCAATATAGCAGGAGTTGGGTTAACAGAGAAAGATAACTTTTCACAAATGATTTACTCGGGACCCATGCAGGTGTGTAATATATGTGCACATCAATTACCTAAACATGTTGGGGCACGTGTAGTTGTGCATTATATGATCATAGCAGTGGCTCAATACAGCAGGAGTTGGGTTAACAGAGAAAGATAACTTTTCACAACTGATTTACTCGGGACCCATACAGGTTTGTACTACATGTGCACATCAGTTACCTAAACATGTTGGGGCACGTGTAGTTGTGCATTATATGATCATAACAGTGGCTCAATATAGCAGGAGTTGGGTTAACAGAGAAAGATAACTTTTCACAACTGATTTACTCGGGACCCATACAGGTTTGTACTACATGTGCACATCAGTTACCTAAACATGTTGGGGCACGTGTAGTTGTGCATTATATGATCATAACAGTGGCTCAATATAGCAGGAGTTGGGTTAACAGAGAAAGATAACTTTTCACAACTGATTTACTAGGGACCCATGCAGGTTTGTACTACATGTGCACATCAATTACCTAAACATATTGGGGCACGTGTAGTTGTGCATTATATGATCATAACAGTAGCTCAATATAGCAGGAGTTGGGTTAACAGAGAAAGATAACTTTTCACAACTGATTTGCTCGGGACCCATGCAGGTTTGTACTACATGTGCACACCAATTACCTAAACATGTTGGGGCACGTGTAGTTGTGCATTATATGATCATGACAGTAGCTCAATATAGCAGGAGTTGGGTTAACAGAGAAAGATAACTTTTCACAACTGATTTACTCGGGACCCATGCAGGTTAGTACTATATGTGCACATCAATTACCTAAACATGTTGGGGCACGTGTAGTTGTGCATTATATGGTCATAACAGTGGCTCAATATAGCAGGAGTTGGGTTAACAGAGAAAGATAACTTTTCACAACTGATTTACTCGGGACCCATGCAGGTTTGTACTACATGTGCACATCAATTACCTAAACATGTTGGGGCACGTGTAGTTGTGCATTATATGGTCATAACAGTGGCTCAATATAGCAGGAGTTGGGTTAACAGAGAAAGATAACTTTTCACAACTGATTTACTCGGGACCCATGCAGGTTTGTACTACATGTGCACATCAATTACCTAAACATGTTGGGGCACGTGTAGTTGTGCATTATATGATCATAACAGTAGCTCAATATAGCAGGAGTTGGGTTAACAGAGAAAGATAACTTTTCACAACTGATTTACTCGGGACCCATGCAGGTTTGTACCACATGTGCACATCAATTACCTAAATATGTTGGGGCACGTGTAGTTGTGCATTATATGATCGTAACAGTGGCTGAATATAGCAGGAGTTGGGTTAACAGAGAAAGATAACTTTTCACAACTGATTTACTCGGGACCCATGCAGGTTTGTACTATATGTGCACATCAATTACCTAAACATGTTGGGGCACGTGTAGTTGTGCATTATATGATCGTAACAGTGGCTGAATATAGCAGGAGTTGGGTTAACAGAGAAAGATAACTTTTCACAACTGATTTACCCATTATCCATGCAGGCTTGTACTACATGTGTACATCAATTACTTAAACATGTTGGGGCACGTGTAGTTGTGCATTATATGATCATAGCAGTGGCTCAATATAGCAGGAGTTGGGTTAACAGAGAAAGATAACTTTTCACAACTGATTTACTCGGGACCCATGCAGGTTTGTACTACATGTGCACATCAATTACCTAAACATGTTGGGGCACGTGTAGTTGTGCATTATATGATCATAACAGTAGCTCAATATAGCAAGAGTTGGGTTAACAGAGAAAGATAACTTTTCACAACTGATTTACTCGGGACCCATGCAGGTTTGTACTACATGTGCACATCAATTACCTAAACATGTTGGGGCACGTGTAGTTGTGCATTATATGATCATAACAGTAGCTCAATATAGCAAGAGTTGGGTTAACAGAGAAAGATAACTTTTCACAACTGATTTACTCGGGACCCATGCAGGTTTGTACTACATGTGCACATCAATTACCTAAACATGTTGGGGCTCGTGTAGTTGTGCATTATATGATAATAACAGTAGCTCAATATAGCAGGAGTTGGGTTAACAGAGAAAGATAACTTTTCACAACTGATTTACTCGGGACCCATGCAGGTTTGTACTACATGTGCACATCAATTACCTAAACATGTTGGGGCTTGTGTAGTTGTGCATTATATGATCATAACAGTAGCTCAATATAGCAGGAGTTGGGTTAACAGAGAAAGATAACTTTTCACAACTGATTTACTCGGGACCCATGCAGGTTTGTACTACATGTGCACATCAATTACCTAAACATGTTGGGGCACGTGTAGTTGTGCATTATATGAACATAACAGTAGCTCAATATAGCAGGAGTTGGGTTAACAGAGAAAGATAACTTTTCACAACTGATTTACTCGGGACCCATGCAGGTTTGTACTATATGTGCACATCAATTACCTAAACATGTTGGGGCACGTGTAGTTGTGCATTATATGATCATAACAGTAGCTCAATATAGCAGGAGTTGGGTTAACAGAGAAAGATAACTTTTCACAACTGATTTACTCGGGACCCATGCAGGTTTGTACTATATGTGCACATCAATTACCTAAACATGTTGGGGCACGTGTAGTTGTGCATTATATGATCATAACAGTAGCTCAATATAGCAAGAGTTGGGTTAACAGAGAAAGATAACTTTTCACAACTGATTTACTCGGGACCCATGCAGGTTTGTACTACATGTGCACATCAATTACCTAAACATGTTGGGGCACGTGTAGTTGTGCATTATATGATCATAACAGTAGCTCAATATAGCAAGAGTTGGGTTAATAGAGAAAGATAACTTTTCACAACTGATTTACTCGGGACCCATGCAGGTTTGTACTATATGTGCACATCAATTACCTAAACATGTTGGGGCACGTGTAGTTGTGCATTATATGATCATAACAGTAGCTCAATATAGCAGGAGTTGGGTTAACAGAGAAAGATAACTTTTCACAACTGATTTACTCGGGACCCATGCAGGTTTGTACTACATGTGCACTTCATTTACCTAAACATGTTGGGGCACGTGTAGTTGTGCATTATATGATCATAACAGTGGCTCAATATAGCAGGAGTTGGGTTAACAGAGAAAGAAAACTTTTCACAACTGATTTACTCGGGACCCATGCAGGTTTGTACTACATGTGCACACCAATTACCTAAACATGTTGGGGCACGTGTAGTTGTGCATTATATGATCATAACAGTGGCTCAATATAGCAGGAGTTGGGTTAACAGAGAAAGGTAACTATTCACAACTGATTTACTCGGGACCCATGCAGGTTTGTACTACATGTGCACATCAATTACCTAAACATGTTGGGGCTCGTGTAGTTGTGCATTATATGATCATAACAGTAGCTCAATATAGCAGGAGTTGGGTTAACAGAGAAAGATAACTTTTCACAACTGATTTACTCGGGACCCATGCAGTTTTGTACTACATGTGCACATCAATTACCTAAACCTGTTGGGGCACGTGTAGTTGTGCATTATATGATCATAGCAGTGGCTCAATATAGCAGGAGTTGGGTTAACAGAGAAAGATAACTTTTCACAACTGATTTACTCGGGACCCATGCAGGTTTGTACTACATGTGCACACCAATTACCTAAACATGTTGGGGCACGTGTAGTTGTGCATTATATGATCGTAACAGTGGCTGAATATAGCAGGAGTTGGGTTAACAGAGAAAGATAACTTTTCACAACTGATTTACTCGGGACCCATGCAGGTTTGTACTACATGTGCACATCAATTACCTAAACATGTTAAGGCACGTGTAGTTGTGCATTATATGATCATAACAGTAGCTCAATATAGCAGGAGTTGGGTTAACAGAGAAAGATAACTTTTCACAACTGATTTACTCGGGACCCATGCAGGTTTGTACTACATGTGCACATCAATTACCTAAATATGTTGGGGCACGTGTAGTTGTGCATTATATGATCATAACAGTGGCTCAATATAGCAGGAGTTGGGTTAACAGAGAAAGATAACTTTTCACAACTGATTTACTCGGGACCCATGCAGGTTTGTACTACATGTGCACATCAATTACCTAAATATGTTGGGGCACGTGTAGTTGTGCATTATATGATCATAACAGTAGCTCAATATAGCAGGAGTTGGGTTAACAGAGAAAGATAACTTTTCACAACTGATTTACTCGGGACCCATGCAGGTTTGTACTACATGTGCACATCAATTACCTAAACATGTTAAGGCACGTGTAGTTGTGCATTATATGATCATAACAGTAGCTCAATATAGCAGGAGTTGGGTTAACAGAGAAAGATAACTTTTCACAACTGATTTACTCGGGACCCATGCAGGTTTGTACTACATGTGCACATCAATTACCTAAATATGTTGGGGCACGTGTAGTTGTGCATTATATGATCATAACAGTAGCTCAATAGAGCAGGAGTTGGGTTAACAGAGAAAGATAACTTTTCACAAATGATTTACTCGGGACCCATGCAGGTTTGTACTACATGTGCACATCAATTACCTAAACATGTTGGGGCACGTGTAGTTGTGCATTATATGATCATAACAGTGGCTCAATATAGCAGGAGTTGGGTTAACAGAGAAAGATAACTTTTCACAACTGATTTACTCGGGACCCATGCAGGTTTGTACTATATGTGCACATCAATTACCTAAACATGTTGGGGCACGTGTAGTTGTGCATTATATGATCATAACAGTAGCTCAATAGAGCAGGAGTTGGGTTAACAGAGAAAGATAACTTTTCACAACTGATTTACTCGGGACCCATGCAGGTTTGTACTACATGTGCACATCATTTACCTAAACATGTTGGGGCACGTGTAGTTGTGCAGTATATGATCATAACAGTGGCTCAATATAGCAGGAGTTGGGTTAACAGAGAAAGATAACTTTTCACAACTGATTTACTCGGGACCCATGCAGGTTTGTACTACATGTGTACATCAATTACCTAAACATGTTGGGGCACGTGTAGTTGTGCATTATATGATCATAACAGTAGCTCAATATAGCAGGAGTTGGGTTAACAGAGAAAAATAACTTTTCACAACTGATTTACTCGGGACCCATGCAGGTTTGTACTACATGTGCACATCAATTACCTAAACATGTTGGGGCACGAGTAGTTGTGCATTATATGATCATAACAGTGGCTCAATATAGCAGGAGTTGGGTTAACAGAGAAAGATAACTTTTCACAACTGATTTACTCGGGACCCATGCAGGTTTGTACTACATGTGCACATCAATTACCTAAACATGTTGGGGCACGTGTAGTTGTGCATTATATGATCATAACAGTGGCTCAATATAGCAGGAGTTGGGTTAACAGAGAAAGATAACTTTTCACAACTGATTTACTCGGGACCCATGCAGGTTTGTACTACATGTGCACATCAATTACCTAAATATGTTGGGGCACGTGTAGTTGTGCATTATATGAGCATAACAGTAGCTCAATATAGCAGGAGTTGGGTTAACAGAGAAAGATAACTTTTCACAAATGATTTACTCGGGACCCATGCAGGTTTGTACTACATGTGCACATCAATTACCTAAACATGTTGGGGCTCGTGTAGTTGTGCATTATATGATAATAACAGTAGCTCAATATAGCAGGAGTTGGGTTAACAGAGAAAGATAACTTTTCACAACTGATTTACTCGGGACCCATGCAGGTTTGTACTACATGTGCACATCAATTACCTAAACATGATGGGGCCCGTGTAGTTGTGCATTATATGATCATAACAGTGGCTCAATATAGCAGGAGTTGGGTTAACAGAGAAAGATAACTTTTCACAACTGATTTACTCGGGACCCATGCAGGTTTGTACTATATGTGCACATCAATTACCTAAACATGTTGGGGCACGTGTAGTTGTGCATTATATGATCATAACAGTAGCTCAATAGAGCAGGAGTTGGGTTAACAGAGAAAGATAACTTTTCACAACTGATTTACTCGGGACCCATGCAGGTTTGTACTACATGTGCACATCAATTACCTAAACATGTTGGGGCACGTGTAGTTGTGCATTATATGAACATAACAGTAGCTCAATATAGCAGGAGTTGGGTTAACAGAGAAAGATAACTTTTCACAACTGATTTACTCGGGACCCATGCAGGTTTGTACTACATGTGCACATCAATTACCTAAACCTGTTGGGGCACGTATAGTTGTGCATTATATGATCATAGCAGTGGCTCAATATAGCAGGAGTTGGGTTAACAGAGAAAGATAACTTTTCACAACTGATTTACTCGGGACCCATGCAGGTTTGTACTACATGTGCACATCAATTACCTAAACATGTTGGGGCACGTGTAGTTGTGCATTATATGATCATAACAGTAGCTCAATATAGCAGGAGTTGGGTTAACAGAGAAAGATAACTTTTCACAACTGACTTACTCGGGACCCATGCAGGCTTGTACTACATGTGTACATCAATTACCTAAACATGTTGGGGCACGTGTAGTTGTGCATTATATGATCATAACAGTGGCTCAATATAGCAGGAGTTGGGTTAACAGAGAAAGATAACTTTTCACAACTGATTTACTCGGGACCCATGCAGGTTTGTACTACATGTGCACATCAATTACCTAAACTTGTTGGGGCACGTGTAGTTGTGCATTATATGATCATAACAGTGGCTCAATATAGCAGGAGTTGGGTTAATAGAGAAAGATAACTTTTCACAACTGATTTACTCGGGACCCATGCAGGTTTGTACTATATGTGCACATCAATTACCTAAACATGTTGGGGCACGTGTAGTTGTGCATTATATGATCATAACAGTAGCTCAATAGAGCAGGAGTTGGGTTAACAGAGAAAGATAACTTTTCACAACTGATTTACTCGGGACCCATGCAGGTTTGTACTACATGTGCACATCGATTACCTAAACATGTTGGGGCACGAGTAGTTGTGCATTATATGATCATAACAGTGGCTCAATATAGCAGGAGTTGGGTTAACAGAGAAAGATAACTTTTCACAACTGATTTACTCGGGACCCATGCAGGTTTGTACTACATGTGCACATCAATTACCTAAACATGTTGGGGCACGTATAGTTGTGCATTATATGATCATAACAGTGGCTCAATATAGCAGGAGTTGGGTTAACAGAGAAAGATAACTTTTCACAACTGATTTACTCGGGACCCATGCAGGTTTGTACTACATGTGCACATCAATTACCTAAATATGTTGGGGCACGTGTAGTTGTGCATTATATGATCATAACAGTAGCTCAATATAGCAGGAGTTGGGTTAACAGAGAAAGATAACTTTTCACAAATGATTTACTCGGGACCCATGCAGGTTTGTACTACATGTGCACATCAATTACCTAAACATGTTAAGGCACGTGTAGTTGTGCATTATATGATCATAACAGTAGCTCAATATAGCAGGAGTTGGGTTAACAGAGAAAGATAACTTTTCACAACTGATTTACTCGGGACCCATGCAGGTTTGTACTACATGTGCACATCAATTACCTAAACATGATGGGGCACGTGTAGCTGTGCATTATATGATCATAACAGTGGCTCAATATAGCAGGAGTTGGGTTAACAGAGAAAGATAACTTTTCACAACTGATGTACTCGGGACCCATGCAGGTTTGTACTACATGTGCACATCAATTACCTAAACATGTTGGGGCACGTGTAGTTGTGCATTACATGATCGTAACAGTGGCTGAATATAGCAGGAGTTGGGTTAACAGAGAAAGATAACTTTTCACAACTGATTTACTCGGGATTCATGCAGGTTTGTACTACATGTGCACATCAATTACCTAAACATGTTAAGGCACGTGTAGTTGTGCATTATATGATCATAACAGTAGCTCAATATAGCAGGAGTTGGGTTAACAGAGAAAGATAACTTTTCACAACTGATTTACTCGGGACCCATGCAGGTTTGTACTACATGTGCACATCAATTACCTAAATATGTTGGGGCACGTGTAGTTGTGCATTATATGATCATAACAGTGGCTCAATATAGCAGGAGTTGGGTTAACAGAGAAAGATAACTTTTCACAACTGATTTACTCGGGACCCATGCAGGTTTGTACTATATGTGCACATCAATTACCTAAACATGTTGGGGCACGTGTAGTTGTGCATTATATGATCATAACAGTAGCTCAATAGAGCAGGAGTTGGGTTAACAGAGAAAGATAACTTTTCACAACTGATTTACTCGGGACCCATGCAGGTTTGTACTACATGTGCACATCATTTACCTAAACATGTTGGGGCACGTGTAGTTGTGCAGTATATGATCATAACAGTGGCTCAATATAGCAGGAGTTGGGTTAACAGAGAAAGATAACTTTTCACAACTGATTTACTCGGGACCCATGCAGGTTTGTACTACATGTGTACATCAATTACCTAAACATGTTGGGGCACGTGTAGTTGTGCATTATATGATCATAACAGTAGCTCAATATAGCAGGAGTTGGGTTAACAGAGAAAAATAACTTTTCACAACTGATTTACTCGGGACCCATGCAGGTTTTTACTACATGTGCACATCAATTACCTAAACATGTTGGGGCACGAGTAGTTGTGCATTATATGATCATAACAGTGGCTCAATATAGCAGGAGTTGGGTTAACAGAGAAAGATAACTTTTCACAACTGATTTACTCGGGACCCATGCAGGTTTGTACTACATGTGCACATCAATTACCTAAACATGTTGGGGCACGTGTAGTTGTGCATTATATGATCATAACAGTGGCTCAATATAGCAGGAGTTGGGTTAACAGAGAAAGATAACTTTTCACAAATGATTTACTCGGGACCCATGCAGGTTTGTACTACATGTGCACATCAATTACCTAAACATGTTGGGGCTCGTGTAGTTGTGCATTATATGATAATAACAGTAGCTCAATATAGCAGGAGTTATATAGTAGTCGTGCCTAGTCTCTCATGAGCGCAAGCAGTGGAGATCGCGAGCGACTACCCAAAATTTCTAAAATAGATAAAATAGGACATAAAATCAGAATAAGAAAGCCCACACCCATACATTCCAACCCAGCACTCAGAGCTGCAGCGAAAAGCTGTGAAGATTTGCTTAAAACTTTTGATAAGAAACCCCAAACAAAAGTGCAAGGAGCACCGGACAAAAAAGTGCGCGGCGATTCCGCCGACACACCTCTCCCCTCCGGGTCTGAGACCCTCCAACTACCGCATAGCGATTTAGACACCCATAGTGCCCCTGAAACCTATGAATTGGATGCAATAAATTTAGATAAAACATTAAAATCTCATGAAATCCCAGACAGTGTAAAGACTGTAATATCTGACAGCGAGAGCGAGGAGGATAACCCCATTCCGAAGAGACACCGTTCCAACAAGGATAGCAGCACTGAAAAAGGTACCCTAGATAAAAACATATTATCAGAAACTAAAAACTCTGATAAAATAAAAGTGGTATGCGAAGCATTTAAAGAATCCAAAGCATCTACACGATCCCCTGCCGTCAATAAGCAATTACAACAAACACACTCCCTGTCCTCCGATACAGAGGAATATAAATCAGCATACGAAGGGACACCCACCACTGAGACACCTACATACACTTTAGCTCCACAAAAAATTAAACACAAACCACACAAAATGGACAAAAATATCGAAAATGTAGGGCAAATTCCAACCGAACATGACACACATAACACAATATTAGACATGCCTATGCTACCGAGCACTTCTAATCACACCCTGCAAAATCCCGATGATGTAATAAATAGACAGCCACCCTATCAGTCTATCTCACAAATAATAAACCTAGATGGAAAAAGTTTAGAGAGCAGAAAAGAACTGCAGGCAAGTACAGATAAGTACACAGAGTTTGAACAAAAAATTCTACAACTTATTCACGATAAAAAAATAAGACCCGAGGGGGATAACATCATAATCGGTGAGCAAAGTATAAATGTCAACACATTATCAGCAACTGGACAAAAAACAATCCAACATGATAGCCAAATAATACAGGAGGAGAGAATGGAAACGTCGCCAACAATTACCAAATTCATCACACCTAAAAAAGTAACTAAGATCGCTAAGTTATTCAATGTAAACAATCAACCCTCCACCTCAACCAGCAATAGGTACGAGTCACTAACTAATAATGAGAGCGAGAGAGAAATAGTAGAGAAAACAATAGAATCTACAACAAAGACACGTAAGCCATCTGCAAAAAAATCGTTCAATACAGAGTACAAAAATCCGCCGATAGTGCTAAAAGGCACAGCAAATAATCATGCAGAGCTTGTCAAAGCCCTAAACCTAAGCATACATAAAGGCTACTATTTAAAATACGCCCCGAAGTCAACTTTAATATACATTTCTGACAAAAACGAGTATAAAAATTACATCGATAATTTAAAACAGCAAGAAGATCTCCAATTTCACACCTATAGTGACAAGGACAATAGAACGCATGCATTTGTACTAAGAGGGTTTCAGGGGGACCCACAGATGAAGGAAATCACAGAAGAACTTCAAGATAACTATGGCATCAGAGTAATAAATATTTTTAAAATGAAAACCAGAGCAGCACCTCTATTTCTCGTGGTCACGGAGAATGATATAACGCTAAAAATGTTGCAAGACAGAGTACCCGTTATTATGCATACTAGAGTAACGTGGGAAAGACGCCGCAACGAGAGGATGATTACACAATGTAGACGCTGTCAAGCCTGGGGACATGCCACATCAAATTGTAGGAGGCAAGAAAGATGTGTTAAATGTGCAGGCACACATCTAACCAAAGATTGTACCAAACTTCGCAATGGAGAACCACCTGTGTGTGCCAACTGCAACGGAGCACACACAGCAAGTAATATAGAATGTCCTGTCTACAAATATCGACTTGACCAACTAAATAGACAACATAACATAGAACCCCAACAAATGAACAGAAACGAATTCCTACCAGCGCCCCCGCCAACTACAAATGTCTGGGACGAGCGCAGGAGAGCAGCGTCGACCGGCAATCAACATCAGCCTATCCGAGTGGCCCAGCAGACTGAGACGTCGACTCAACCTACCAACTTTCCATTGTCAACACAGAAGCCCGCTCAGGTTGCGCGCACCAGCTGCGATGCAGGTGGCACCGCCTCGACGCAGTTGCGGGATTTCTCGCGATTGACAGAGGCATTTAATAAATTAAATACCATAATAAATATCGGGGAAATGATAGCCGCGGTTGAAAAATTAAATTCTATTTTAGAACCAATTAAAAACGATCAAGTACAGGTATTCATGGCTTTCAACGACTTCATTACTAACACATTGCCTCACTTTAATATAACATGTTAAAATGCGCTTGCTGGAACGCTAACGGAATCAATAAAAAAACTAACACTTTAATCCATTACTTAAACACAGAAAACATCGATATATTAATAATCACAGAAACTAGATTAAAGAATAACAAAAAATTTAAAATTCCGTATTATAAAATTTACAGGCAAGATAGAACTAGAAACAGGGGTGGAGGTGTGGCTATTCTTTTAAAAAAGAATATCCCGCACACCCCCCTGGCTTCTATCAATAGCTTAATTGATAACATATCAATAAAACTTGTAGATGACACCGTCGTCATGGGCGTTTACAATTCACCTACTCAAAAAATTACATCTGCAATTTTAGACACCCTCCTATCTCACCCTAAAATGCTATTAATAGGTGACCTAAATGCCAGACACGTGTCGTGGCACAATAGCAGGAATAACAGAAACGGCAGCACTGTTTTTGATTATGCCCATCAGCACAATATTGCAATCTTGGCTCCCGAATCCGCCACACACTTCCCCTCCAATAACTCCACTCCCTCAGTTATCGACATAATAATAAACAAAAATTACCCTCACCTTATAGAACCCAAATCCCTTCCCCTTCTAACTAGCGATCACAATCCAGTTCACTTTGACTTACAAGGGACACATACAAATGACGTGACTATAACTAGATATAATTATAAAACCACAAATTGGCCCAAATTCAAACGAATACTTAACGAAAGGACGCAAATTAATAACAATCTATTGACGAAAACAGACATCGACAACGCAATACTTAAACTGACGGAAGACATAACGTACGCCAGGGACAAAACGACGAAAAAATACAATCTAAAACAGAGACAAATAAACATACCAGACGAAATTCATAAATTAATAAAATTTAAAAATAAAATTAAACTGCGTTGGCAGAAATACCGCAGACAAGCCGACCATTTAAGATTCTTGGAATTAGAAAAGACAATTAAAGACAGACTTAGCGCTCACAGGGAGGAAGAATGGAATAGTAAAATATCCAAAATTACTAGACATGATAACTCCCTGTGGCGCATGACGAAACTCCTACGCAATAACTATGAACAAGTACCGACACTTATAGACAATGACTTGACGTATCATACTAACACAGAAAAGGCGGATGTGATCGCTAGTTTCCTACACCATGAAAACACCACCCCTCCTAATACCACCCCATTCCATGACCTTGTCACTTCTTCCGCTAACCAAGTACAGTCCTCCTACCCCATTCCTCCACGAAAACTCGGAAAAATTATTTTTTCTCCTGGAGATATACAAAAAATTATAAAAATTACGCCAAATCTAAAAGCACCAGGTCCCGATACCATTCCCAACCTCATCCTAAAAAATCTACCACAAAAAACCCTCATTCAATTCACCCACATCCTAAATTCCGTCCTCAAGACGCAATATTTCCCGAACTCCTGGAAGATGGGTATTGTGATCCCAGTCCTGAAGCCAAATAAACCGCCACATAAAGCCAGCAGTTACCGCCCCATCACTCTTCTAAATACCATGGCAAAAATCCTCGAGAAGGCAATGTTACAACTTATAAATAAATATTGTAATAAAAAGGCTTTAATCCCGGTGAGGCAATTTGGTTTCAGGGCTGGACACAGTACCACTCTCTCACTTGTCCAGGTAGTGAGGGACATTGTTGATGGATATAATCGGAAGCAGTGCACCGTCCTGTTACTGCTCGACATCCAAAGTGCATTCGATCGTGTCTGGCACAATGGGCTCATTTATAAACTCAAAGAAGTATGCAAATTAACACTATATATGGTATCCTTAATAAAAAAATTTTTGTTTAATAGACGTATTAGGGTGAGTGTAGAAGGAACTTTTTCAAGGATTACGCACATGACGGCGGGTGTCCCACAAGGCTCTATCTTGTCCCCCCTCCTTTATTCCCTATATACCTCGGACGTACCTACAAACCAGACTGCAAACTTACTACTTTACGCAGACGACACGCTACTCTACGCAACATCCTTTTACGCACAGACTGCCACATACAAAATACATTACCATCTACTCAAACTACTTGACTATTACAAGACATGGAAAATTGCGGTGAACGAGGACAAGTCGCAGACTGCCACGTTTCATCGCAAATTCACGAACATACGAACGATTACAAAACTTAAACTTAACAACAGGGACATCGACGAAAAGACTACAGTCAAATACCTCGGTGTCACCTTAGACACCAGACTATCCTACGGACCACACATAACGAGAACTATAAACAAAACATACGCGACTCTCAGCAAGCTCTACCCGATTTGTAATCGGAGGAGCTTGCTGACGACCGACAACAAACTTGTACTCTACAAATCGATTTTTAGACCTATACTGACTTACGCCTGTCCTGTCTGGAACATGATTTCAGACACGCAGTGCAACAGACTACAACGTACGCAAAACAAGTTACTAAGACTACTGACAAACTCTTCAAGATACATCACAATTGACGAACTTCACAGACAAACGAGACTTCCCAGAATCAGAGAGTTTATTGACGAGACATCACAAAAATTTTTCAAAACCAAGATTACATACTCTACTTTGACACGAGACATTACAGCGACAAGACGCTACCATAACACTGGACATACTCACAGACTGATTTACCAACGTTTACCTTTATACGACGAACGGTTACCACAAGACTGACCATACTCTTCTCCCCCTATCTCACTTTCCCTCTACATCACCACCTACCCTCTATCACCCCTTCTTATCCTTTCTTACAATTATAATATACACATTAGTGATCGTGTATAAAATTAAATATTAAATTCAAATCCAAAAAAGAAATACAAAAGTACCATTTTTTTAAAGTAGGTTTTTTAGATAGTTTTCCTACAAAAATCTTAAACAGTGTACACAGATAACATAAATGTTTGCAGTTGAATTAATTGAAATTACGTTGGTAATGAAGTCTTTGAAGTAATACTGGCCGAATACTTCTGTGAACGGCTATTATTTCCCCCGAAAATTAAATTTGTCTTTGGTCTCACGCAAGAATATCCTGCAACTGTGGCGGGTCGATGCCCCCGGCATTAAGTCACGCCGCAGCAAAATAATGTATTGTGAAATGCAATAAACAAAATAATGAGTTATCTTAAGACAAAATGAACTGTATATACATTTTAAATTTTGAATAAATGTTTTTAATTGGTAATTGGTAATTGGTCCCGAGTAAATCAGTTGTGAATAAGTCTATTTCTTTGTTAAGCCATCTCCTGCTGCACTGAGCACCTGTTATGATCATATAATTCAAAACTACATATCACCGAACACGTTTAGGTAATTGATGTGCTCATGTAGTACAAATCTACATGGGTCCCGAGTAAATCAGTTGTGAATAAGTCTATTTCTTTGTTAACTCATCTCCTGCTACACAGAGCACCTGTTATGATCATATAATGCACAACTACACATGACCGAACACGTTTTGATAATTGATGTGCACATGTAGTACAAACCTGCATGGATCCCGAGTAAATCAGTTGTGAAAAGTTATCTTTCTCTGTTAACCCAACTCCTGCTATATTGAGCCACTGTTATGATCATATAATGTACAACTACACGTGCCCCAACATGTTTAGGTAATTGATGTGCACATGTAGTACAAATCTGCATGGGTCCCGAGTAAATCAGTTGTGAATAAGTCTATTTCTTTGTTAACCTATCTCCTGCTACACTGAGCACCTGTTATGATCATATAATGCACAACTACACGTGCCCGAACACGTTTAGGTAATTGATGTGCACATATAGTACAAACCTGCATGGGTCCCGAGTAAATCAGTTGTGAATAAGTCTATTTCTTTGTTAACCCATCTCCTGCTAAACTGAGTACCTATTATGATCAAATAATGCAAAACTACACATGACCGAACACGTTTTGGTAATTGATGTGCACATATAGTACAAAACTGCATGGGTCCCGAGTGAATCAGTTGTGAATAAGTCTATTTCGTTGTTAGCCCATCTCCTGTTACACTGAGCACCTGTTATGATCATATAATGCAAAACTGCACATGACCGAACACGTTTTGGTAATTGATGTGCACATATAGTACAAACCTGCATGGGTCCCGAGTAAATCAGTTGTGAAAAGTTATCTTTCTCTGTTAACCCAACTCCTGCTATATTAAGCCACTGTTATGATCATATAATGCACAACTACACGTGCCCGAATATGTTTAGGTAATTGATGTGCACATGTAATACAAATCTGCACGGGTCCCGAGTAAATCAATTGTCAATAAGTCTATTTCGTTATTAACCCATCTCCTGCTACACTGAGCACCTGTTATGATCATGTAATGCAAAACTACACATGACCGAACACGTTTTGATAATTGATGTGCACATGTAGTACAAATCTGCATGGGACCCGAATAAATCAGTTGTGAATAAGTCTATTTCTTTGTTAATTCATCTCATGCTACACTGAGCACCTGTTATGATCATATAATGCACAACTACACGTGCCCGAACACGTTTAGGTAATTGATGTGCACATGTAGTACAAATCTGCACGGGTCCCGAGTAAATCAGTTTTCAATAAGTCTATTTCGTTGTTAACCCATGTCCTGCTACACTGAGCACCTGTTATGATCATATAATGCAAAACTACACATGACCGAACCCGTTTTGGTAATTTATGTGCACATGCAGTACAAATCTGCATGGGTCTCGAGTAAATCAGTTGTGAGTAAGTCTATTTCTTTGTTAACCCATCCTCCTGCCACACTGAGCACCTATTATGATCATGTAATGCAAAACTACATATGACCGAACACGTTTGGGTAATTGATGTGCACATGTAGCAAAAATCTGCATGGGTCCCGAGTAAAACAGTTGTGAATAAGTCTATTTCGTTGTTAACCCGTCTCCTGCTACACTGAGCCACTCTTATGATCATATAATGCACAACTACACGTGCCCGAATATGTTTAGGTAATTGATGTGCTCGTGTAGTACAAATCTGCATGGGTCCCGAGTAAATCAGTTGTGAATAAGTCTATTTCTTTGTTAACTCATCTCCTGCTACACAGAACACCTGTTATGATCATATAATGCACAACTACACATGACCGAACACGTTTTGATAATTGATGTGCACATGTAGTACAAACCTGCATGGGTCCCGAGTAAATCAGATGTGAAAAGTTATCTTTCTCTGTTAACCCAACTCCTGCTATGTTGAGCCACTGCTATGATCATATAATGCACAACTACACGTGCCCCAACATGTTTAGGTAATTGATGTGCACATGTAGTACAAATCTGCATGGGTCCCGAGTAGATCAGTTGTGAATAAGTCTATTTCTTTGTTAACCTATCTCCTGCTACACTGAGCACCAGTTATGATCATATAATGCACAACTACACGTGCCCGAACACGTTTAGGTAATTGATGTGCACATGTAGTACAAAACTGCATGGGTCCCGAGTATTACAGTTGTGAATAAGTCTATTTCTTTGTTAACCCATCTTTTGCTCCACTGAGCACCTATTATGATCATATAACGCAAAACTACATATCACCGAACACGTTTGGGTAATTGATGTGCACATGTAATACAAATCTGCATGGGTCCCGAGTGAATCAGTTGTGAATAAGTCTATTTCGTTGTTAACCCATCTCCTGTTACACTGAGCACCTGTTATGATCATATAATGCAAAACTACACATGACCGAACACGTTTTGGTAATTGATGTGCACATATAGTACAAACCTGCATGGGTCCCGAGTAAATCAGTTGTGAAAAGTTATCTTTCTCTGTTAACCCAACTCCTGCTATATCAAGCCACTGTTATGATCATATAATGCACAACTACACGTGCCCGAATATGTTTAGGTAATTGATGTGCACGTGTAATACAAATCTGCACGGGTCCCGAGTAAATCAATTGTCAATAAGTCTATTTCGTTATTAACCCATCTCCTGCTACACTGAGCACCTGTTATGATCATATAATGCAAAACTCCACATGACCGAACACGTTTTGGTAATTGATACATATAGTACAAACCTGCATGGGTCCCGAGTAAATCAGTTGTGAATAAGTCTATTTCTTTGTTAACCCATCTCCTGCTAAACTGAGTACCTATTATGATCAAATAATGCAAAACTACACATGACCGAACACGTTTTGGTAATTGATGTGCACATATAGTACAAAACTGCATGGGTCCCGAGTGAATCAGTTGTGAATAAGTCTATTTCGTTGTTAGCCCATCTCCTGTTACACTGAGCACCTGTTATGATCATATAATGCAAAACTGCACATGACCGAACACGTTTTGGTAATTGATGTGCACATATAGTACAAACCTGCATGGGTCCCGAGTAAATCAGTTGTGAATAAGTCTATTTCTTTGTTAACCCATCTTCTGCTACACTGAGCACATATTATGATCATATAGCGCAAAACTACAGATGACCGAACACGTTTGGGTAATTGATGTGCACATGTAGTACAAATCTGCACGGGTCCCGAGTAAATCAGTTTTCAATAAGTCTATTTCTTTGTTAACCCATGTCCTGCTGCACTGAGCACCTGTTATGATCATATAATGCAAAACTACACATGACCGAACCCGTTTTGGTAATTTATGTGCACATGCAGTACAAATCTGCATGGGTCCCGAGTAAATCAGTTGTGAATAAGTCTATATCTTTGTTAACCCATCTCCTGCTACACTGAGCACATATTATGATCATATAGCGCAAAACTACAGATGACCGAACACGTTTGGGTAATTAATGTGCACATGTAGTACAAATCTGCACGGGTCCCGAGTAAATCAGTTTTCAATAAGTCTATTTCGTTGTTAACCCATGTCCTGCTACACTGAGCATCTGTTATGATCATATAATGCAAAACTACACATGACCGAACCCGTTTTGGTAATTTATGTGCACATGCAGTACAAATCTGCATGGGTCCCGAGTAAATCAGTTGTGAATAAGTCTATTTCGTTGTTAACCCATCTCCTGCTACACTGAGCATCTGTTATGATCATATAATGCAAAACTACACATGACCGAACACGTTTTGGTAATTGATGTGAACATGTAGTACCAATCTGCATGGGTCCCGAGTAAATCAGTTGTGAGTAAGTCTATTTCTTTGTTAACCCATCCTCCTGCCACACTGAGCACCTATTATGATCATGTAATGCAAAACTACATATGACCGAACACGTTTGGGTAATTGATGTGCACATGTAGCAAAAATCTGCATGGGTCCCGAGTAAAACAGTTGTGAATAAGTCTATTTCGTTGTTAACCCGTCTCCTGCTACACTGAGCCACTCTTATGATCATATAATGCACAACTACACGTGCCCGAATATGTTTAGGTAATTGATGTGCTCGTGTAGTACAAATCTGCATGGGTCCCGAGTAAATCAGTTGTGAATAAGTCTATTTCTTTGTTAACTCATCTCCTGCTACACAGAGCACCTGTTATGATCATATAATGCACAACTACACATGACCGAACACGTTTTGATAATTGATGTGCACATGTAGTACAAACCTGCATGGGTCCCGAGTAAGTAAAGTTATCTTTCTCTGTTAACCCAACTCCTGCGATATTGAGCCACTGTTATGATCATATAATGTACAACTACACGTGCCCGAACATGTTTATGTAACTGATGTGCACATGTAATACAAATCTGCATGGGTCCCTAGTGAATCAATTGTGAATAAATCTATTTCGTTGTTAACCCATCTCTTGTTACACTGAGCACCTGTTTTGATCATGTAATGCAAAACTACACTTGACCGAACACGTTTTGGTAATTGATGTGAACATGTAGTACAAATCTGCATGGGTCCCGAGTAAATCAGTTGTGAATAAGTCTATTTCGTTGTTAACCCATCTCCTGCTACACTGAGCACCTGTTATGATCATATAATGCAAAACTACACATGACCGAACACGTTTTGGTAATTGATGTGAACATGTAGTACAAATCTGCATGGGTCCCGAGTAAATCAGTTGTGAATAAGTCTATTTCTTTGTTAACCCATCTCCTGCTGCACTGAGCACCTGTTATGCTCATATAATGCAAAACTACATATCACCGAACACGTTTGGGTAATTGATGTGCACATGTAATACAAATCTGCATGGGTCCCTAGTGAATCAGTTGTGAATAAGTCTATTTCGTTGTTAACCCATCTCCTGCTACACTGAGCACCAGTTATGATCATATAATGCAAAACTACAGATGACCGAACACGTTTTGGTAATTGATGTGAACATGTAGTACAAATCTGCATGGGTCCCGAGTAAATCAGTTGTGAATAAGTCTATTTCTTTGTTAAGCCATCTCCTGCTGCACTGAGCACCAGTTATGATCATATAATGCAAAACTACAGATGACCGAACACGTTTTGGTAATTGATGTGCTCATGTAGTACAAATCTGCATGGGTCCCGAGTAAATCAGTTGTGAATAAGTCTATTTCTTTGTTAACTCATCTCCTGCTACACAGAGCACCTGTTATGATCATATAATGCACAACTACACATGACCGAACACGTTTTGATAATTGATGTGCACATGTAGTACAAACCTGCATGGGTCCCGAGTAAATCAGTTGTGAAAAGTTATCTTTCTCTGTTAAAACAACTCCTGCTATATTGAGCCACTGTTATGATCATATAATGTACAACTACACGTGCCCCAACATGTTTAGGTAATTGATGTGCACATGTAGTACAAATCTGCATGGGTCCCGAGTAAATCAGTTGTGAATAAGTCGATTTCTTTGTTAACCTATCTCCTGCTACACTGAGCACCTGTTATGATCATATAATGCACAACTACACGTGCCCGAACACGTTTAGGTAATTGATGTGCACATATAGTACAAACCTGCATGGGTCCCGAGTAAATCAGTTGTGAATAAGTCTATTTCTTTGTTAACCCATCTCCTGCTAAACTGAGCACCTATTATGATCAAATAATGCAAAACTACATATCACCGAACACGTTTGGGTAATTGATGTGCACATGTAATACAAATCTGCATGGGTCCCGAGTGAATCAGTTGTGAGTAAGTCTATTTCGTTGTTAACCCATCTCCTGCTACACTGAGCACCTGTTATAGTCATATAATGCAAAACTACAAATGACCGAACACGTTTTGGTAATTGATATGAACATGTAGTACAAATCTGCATGGATCCCGAGTAAATCAGTTGTGAATAAGTCTATTTCTTTGTTAACCCATCTCCTGCTGCACTGAGCACCTGTTATGATCATATAATGCAAAACTACATATCACCGAACACGTTTGGGTAATTGATGTGCACATGTAATACAAATCTGCATGGGTTCCTAGTGAATCAGTTGTGAATAAGTCTATTTCGTTGTTAACCCATCTCTTGTTACACTGAGCACCTCTTATGAACATGTAATGCAAAACTACACCTGACCGAACACGTTTTGGTAATTGATGTGAACATGTAGTACAAATCTGCATGGGTCCCGAGTAAATCAGTTGTGAATAAGTCTATTTCGTTGTTAACCCATCTCCTGCTACACTGAGCACCTGTTATGATCATATAATGCAAAACTGCAGATGACCGAACACGTTTTGGTAATTGATGTGAACATGTAATACAAATCTGCATGGGTTCCTAGTGAATCAGTTGTGAATAAGTCTATTTCGTTGTTAACCCATCTCTTGTTACACTGAGCACCTCTTATGATCATGTAATGCAAAACTACACATGACCGAACACGTTTTGGTAATTGATGTGAACATGTAGTACAAATCTGCATGGGTCCCGAGTAAATCAGTTGTGAATAAGTCTATTTCGAAGTTAACCCATCTCCTGCTACACTGAGCACCTGTTATGATCATATAATGCAAAACTACAGATGACCGAACACGTTTGGGTAATTGATGTGCACATGTAATACAAATCTGCATGGGTCCCGAGCAAATCAGTTGTGAAAAGGTCTACTTCTTTATTAACTCAAGTCCTGCTATATTGAGCAAATATTATGGTTATATATTGCAAAGCTACATATGACCGAACACGTTTGGGTAATTGATGTGCACATGTAGTACAAATCTGCACGGGTCCCCAGTATCAGTTGTGAATAAGTCTGTTTCTTTGTTAACCCATCTCCTGCTAAACTGAGCACCTATTATGATCGTATAATGCAAAACTACACATGACCGAATATGTTTTGGTAATTGATGTGCACATATAGTACAAACCTGCATGGGTCCCGAGTAAATCAGTTGTGAAAAGTTATCTTTCTCTGTTAACCCAACTCCTGTTATATTAAGCCACTGTTATGATCATATAATGCACAACTACACGTGCCCGAATATGTTTAGGTAATTGATGTGCACATGTAATACAAATCTGCACGGGTCCCGAGTAAATCAATTGTCAATAAGTCTATTTCGTTATTAACCCATCTCCTGCTACACTGAGCACCTGTTATGATCATGTAATGCAAAACTACACATGACCGAACACGTTTTGATAATTGATGTGCACATGTAGTACAAACCTGCATGGGTCCCGAGTAAATCAGTTGTGAAAAGTTATCTTTCTCTGTTAACCCAACTCCTGCTATATTGAGCCACTATTATGATCATATAATGTACAACTACACGTGCCCCAACATGTTTAGGTAATTGATGAGCAAATGTAGTACAAATCTGCATGGGTCCCGAGCAAATCAGTTGTGAATAAGTCTATTTCTTTGTTAACCCATCTCCTGCTACACTGAGCACCTGTTATGATCATATAATGCACAACTACACGTGCCCGAACACGTTTAGGTAATTGATGTGCACATGTAGTACAAAACTGCATGGGTCCCGAGTATATCAGTTGTGAATAAGTCTATTTCTTTGTTAACTCATATTTTGCTCCACTGAGCACCTATTATGATCATATAATGCAAAACTACATATCACCTAACACGTTTGGGTAATTGATGTGCACATGTAATACAAATCTGCATGGGCCCCGAGTGAATCAGTTGTGAATAAGTCTGTTTCTTTGCTAATCCATCTCCTGCTAAACTGAGCACCTATTATGATCATATGATGCAAAACTACACATGACCGAACACGTTTTGGTAATTGATGTGCACATATAGTACAAACCTGCATGGGTCCCGAGTAAATCATTTGTGAAAAGTTATCTTTCTCTGTCAACCCAACTCCTGCTATATTGAGCCACTGTTATGGTCATATAATGCACAACTACACGTGCCCCAACATGTTTAGGTGATTGATGTGCACATGTAGTACAAATCTGCATGGGACCCGAATAAATCAGTTGTGAATAAGTCTATTTCTTTGTTAATTCAACTCATGCTACACTGAGCACCTGTTATGATCATATAATGCACAACTACACGTGCCCGAACACGTTTAGGTAATTGATGTGCACATGTAGTACAAATCTGCACGGGTCCCGAGTAAATCAGTTTTCAATAAGTCTATTTCGTTGTTAACCCATGTCCTGCTACACTGAGCACCTGTTATGATCATATAATGCAAAACTACACATGACCGAACCCGTTTTGGTAATTTATGTGCACATGCAGTACAAATCTGCATGGGTCCCGAGTAAATCAGTTGTGAATAAGTCTATTTCTTTGTTAACCCATCTCCTGCTACACTGAGCACATATTATGATCATATAGCGCAAAACTACAGATGACCGAACACGTTTGGGTAATTGATGTGCACATGTAGTACAAATCTGCACGGGTCCCGAGTAAATCAGTTTTCAATAAGTCTATTTCGTTGTTAACCCATGTCCTGCTGCACTGAGCACCTGTTATGATCATATAATGCAAAACTACACATGACCGAACCCGTTTTGGTAATTTATGTGCACATGCAGTACAAATCTGCATGGGTCCCGAGTAAATCAGTTGTGAATAAGTCTATATCTTTGTTAACCCATCTCCTGCTACACTGAGCACATATTATGATCATATAGCGCAAAACTACAGATGACCGAACACGTTTGGGTAATTAATGTGCACATGTAGTACAAATCTGCACGGGTCCCGAGTAAATCAGTTTTCAATAAGTCTATTTCGTTGTTAACCCATGTCCTGCTACACAGAGCATCTGTTATGATCATATAATGCAAAACTACACATGACCGAACCCGTTTTGGTAATTTATGTGCACATGCAGTACAAATCTGCATGGGTCCCGAGTAAATCAGTTGTGAATAAGTCTATTTCGTTGTTAACCCATCTCCTGCTACACTGAGCATCTGTTATGATCATATAATGCAAAACTACACATGACCGAACACGTTTTGGTAATTGATGTGAACATGTAGTACCAATCTGCATGGGTCCCGAGTAAATCAGTTGTGAGTAAGTCTATTTCTTTGTTAACCCATCCTCCTGCCACACTGAGCACCTATTATGATCATGTAATGCAAAACTACATATGACCGAACACGTTTGGGTAATTGATGTGCACATGTAGCAAAAATCTGCATGGGTCCCGAGTAAAACAGTTGTGAATAAGTCTATTTCGTTGTTAACCCGTCTCCTGCTACACTGAGCCACTCTTATGATCATATAATGCACAACTACACGTGCCCGAATATGTTTAGGTAATTGATGTGCTCGTGTAGTACAAATCTGCATGGGTCCCGAGTAAATCAGTTGTGAATAAGTCTATTTCTTTGTTAACTCATCTCCTGCTACACAGAGCACCTGTTATGATCATATAATGCACAACTACACATGACCGAATACGTTTTGATAATTGATGTGCACATGTAGTACAAACCTGCATGGGTCCCGAGTAAATCAGATGTGAAAAGTTATCTTTCTCTGTTAACCCAACTCCTGCTATGTTGAGCCACTGCTATGATCATATAATGCACAACTACACGTGCCCCAACATGTTTAGGTAATTGATGTGCACATGTAGTACAAATCTGCATGGGTCCCGAGTAGATCAGTTGTGAATAAGTCTATTTCTTTGTTAACCTATCTCCTGCTACACTGAGCACCAGTTATGATCATATAATGCACAACTACACGTGCCCGAACACGTTTAGGTAATTGATGTGCACATGTAGTACAAAACTGCATGGGTCCCGAGTATTACAGTTGTGAATAAGTCTATTTCTTTGTTAACCCATCTTTTGCTCCACTGAGCACCTATTATGATCATATAACGCAAAACTACATATCACCGAACACGTTTGGGTAATTGATGTGCACATGTAATACAAATCTGCATGGGTCCCGAGTGAATCAGTTGTGAATAAGTCTATTTCGTTGTTAACCCATCTCCTGTTACACTGAGCACCTGTTATGATCATATAATGCAAAACTACACATGACCGAACACGTTTTGGTAATTGATGTGCACATATAGTACAAACCTGCATGGGTCCCGAGTAAATCAGTTGTGAAAAGTTATCTTTCTCTGTTAACCCAACTCCTGCTATATCAAGCCACTGTTATGATCATATAATGCACAACTACACGTGCCCCAACATGTTTAGGTAATTGATGAGCAAATGTAGTACAAATCTGCATGGGTCCCGAGTAAATCAGTTGTGAATAAGTCTATTTCTTTGTTAACCTATCTCCTGCTACACTGAGCACCTGTTATGATCATATAATGCACAACTACACGTGCCCGAACACGTTTAGGTAATTGATGTGCACATATAGTACAAACCTGCATGGGTCCCGAGTAAATCAGTTGTGAATAAGTCTATTTCTTTGTTAACCCATCTCCTGCTAAACTGAGTACCTATTATGATCAAATAATGCAAAACTACACATGACCGAACACGTTTTGGTAATTGATGTGCACATATAGTACAAAACTGCATGGGTCCCGAGTGAATCAGTTGTGAATAAGTCTATTTCGTTGTTAGCCCATCTCCTGTTACACTGAGCACCTGTTATGATCATATAATGCAAAACTGCACATGACCGAACACGTTTTGGTAATTGATGTGCACATATAGTACAAACCTGCATGGGTCCCGAGTAAATCAGTTGTGAAAAGTTATCTTTCTCTGTTAACCCAACTCCTGCTATATTAAGCCACTGTTATGATCATATAATGCACAACTACACGTGCCCGAATATGTTTAGGTAATTGATGTGCACATGTAGTACAAATCTGCATGGGTCCCGAGCAAATCAGTTGTGAATAAGTCTATTTCTTTGTTAACCCATCTCCTGCTACACTGAGCACCTGTTATGATCATATAATGCACAACTACACGTGCCCGAACACGTTTAGGTAATTGATGTGCACATGTAGTACAAAACTGCATGGGTCCCGAGTATATCAGTTGTGAATAAGTCTATTTCTTTGTTAACTCATATTTTGCTCCACTGAGCACCTATTATGATCATATAATGCAAAACTACATATCACCTAACACGTTTGGGTAATTGATGTGCACATGTAATACAAATCTGCATGGGCCCCGAGTGAATCAGTTGTGAATAAGTCTGTTTCTTTGCTAATCCATCTCCTGCTAAACTGAGCACCTATTATGATCATATGATGCAAAACTACACATGACCGAACACGTTTTGGTAATTGATGTGCACATATAGTACAAACCTGCATGGGTCCCGAGTAAATCATTTGTGAAAAGTTATCTTTCTCTGTCAACCCAACTCCTGCTATATTGAGCCACTGTTATGGTCATATAATGCACAACTACACGTGCCCCAACATGTTTAGGTGATTGATGTGCACATGTAGTACAAATCTGCATGGGACCCGAATAAATCAGTTGTGAATAAGTCTATTTCTTTGTTAATTCATCTCATGCTACACTGAGCACCTGTTATGATCATATAATGCACAACTACACGTGCCCGAACACGTTTAGGTAATTGATGTGCACATGTAGTACAAATCTGCACGGGTCCCGAGTAAATCAGTTTTCAATAAGTCTATTTCGTTGTTAACCCATGTCCTGCTACACTGAGCACCTGTTATGATCATATAATGCAAAACTACACATGACCGAACCCGTTTTGGTAATTTATGTGCACATGCAGTACAAATCTGCATGGGTCCCGAGTAAATCAGTTGTGAATAAGTCTATTTCTTTGTTAACCCATCTCCTGCTACACTGAGCACATATTATGATCATATAGCGCAAAACTACAGATGACCGAACACGTTTGGGTAATTGATGTGCACATGTAGTACAAATCTGCACGGGTCCCGAGTAAATCAGTTTTCAATAAGTCTATTTCGTTGTTAACCCATGTCCTGCTGCACTGAGCACCTGTTATGATCATATAATGCAAAACTACACATGACCGAACCCGTTTTGGTAATTTATGTGCACATGCAGTACAAATCTGCATGGGTCCCGAGTAAATCAGTTGTGAGTAAGTCTATTTCTTTGTTAACCCATCCTCCTGCCACACTGAGCACCTATTATGATCATGTAATGCAAAACTACATATGACCGAACACGTTTGGGTAATTGATGTGCACATGTAGCAAAAATCTGCATGGGTCCCGAGTAAAACAGTTGTGAATAAGTCTATTTCGTTGTTAACCCGTCTCCTGCTACACTGAGCCACTCTTATGATCATATAATGCACAACTACACGTGCCCGAATATGTTTAGGTAATTGATGTGCTCGTGTAGTACAAATCTGCATGGGTCCCGAGTAAATCAGTTGTGAATAAGTCTATTTCTTTGTTAACTCATCTCCTGCTACACAGAGCACCTGTTATGATCATATAATGCACAACTACACATGACCGAACACGTTTTGATAATTGATGTGCACATGTAGTACAAACCTGCATGGGTCCCGAGTAAATCAGATGTGAAAAGTTATCTTTCTCTGTTAACCCAACTCCTGCTATGTTGAGCCACTGCTATGATCATATAATGCACAACTACACGTGCCCCAACATGTTTAGGTAATTGATGTGCACATGTAGTACAAATCTGCATGGGTCCCGAGTAGATCAGTTGTGAATAAGTCTATTTCTTTGTTAACCTATCTCCTGCTACACTGAGCACCAGTTATGATCATATAATGCACAACTACACGTGCCCGAACACGTTTAGGTAATTGATGTGCACATGTAGTACAAAACTGCATGGGTCCCGAGTATTACAGTTGTGAATAAGTCTATTTCTTTGTTAACCCATCTTTTGCTCCACTGAGCACCTATTATGATCATATAACGCAAAACTACATATCACCGAACACGTTTGGGTAATTGATGTGCACATGTAATACAAATCTGCATGGGTCCCGAGTGAATCAGTTGTGAATAAGTCTATTTCGTTGTTAACCCATCTCCTGTTACACTGAGCACCTGTTATGATCATATAATGCAAAACTACACATGACCGAACACGTTTTGGTAATTGATGTGCACATATAGTACAAACCTGCATGGGTCCCGAGTAAATCAGTTGTGAAAAGTTATCTTTCTCTGTTAACCCAACTCCTGCTATATCAAGCCACTGTTATGATCATATAATGCACAACTACACATGACCGAACCCGTTTTGGTAATTTATGTGCACATGCAGTACAAACCTGCATGGGTCCCGAGTGAATCAGTTGTGAATAAGTCTATTTCGTTGTTAACCCATGTCCTGCTGCACTGAGCACCTGTTATGATCATATAATGCAAAACTACACATGACCGAACCCGTTTTGGTAATTTATGTGCACATGCAGTACAAATCTGCATGGGTCCCGAGTAAATCAGTTGTGAATAAGTCTATATCTTTGTTAACCCATCTCCTGCTACACTGAGCATCTGTTATGATCATATAATGCAAAACTACACATGACCGAACACGTTTTGGTAATTGATGTGAACATGTAGTACCAATCTGCATGGGTCCCGAGTAAATCAGTTGTGAGTAAGTCTATTTCTTTGTTAACCCATCCTCCTGCCACACTGAGCACCTATTATGATCATGTAATGCAAAACTACACATGACCGAACACGTTTTGATAATTGATGTGCACATGTAGTACAAACCTGCATGGGTCCCGAGTAAGTAAAGTTATCTTTCTCTGTTAACCCAACTCCTGCGATATTGAGCCACTGTTATGATAATATAATGTACAACTACACGTGCCCGAACATGTTTATGTAACTGATGTGCACATGTAATACAAATCTGCATGGGTCCCTAGTGAATCAATTGTGAATAAATCTATTTCGTTGTTAACCCATCTCTTGTTACACTGAGCACCTGTTTTGATCATGTAATGCAAAACTACACTTGACCGAACACGTTTTGGTAATTAATGTGAACATGTAGTACAAATCTGCATGGGTCCCGAGTAAATCAGTTGTGAATAAGTCTATTTCGTTGTTAACCCATCTCCTGCTACACTGAGCACCTGTTATGATCATATAATGCAAAACTACACATGACCGAACACGTTTTGGTAATTGATGTGAACATGTAGTACAAATCTGCATGGGTCCCGAGTAAATCAGTTGTGAATAAGTCTATTTCTTTGTTAACCCATCTCCTGCTGCACTGAGCACCTGTTATGCTCATATAATGCAAAACTACATATCACCGAACACGTTTGGGTAATTGATGTGCACATGTAATACAAATCTGCATGGGTCCCTAGTGAATCAGTTGTGAATAAGTCTATTTCGTTGTTAACCCATCTCCTGCTACACTGAGCACCAGTTATGATCATATAATGCAAAACTACAGATGACCGAACACGTTTTGGTAATTGATGTGAACATGTAGTACAAATCTGCATGGGTCCCGAGTAAATCAGTTGTGAATAAGTCTATTTCTTTGTTAAGCCATCTCCTGCTGCACTGAGCACCAGTTATGATCATATAATGCAAAACTACAGATGACCGAACACGTTTTGGTAATTGATGTGCTCATGTAGTACAAATCTGCATGGGTCCCGAGTAAATCAGTTGTGAATAAGTCTATTTCTTTGTTAACTCATCTCCTGCTACACAGAGCACCTGTTATGATCATATAATGCACAACTACACATGACCGAACACGTTTTGATAATTGATGTGCACATGTAGTACAAACCTGCATGGGTCCCGAGTAAATCAGTTGTGAAAAGTTATCTTTCTCTGTTAAAACAACTCCTGCTATATTGAGCCACTGTTATGATCATATAATGTACAACTACACGTGCCCCAACATGTTTAGGTAATTGATGTGCACATGTAGTACAAATCTGCATGGGTCCCGAGTAAATCAGTTGTGAATAAGTCGATTTCTTTGTTAACCTATCTCCTGCTACACTGAGCACCTGTTATGATCATATAATGCACAACTACACGTGCCCGAACACGTTTAGGTAATTGATGTGCACATATAGTACAAACCTGCATGGGTCCCGAGTAAATCAGTTGTGAATAAGTCTATTTCTTTGTTAACCCATCTCCTGCTAAACTGAGCACCTATTATGATCAAATAATGCAAAACTACATATCACCGAACACGTTTGGGTAATTGATGTGCACATGTAATACAAATCTGCATGGGTCCCGAGTGAATCAGTTGTGAATAAGTCTATTTCGTTGTTAACCCATCTCCTGCTACACTGAGCACCTGTTATAGTCATATAATGCAAAACTACAAATGGCCGAACACGTTTTGGTAATTGATATGAACATGTAGTACAAATCTGCATGGATCCCGAGTAAATCAGTTGTGAATAAGTCTATTTCTTTGTTAACCCATCTCCTGCTGCACTGAGCACCTGTTATGATCATATAATGCAAAACTACATATCACCGAACACGTTTGGGTAATTGATGTGCACATGTAATACAAATCTGCATGGGTTCCTAGTGAATCAGTTGTGAATAAGTCTATTTCGTTGTTAACCCATCTCTTGTTACACTGAGCACCTCTTATGATCATGTAATGCAAAACTACACATGACCGAACACGTTTTGGTAATTGATGTGAACATGTAGTACAAATCTGCATGGGTCCCGAGTAAATCAGTTGTGAATAAGTCTATTTCGTTGTTAACCCATCTCCTGCTACACTGAGCACCTGTTATGATCATATAATGCAAAACTGCAGATGACCGAACACGTTTTGGTAATTGATGTGAACATGTAATACAAATCTGCATGGGTTCCTAGTGAATCAGTTGTGAATAAGTCTATTTCGTTGTTAACCCATCTCTTGTTACACTGAGCACCTCTTATGATCATGTAATGCAAAACTACACATGACCGAACACGTTTTGGTAATTGATGTGAACATGTAGTACAAATATGCATGGGTCCCGAGTAAATCAGTTGTGAATAAGTCTATTTCGTTGTTAACCCATCTCCTGCTACACTGAGCACCTGTTATGATCATATAATGCAAAACTACAGATGACCGAACACGTTTGGGTAATTGATGTGCACATGTAATACAAATCTGCATGGGTCCCGAGCAAGTCAGTTGTGAAAAGGTCTACTTCTTTATTAACTCAAGTCCTGCTATATTGAGCAAATATTATGGTTATATATTGCAAAGCTACATATGACCGAACACGTTTGGGTAATTGATGTGCACATGTAGTACAAATCTGCACGGGTCCCCAGTATCAGTTGTGAATAAGTCTGTTTCTTTGTTAACCCATCTCCTGCTAAACTGAGCACCTATTATGATCGTATAATGCAAAACTACACATGACCGAATATGTTTTGGTAATTGATGTGCACATGTAGTACAAGCCTGCATGGGTCCCGAGTAAGAAAAGTTAACTTTCTCTGTTAACCCAACTCCTGCTATTTTGAGCCACTGTTATGATCATATAATGTACAACTACACGCGCCCGAACATGTTTAGGTAACTGATGTGCACATGTAATACAAATCTGCATTTGTCCCGAGTAAATCAGTTGTGAATAAGTCTATTTCTTTGTTAACCCATCCTCCTGCCACACTGAGCACCTATTATGATCATGTAATGCAAAACTACATATGACCGAACACGTTTGGGTAATTGATGTGCACATGTAGCACAAATCTGCATGGGTCCCGAGTAAAACAGTTGTGAATAACTCTATTTCGTTGTTAACCCATCTCCTACTACACTGAGCACCTGTTATGATCATGTAATGCAAAACTACATATGACCGAACACGTTTGGGTAATTGATGTGCACATGTAACACAAATCTGCATGGGTCCCGAGTAAATCAGTTGTGAATAAGTCTATTTCTTTGTTAACTCAACTCCTGCTACACAGAGCACCTGTTATGATCATATAATGCACAACTACACATGACCGAACACGTTTTGATAATTGATGTGCACATGTAGTACAAACCTGCATGGGTCCCGAGTAAATCAGTTGTGAAAAGTTATCTTTCTCTGTTAACCCAACTCCTGCTATATTGAGCCACTGTTATGATCATATAATGCACAACTACACGTGCCCCAACATGTTTAAGTAATTGATGTGCACATGTAGTACAAATCTGCATGGGTCCCGAGTAAATCAGTTGTGAATAAGTCTATTTCTTTGTTAACCTATCTCCTGCTACACTGAGCACCTGTTATGATCATATAATGCACAACTACACATGCCCGAACACGTTTAGGTAATTGATGTGCACATGTAGTACAAAACTGCATGGGTCCCGAGTATTACAGTTGTGAATAAGTCTATTTCTTTGTTAACCCATCTTTTGCTCCACTGAGCACCTATTATGATCATATAATGCAAAACTACATATCACCGAACACGTTTGGGTAATTGATGTGCACATGTAATACAAATCTGCATGGGTCCCGAGTGAATCAGTTGTGAATAAGTCTATTTCGTTGTTAACCCATCTCCTGTTACACTGAGCACCTGTTATGATCATATAATGCAAAACTACACATGACCGAACACGTTTTTGTAATTGATGTGCACATATAGTACAAATCTGCATGGGTCCCGAGTAAATCAGTTGTGAATAAGTCTATTTCGTTGTTAACCCATCTCCTGTTACACTGAGCACCTGTTATGATCATATAATGCAAAACTACACATGACCGAACACGTTTTGGTAATTGATGTGCACATATAGTACAAACCTGCATGGGTCCCGAATAAATCAGTTGTAAAAAGTTATCTTTCTCTGTTAACCCAACTCCTGCTATATTAAGCCACTGTTATGATCATATAATGCACAACTACACGTGCCCGAATATGTTTAGGTAATTGATGTGCACATGTAATACAAATCTGCACGGGTCCCGAGTAAATCAGTTGTGAATAAGTCTATTTCTTTGTTAACCCATCTCCTGCTAAACTGAGCACCTATTATGATCATATAATACAAAACTACACATGACCGAACACGTTTTAGTAATTGATGTGCACATGTAGTACAAATCTGCATGGGTTCCGAGCAAATCAGTTGTGAATAAGTATATTTCTTTGTTATCCCTTCTCCTGCTATACTGAGCACCTGTTATGATCATATAGTTCAAAACTACATATGACCGAACACGACTGTGTAATTGATGTGCACATGTAGTACAAATCTGCATGGGTCCTGAGGAAATCAGTTGTGAAAAGTTATATTTCTTCGTTAACCCAACTCCTGCTATGTTGAGCAACTGTTACGATCATATAACGCAAAACTACACATGACCGAACACGTTTTGTTAATTGATGTGCACATGTAGTACAAACCTGCATGGGTCCCGAGTAAATCAGTTGTGAATAAGTCTATTTCTTTGATAACCCATCTCCTGCTAAACTGAGCACCTATTAAGATCATATAATGCAAAACTACACATGACCGAACACGTTTTGGTAATTGATGTGCACATGTAGTACAAACCTGCATGGGTCCCGAGTAAATCAGTTGTGAATAAGTCTATTTCTTTGATAACCCATCTCCTGCTACACTGAGCACCTATTATGATCATATAGTGCAAAACTACAGATGACCGAACACGTTTGAATAATTGATGTGCAAATGTAATACAAATCTGCATGGGTCCCGAGTAAATCAGTTGTGAATAAGTCTATTTCGTTGTTAACCCATCTACTGCTATATTGAGCCACTGCTATGATCATAAAATGCACAACTACACGTGCCCGAACACGTTTAGGTAATTGATGTGCACATGTAGTACAAATCTGCATGGGTCCCGAGTAAATCAGTTGTGAATAAGTCTATTTCTTTGTTAACCCATCTTTTGCTCTACTGAGCACCTATTATGATCATATAATGCAAAACTACATATCGCCGAACACGTTTGGGTAATTGATGTGCACATGTAGTACAAAACTGCATGGGTCCCGAGTAAATCAGTTGTGAAAAGTTATCTTTCTCTGTTAACCCAACTCCTGCTATATTGAGCCACTGTTATGATCATATAATGCACAACTACACGTGCCCCAACTTGTTTAGGTAATTGATGTGCACATGTAGTACAAATCTGCTTGGGTCCCGAGTAAATCAGTTGTGAATAAGTCTATTTCTTTGTTAACTCAACTCCTGCTACACAGAGCACCTGTTATGATCATATAATGCACAACTACACATGACCGAACACGTTTTGTTAATTGATGTGCACATGTAGTACAAACCTGCATGGGTCCCGAGTAAATCAGTTGTGAAAAGTTATCTTTCTCTGTAAACCCAACTCCTGCTATATTGAGCCACTGTTATGATCATATAATGCACAACTACACGTGCCCGAATATGTTTAGGTAATTGATGTGCACATGTAATACAAATCTGCACGGGTCCCGAGTAAATCAACTGTCAATAAGTCTATTTCTTTGTTAACCCATCTCCTGCTACACTGAGCACCTGTTATGATCATATAATGCACAACTACATATCACCGAACACGTTTGGGTAATTGATGTGCACATGTAATACAAACCTGCATGGGTCCCGAGTGAATCAGTTGTGAATAAGTCTATTTCGTTGTTAACCCATCTCCTGTTACACTGAGCACCTGTTATGATCATATAATGCAAAACTACACATGACCGAACACGTTTTGGTAATTGATGTGCACATATAAGTACAAACCTGCATGGGTCCCGAGTAAATCAGTTGTGAAAAGTTATCTTCCTCTGTTAACGCAACTCCTGCTATATTGAGCCACTGTTATGATCATATAATGCACAACTACACGTGCCCCAACATGTTTAGGTAATTGACGTGCACATGTAGTACAAATCTGCATGGGTCCCGAGTAAATCAGTTGTGAATAAGTCTATTTCTTTGTTAACCTATCTCCTGCTACACTGAGCACCTGTTATGATCATATAATGCACAACTACACGTGCCCCAACATGTTTAGTTAATTGATGTGCACATGTAGTACAAAACTGCATGGGTCCCGAGTATTACAGTTGTGAATAAGTCTATTTCTTTATTAACCCATCTCCAGCTAAACTGAGCACCTATTATGATCATATAATGCAAAACTACATATCACCGAACACGTTTGGGTAATTGATGTGCACATGTAATAGAAATCTGCATGGGTCCCGAGTAAATCAGTTGTGAATAAGTCTATTTCTTTGTTAACTCATCTCCTGCTACACAGAGCACCTGTTATGATCATATAATGCACAACTACACATGACCGAACACGTTTTGATAATTGATGTGCACATGTAGTACAAACCTGCATGGGTCCCGAGTAAATCAGTTGTGAAAAGTTATCTTTCTCTGTTAACCCAACTCCTGCTATATTGAGCCACTGTTATGATCATATAATGCACAACAACACGTGCCCCAACATGTTTAGGTAATTGATGTGCACATGCAGTACAAATCTGCATGGGTCCTGAGTAAATCAGTTGTGAATAAGTCTATTTCGTTGTTAACCCATCTTCTGTTACACTGAGCACCTGTTATGATCATGTAATGCAAAACTACACATGACCGAACACGTTTTGGTAATTGATGTGAACATGTAGTACAAATCTGCATGGGTCCCGAGTAAATCAGTTGTGAATAAGTCTATTTCGTTGTTAACCAATCTCCTGTTACACTGAGCACCTGTTATGATCATATAATGCAAAACTACAGATGACCGAACACGTTTTGGTAATTGATGTGAACATGTAGTACAAATCTGCATGGGTCCCGAGTCAATCAGTTGTGAATAAGTCTATTTCTTTGTTAACCCATCTCCTGCTGCACTGAGCACCTGTTATGATCATATAATGCAAAATTACATATCACCGAACACGTTTGGGTAATTGATGTGCACATGTAATACAAATCTGCATGGGTCCCTAGTGAATCAGTTGTGAATAAGTCTATTTCGTTGTTAACCCATCTCCTGTTACATTGAGCACCTGTTATGATCATGTAATGCAAAACTACACATGACCGAACACGTTTTGTTAATTGATGTGAACATGTAGTGCAAATCTGCAAGGGTCCCGAGCAAATCAGTTGTGAATAAGTCTATATCTTTGTTAACCCATCTTCTGCTGCACTGAGCACCTGTTATGATCATATAATGCAAAACTACATATCACCGAACACGTTTGGGTAATTGATGTGCACATGTAATAGAAATCTGCATGGGTCCCGAGTAAATCAGTTGTGAATAAGTCTATTTCTTTGTTAACCCATCTCCTGCTACACCGAACACCTGTTATGATCATATAATGCAAAACTACACATGACCGAACACGTTTGGGTAATTGATGTGCACATGTAATACAAATCTGCATGGGTCCCGAGTAAATCAGTTGCGAAAAGGTTTACTTCTTTATTAACTCAAGTCCTGCTATATTGAGCAACTATTATGGTTATATATTGCAAAACTACATATGATCGAATACGTTTGGGTAATTGATGTGCACATGTAGTACAAATCTGCACGGGTCCCGAGTAAACCAATTGTCAATAAGTCTATTTCGTTATTAACCCATCTCCTGCTACACTGAGCACCTGTTATGATCATATAATGCAAAACTACACATGACCGAACACGTTTTGGTAATTGATGTGCACATGTAATACAAATCTGCATGGGTCCCTAGTGAATCAGTTGTGAATAAGTCTATTTCGTTGTTAACCCATCTCTTGTTACACTGAGCACCTGTTTTGATCATGTAATGCAAAACTACACATGACCGAACACGTTTTGGTAATTGATGTGAACATGTAGTACAAATCTGCATGGGTCCCGAGTAAATCTGTTGTGAATAAGTCTATTTCGTTGTTAACCCATCTCCTGCTACACTGAGCACCTGTTATGATCATATAATGCAAAACTACACATGACCGAACACGTTTTGGTAATTGATGTGCACATGTAATACAAATCTGCATGGGTCCCTAGTGAATCAGTTGTGAATAAGTCTATTTCGTTGTTAACCCATCTCCTGTTACACTGAGCACCTGTTATGATCATGTAATGCAAAACTACACATGACCGAACACGTTTTGGTAATTGATGTGAACATGTAGTACAAATCTGCATGGGTCCCGAGTAAATCAGTTGTGAATAAGTCTATTTCTTTGTTAAGCCATCTCCTGCTGCACTGAGCACCTGTTATGATCATATAATTCAAAACTACATATCACCGAACACGTTTTGGTAATTGATGTGAACATGTAGTACAAATCTGCATGGGTCCCGAGTAAATCAGTTGTGAATAAGTCTATTTCTTTGTTAACCCATCTCCTGCTACACTGAGCACCAGTTATGATCATATAATGCAAAACTACAGATGACCGAACACGTTTTGGTAATTGATGTGAACATGTAGTACAAATCTGCATGGGTCCCGAGTAAATCAGTTGTGAATAAGTCTATTTCTTTGTTAAGCCATCTCCTGCTGCACTGAGCACCTGTTATGATCATGTAATTCAAAACTACATATCACCGAACACGTTTAGGTAATTGATGTGCTCATGTAGTACAAATCTACATGGGTCCCGAGTAAATCAGTTGTGAATAAGTCTATTTCTTTGTTAACTCATCTCCTGCTACACAGAGCACCTGTTATGATCATGTAATGCAAAATTACATATGACCGAACACGTTTGGGTAATTGATGTGCACATGTAGCAAAAATCTGCATGGGTCCCGAGTAAAACAGTTGTGAATAAGTCTATTTCGTTGTTAACCCGTCTCCTGCTACACTGAGCCACTCTTATGATCATATAATGCACAACTACACGTGCCCGAATATGTTTAGGTAATTGATGTGCTCGTGTTGTACAAATCTGCATGGGCCCCGAGTAAATCAGTTGTGAATAAGTCTATTTCTTTGTTAACTCATCTCCTGCTACACAGAGCACCTGTTATGATCATGTAATGCACAACTACACATGACCGAACACGTTTTGATAATTGATGTGCACATGTAGTACAAACCTGCATGGGTCCCGAGTAAATCAGATGTGAAAAGTTATCTTTCTCTGTTAACCCAACTCCTGCTATGTTGAGCCACTGCTATGATCATATAATGCACAACTACACGTGCCCCAACATGTTTAGGTAATTGATGTGCACATGCAGTACAAATCTGCATGGGTCCCGAGTAGATCAGTTGTGAATAAGTCTATTTCTTTGTTAACCTATCTCCTGCTACACTGAGCACCAGTTATGATCATATAATGCACAACTACACGTGCCCGAACACGTTTAGGTAATTGATATGCACATGTAGTACAAAACTGCATGGGTCCCGAGTATTACAGTTGTGAATAAGTCTATTTCTTTGTTAACCCATCTTTTGCTCCACTGAGCACCTATTATGATCATATAACGCAAAACTACATATCACCGAACAGGTTTGGGTAATTGATGTGCACATGTAATACAAATCTGCATGGGTCCCGAGTGAATCAGTTGTGAATAAGTCTATTTCGTTGTTAACCCATCTCCTGTTACACTGAGCACCTGTTATGATCATATAATGCAAAACTACACATGACCGAACACGTTTGGGTAATTGATGTGCACATGTAATACAAATCTACATGGGTCCCGAGCAAATCAGTTGCGAAAAGGTTTACTTCTTTATTAACTCAAGTCCTGCTATATTGAGCAACTATTATGGTTATATATTGCAAAATTACATATGATCGAATACGTTTGGGTAATTGATGTGCACATGTAGTACAAATCTGCACGGGTCCCGAGTAAATCAGTTTTCAATAAGTCTATTTCGTTTTTAACCCATCTCCTGCTACACCGAACACCTGTTATGATCGTATAATGCAAAACTACACATGACCGAACACGTTTGGGTAATTGATGTGCACATGTAATACAAATCTGCATGGGTCCCGAGCAAATCAGTTGCGAAAAGGTTTACTTCTTTATTAACTCAAGTCCTGCTATATTGAGCAACTATTATGGTTATATATTGCAAAACTACATATGATCGAATACGTTTGGGTAATTGATGTGCACATGTAGTACAAACCTGCATGGGTCCCGAGTAAATCAGTTGTGAAAAGTTATCTTTCTCTGTTAACCCAACTCCTGCTATATTGAGCCACTGTTATGATCATATTGTTACGTAAGGAGTATTCATATTTTAGGAGAAAACTATAAATCAGCTTTAGTAGGTTACATATTGATACAAATTATTTTTCCAAATTCTAAATTGATATACTTTGCAATAATATTAAACAAATATTGAGAACGAGACCTGACATTAAATTATTAAACACAAACAATAAATACGAACTTGTACTCAATAGGTAACCTGCTAAGTAAGCAACTAGTAAAATGATAAATACGAATTTTATTAACGCGGGCGTCAGTCGAATTCTTAAGACAGTCCTATTCTTAAGTGTTAAGAAGTGCGACTCCTTATCCCGACGCATTTCCCCTCATCAGTGATATTGGTAAGAGCCCCCCAATTTGTTACTATTATTGTTGTGCCTGTTGATACTGTGACACTGTTCGTTATTATTTTGTCAATAAATTATATATGTTTTAAACTCGTCTTCTACTTTGACTACCCAATCTCCCACTCTCACAAGCCAAGTGGCCGTCAGTCGCGGCTCTCCCCAAAGGGGGGTCGTGACATTTGGTGGAGGCGCCGACTTCGGCTTTGTACAAGGGATGATTTGGCTGTCATAGTAGGCCCGATTTTACAGCATAAAGTTTGCTAAGTCAATAATCGCGTTTTGTTTTTATTTCGTTTATTGTGTGTAAAGTACGAGGTCTTGTTGTCGGCAAATGAATTTAATTTTTTTATTTTTCAATTTTTTTTTTGTATGGAATATAATTTTTGGGGTTCTAAGAGGTTCCCAGAGGATAATTAATCGAATAATTTTTTTAAACCTTCAGATTGTATATTAGTTACTTTTTATTAAAATATCTAGAGTTCCTTTTAAAACTATTTTATGTCATTGCTGACAAACAAAAAAACTAATTAGGTGCATCATTAACCTAGCAGACGTTGCATAATTGTAGTGAAACTAGACCATGACCAAAATATGTTTATATTTGTTAAAATATATTGAGTTATTATGAATGGTATGTCGTTTATTAAATATTGTAATTGTTTTACATGTATACATGTGTTACATTATATGGGTAAATATAAATATTGTAGGTTGATTGATTATTGAATATTTTTATTGTGGTTTATGAAGTATACATGTATTAAACTGTTTTTTAATATAAATATATATACTTGGATATATAAATAAATATATAATAACGTAACAATATACTGGATCATGGTCAGTAAAAAACAAATGGAGCAATTGTGGAGTGTCATATGTACAACAGGTAGAAACAATGAATTTGTATGGGAGTGATCTTGCTGATATCACATGGTGTCGGGGAATGTTGGGATAAGCACTAGATTAAATAATTTTTTAGATAGCTTTTCTTTTCTACTAGTAACGTCATTTGATTTCAATTTCATTAATTTTTTATTCTTCAATATAAACATTTAAATGTAAAATATTTTAAAACTCAGATTAGTCTCTTTGATACCCAATATTTATTCTTAAATAAGATAATATAAAAGCATTAAGGTAAAATATATGGTGGGAAAGTAAAAACTTTTATTTTTACAGTCTTTTTATTTTTACTAATTTGCCAGGGGGGAAGAATTCCCTAGTTTCCAATATAAAATTAAATAATTTATTGAACCTATGAGTAATTTACACCAACAGTAAGACAGTGGCCAACGTCGCATGCGTTGTTTGTTAAATTGCTCTGTGGACAAAAATATTATGGGAAGGACATTAGATAATAGTAAATTAAAAGTTAGGAAGGCAGAATTAAGTATTTAAAATGGACATAGAGAAGAACCATAGTACCAAACAATAGGTGTTAAAGAATTTGTTTTTTGTATGTGCATAGGGAATAACTAACGTCTCAAGAATTATGTATAAAAGTGTACAATGTTGATTATTATGAGGTTTTTGCATGAAGAAATGCAAGTATATGAGTTTTTTGCGTATAGAAACGCAAGTGTTTTATGGAGTTTATGATGATGAATAATATGAGGTTTATTATGGTGAATATTATGAGGTATATTGATTTTGTGAGGTTTGTTGCACAAAGGGATGCAACGTGACAGATGAGGAAGACGTGGAAGATGGTTTCACGGTGAAACTGAACGTCAGCCCCATCAATTAAAGTTTTTTGTACAAAAGTACATAAGTGAGACGGGTTTTATTGATTTTCTTTATATGCAGTAGGTTCAATTTTAACACGAAGGGTACAAATTTGAGTAGGAAGTTGTTTATACAGGAAATAGTCCTAGAAAAGTCAAATTTCATGCCAAAAGATAAAACTAACTTTAAATATACTCGAAGCAGGAAAACATTTTGCATAATTTGTTAAATTAAACTAAAGTAGAAAAATATTTTGATTAATTTAGTAGAACTTCCCCCATTTTTCATTTTTATATACTTGTCTCTAGTGATATAATAAAAAAAAAATGTACATATATTTCTTCTTTGGGAAATAAACAGTTTCTCCGGAATAATAATGCTTTTATAAAAATATTTATATAATAACGTTTTAAAGAAATTCGTTCCTTAGTAATAATGCTTTTATAAATATATTTATATAATAATGTTTTAAAGAAATTTTTTTGCTTAGTAGTAATGCTTTTGTAAAAATATTTGTATTGTAATGTTTTCTGTATTTTTTTTTTCATGTAATGAAATGCACGAGGGCGAGGCACACTTAGCACTGAAAACCAGAGGATGACAGTTGGCATTGCGAAACCAGTAGGGTTGGATCCTGAGCAGAGCAAGGAATAGATACTTGGACCATCCATAGTATATAGGTCATTGTTAATGTTCAGAGAAGCAACATGGGACAACTTCCCCAACCACTACATGGTGGTGACAATGAATTTCCAGTAAGGTCCGTAGGGATAATTCATTCATCTATAGCCAGCCAAGGGTTAAAATTTCTGCTGCAGTTCCCGAAGCTAGCTATCTAGCTATAATGCAGTACATGTTCCCATCATAGCTGCGCTAACTTCCGTCGGACAAATGTTTATTTATGGTTTACAAGTGTCAGCAACCCAGGCGTCTGCTACAGCTAACTCAGCGACTTCACTTCCAACCCACTAAACAAGTAATGACTCAGTGTAAGTGCAAAAGTACTAGACAAGGTGTGCCCGCAAAAAACTATATTTCCTCGTAATGAACAATTGTTAATTTGCAGAAATTTTTTATTGATGAATCGTATTTTACCAATTTGTATAATTTTGTTATCTTGTATGAAAGTTTTTAAATGGATGAATGAATTTCTTTTTTTAGTGTTAGGTTGAAACTTTGTATTTTTCTATATTGAGAAATATCTTTTTTAGAGCTAGGGGCTAGCTCTATCTAAAAGGGGGAAATGTGTTACGTAAGGAGTATTCATATTTTAGGAGAAAACTATAAATCAGCTTTAGTAGGTTACATATTGATACAAATTATTTTTCCAAATTCTAAATTGATATACTTTGCAATAATATTAAACAAATATTGAGAACGAGACCTGACATTAAATTATTAAACACAAACAATAAATACGAACTTGTACTCAATAGGTAACCTGCTAAGTAAGCAACTAGTAAAATGATAAATACGAATTTTATTAACGCGGGCGTCAGTCGAATTCTTAAGACAGTCCTATTCTTAAGTGTTAAGAAGTGCGACTCCTTATCCCGACGCATTTCCCCTCATCAGTGATATTGGTAAGAGCCCCCCAATTTGTTACTATTATTGTTGTGCCTGTTGATACTGTGACACTGTTCGTTATTATTTTGTCAATAAATTATATATGTTTTAAACTCGTCTTCTACTTTGACTACCCAATCTCCCACTCTCACAAGCCAAGTGGCCGTCAGTCGCGGCTCTGCCGAAAGGGGGGTCGTGACAATATAATGCACAACTACACGTGCCCCAACATGTTTAAGTAATTGATGTGCACATGTAGTACAAATCTGCATGGGTCCCGAGTAAATCAGTTGTGAATAAGTCTATTTCTTTGTTAACCTATCTCCTGCTACACTGAGCACCTGTTATGATCATATAATGCAAAACTACACATGACCGAACACGTTTGGGTAATTGATGTGCACATGTAATACAAATCTGCATGGGTCACGAGCAAATCAGTTGCGAAAAGGTTTACTTCTTTATTAACTCAAGTCCTGCTATATTGAGCAACTATTATGGTTATATATTGCAAAACTACATATGATCGAATACGTTTGGGTAATTGATGTGCACATGTAGTACAAATCTGCACGGTTCCCAAGTAAATCAGTTTTCAATAAGTCTATTTCGTTGTTAACCCATCTCCTGCTACACCGAACACCTGTTATGATCATATAATGCAAAACTACACATGGCCGAACACGTTTGGGTAACTGATGTGCACATGTAATACAAATCTGCATGGGGCCCGAGCAAATCAGTTGTGAAAAGGTCTACTTCTTTATTAACTCAAGTCCTGCTATATTGAGCAACTATTATGGTTATATATTGCAAAGCTACATATGACCGAACACGTTTGGGTAATTGATGTGCACATGTAGTACAAATCTGCACGGGACCCCAGTATCAGTTGTGAATAAGTCTATTACTTTGTTAACCCATCTCCTGCTAAACTGAACACCTATTATGATCGTATAATGCAAAACTACACATGACCGAACATGTTTATGTAACTGATGTGCACATGTAATACAAATCTGCATGGGTCCCGAGTAAATCAGTTGTGAATAAGTCTATTTCTTTGTTAACCCATCTCCTGCTACACCGAACACCTGTTATGATCATATAATGCAAAACTACATATCACCGAACACGTTTGGGTAATTGATGCGCACATGTAATACAAATCTGCATGGGTCCCTAGTGAATCAGTTGTGAATAAGTTTATTTCGTTGTTAACCCATCTCCTGCTACACTGAGCACCTGTTATGATCATATAATGCAAAACTACACATGACCGAACATGTTTTGGTAATTGATGTGCACATGTAGTACAAACCTGCATGGGTCCCGAGTAAGTAAAGTTATCTTTCTCTGTTAACCCAACTCCTGCGATATTGAGCCACTGTTATGATCATATAATGTACAACTACACGTGCCCGAACATGTTTATGTAACTGATGTGCACATGTAATACAAATCTGCATGGGTCCCTAGTGAATCAGTTGTGAATAAATCTATTTCGTTGTTAACCCATCTCTTGTTACACTGAGCACCTGTTTTGATCATGTAATGCAAAACTACACTTGACCGAACACGTTTTGGTAATTGATGTGAACATGTAGTACAAATCTGCATGGGTCCCGAGTAAATCAGTTGTGAATAAGTCTATTTCGTTGTTAACCCATCTCCTGCTACACTGAGCACCTGTTATGATCATATAATGCAAAACTACACATGACCGAACACGTTTTGGTAATTGATGTGAACATGTAGTACAAATCTGCATGGGTCCCGAGTAAATCAGTTGTGAATAAGTCTATTTCTTTGTTAACCCATCTCCTGCTGCACTGAGCACCTGTTATGCTCATATAATGCAAAACTACATATCACCGAACACGTTTGGGTAATTGATGTGCACATGTAATACAAATCTGCATGGGTCCCTAGTGAATCAGTTGTGAATAAGTTTATTTCGTTGTTAACCCATCTCCTGCTACACTGAGCACCTGTTATGATCATATAATGCAAAACTACACATGACCGAACACGTTTTGGTAATTGATGTGAACATGTAGTACAAATCTGCTTGGGTCCCGAGTAAATCAGTTGTGAATAAGTCTATTTCTTTGTTAACCCATCTCCTGCTACACCGAACACCTGTTATGATCATATAATGCAAAACTACATATCACCGAACACGTTTGGGTAATTGATGTGCACATGTAATACAAATCTGCATGGGTCCCTAGTGAAACAGTTGTGAATAAGTTTATTTCGTTGTTAACCCATCTCCTGCTACACTGAGCACCTGTTATGATCATATAATGCAAAACTACACATGACCGAACACGTTTTGGTAATTGATGTGAACATGTAGTACAAATCTGCATGGGTCCCGAGTAAATCAGTTGTGAATAAGTCTATTTCTTTGTTAAGCCATCTCCTGCTGCACTGAGCACCAGTTATGATCATATAATGCAAAACTACAGATGACCGAACACGTTTTGGTAATTGATGTGCTCATGTAGTACAAATCTGCATGGGTCCCGAGTAAATCAGTTGTGAATAAGTCTATTTCTTTGTTAACTCATCTCCTGCTACACAGAGCACCTGTTATGATCATATAATGCACAACTACACATGACCGAACACGTTTTGATAATTGATGTGCACATGTAGTACAAACCTGCATGGGTCCCGAGTAAATCAGTTGTGAAAAGTTATCTTTCTCTGTTAACCCAACTCCTGCTATATTGAGCCACTGTTATGATCATATAATGTACAACTACACGTGCCCCAACATGTTTAGGTAATTGATGTGCACATGTAGTACAAATCTGCATGGGTCCCGAGTAAATCAGTTGTGAATAAGTCGATTTCTTTGTTAACCTATCTCCTGCTACACTGAGCACCTGTTATGATCATATAATGCACAACTACACGTGCCCGAACACGTTTAGGTAATTGATGTGCACATATAGTACAAACCTGCATGGGTCCCGAGTAAATCAGTTGTGAATAAGTCTATTTCTTTGTTAACCCATCTCCTGCTAAACTGAGCACCTATTATGATCAAATAATGCAAAACTACATATCACCGAACACGTTTGGGTAATTGATGTGCACATGTAATACAAATCTGCATGGGTCCCGAGTGAATCAGTTGTGAATAAGTCTATTTCGTTGTTAACCCATCTCCTGCTACACTGAGCACCTGTTATAATCATATAATGCAAAACTACAAATGACCGAACACGTTTTGGTAATTGATATGAACATGTAGTACAAATCTGCATGGATCCCGAGTAAATCAGTTGTGAATAAGTCTATTTCTTTGTTAACCCATCTCCTGCTGCACTGAGCACCTGTTATGATCATATAATGCAAAACTACATATCACCGAACACGTTTGGGTAATTGATGTGCACATGTAATACAAATCTGCATGGGTTCCTAGTGAATCAGTTGTGAATAAGTCTATTTCGTTGTTAACCCATCTCTTGTTACACTGAGCACCTCTTATGATCATGTAATGCAAAACTACACATGACCGAACACGTTTTGGTAATTGATGTGAACATGTAGTACAAATCTGCATGGGTCCCGAGTAGATCAGTTGTGAATAAGTCTATTTTTTGTTAACCCATCTCCTGCTAAACTGAGCACCTATTATGATCATATGATGCAAAACTACACATGACCGAACACGTTTTGGTAATTGATGTGCACATGTAGTACAAACCTGCATGGGTCCCGAGTAAATCAGTTTTGAAAAGTTATCTTTCTCTGTCAACCCAACTCCTGCTATATTGAGCCACTGCTATGGTCATATAATGCACAACTACACGTGCCCCAACATGTTTAGGTGATTGATGTGCACATGTAGTACAAAACTGCATGGGTCCCGAGTATTACAGTTGTGAAAAAGTCTATTTCTTTGTTAACCCATCTTTTGCTCCACTGAGCACCTATTATGATCATATAATGCAAAACTACATATCACCGAACACGTTTGGGTAATTGATGTGTACATGTAATACAAATCTGCATGGGTCCCGAGTAAATCAGTTGTGAATAAGTCTATTTCTTTGTTAACCCATCTCCTGCTAAACTGAGCACCTATTATGATCATATAATGCACAACTACACATGACCGAACACGTTTTGATAATTGATGTGCACATGTAGTACAAACCTGCATGGGTCCCGAGTAAATCAGTTGTGAAAAGTTATCTTTCTCTGTTAACCCAACTCCTGCTATATTGAGCCACTGTTATGATCATATAATGCACAACTACACGTGCCCCAACATGTTTAGGTAATTGATGTGCACATGTAGTACAAATCTGCATGGGTCCCGAGTAAATCAGTTGTGAATAAGTCTATTTCGTTGTTAACCCATCTCCTGTTACACTGAGCACCTGTTATGATCATGTGATGCAAAACTACACATGACCGAACACGTTTTGGTAATTGATGTGAGCATGTAGTACAAATCTGCATGGGTCCCGAGTAAAACAGTTGTGAATAAGTCTATTTCGTTGTTAACCCGTCTCCTGCTACACTGAGCCACTCTTATGATCATATAATGCACAACTACACGTGGCCGAATATGTTTAGGTAATTGATGTGCTCATGTAGTACAAATCTGCATGGGTCCCGAGTGAATCAGTTGTGAATAAGTCTATTTCTTTGTTAACTCAACTCCTGCTACACAGAGCACCTGTTATGATCATATAATGCACAACTACACATGACCGAACACGTTTTGATAATTGATGTGCACATGTAGTACAAACCTGCATGGGTCCCGAGTAAATCAGTTGTGAAAAGTTATCTTTCTCTGTTAACTCAACTCCTGCTATATTGAGCCACTGTTATGATCATATAATGCACAACTACACGTGCCCCAACATGTTTAGGTAATTGATGTGCACATGTAGTACAAATCTGCATGGGTCCCGAGTAAATCAGTTGTGAATAAGTCTATTTCTTTGTTAACCCATCTCCTGCTACACTGAGCACCTGTTATGATCATATAATGCACAACTACACGTGCCCGAACACGTTTAGGTAATTGATGTGCACATGTAGTACAAAACTGCATGGGTCCCGAGTATATCAGTTGTGAATAAGTCTATTTCTTTGTTAACCCATCTTTTGCTCCACTGAGCACCTATTATGATCATATGATGCAAAACTACACATGACCGAACACGTTTTGGTAATTGATGTGCACATATAGTACAAACCTGCATGGGTCCCGAGTAAATCAGTTGTGAATAAGTCTATTTCTTTGTTAACCCATCTCCTGCTACACTGAGCACATATTATGATCATATAGCGCAAAACTACAGATGACCGAACACGTTTGGGTAAATGATGTGCACATGTAATACAAATCTGCACGGGTCCCGAGTAAATCAGATGTGAATAAGTCTATTTCGTTGTTAACCCATCTCCTGCTACACTGAGCATCTGTTATGATCATATAATGCAAAACTACACATGACCGAACACGTTTTGGTAATTGATGTGAACATGTAGTACAAACCTGCATGGGTCCCGAGTAAATCAGTTGTGAGTAAGTCTATTTCTTTGTTAACTCAACTCCTGCTACACAGAGCACCTGTTATGATCATATAATGCACAACTACACATGACCGAACACGTTTTGGTAATTGATGTGAACATGTAGTACAAATCTGCATGGGTCCCGAGTAAATCAGTTGTGAATAAGTCTATTTCTTTGTTAACCTATCTCCTGCTACACTGAGCACCTGTTATGATCATATAATGCACAACTACACATGCCCGAACACGTTTAGGTAATTGATGTGCACACGTAGTACAAAACTGCATGGGTCCCGAGTATTACAGTTGTGAATAAGTCTATTTCTTTGTTAACCCATCTCTTGCTCCACTGAGCACCTATTATGATCATATAATGCAAAACTACATATCACCGAACACGTTTGGGTAATTGATGTGCACATGTAATACAAATCTGCATGGGTCCCGAGTGAATCAGTTGTGAATAAGTCTATTTCGTTGTTAACCCATCTCCTGTTACACTGAGCACCTGTTATGATCATATAATGCAAAACTACACATGACCGAACTCGTTTTTGTAATTGATGTGCACATATAGTACAAATCTGCATGGGTCCCGAGTAAATCAGTTGTGAATAAGTCTATTTCGTTGTTAACCCATCTCCTGTTACACTGAGCACCTGTTATGATCATATAATGCAAAACTACACATGACCGAACACGTTTTGGTAATTGATGTGCACATATAGTAAAAACCTGCATGGGCCACGAGTAAATCAGTTGGAAAAAGTTATCTTTCTCTGTTAACCCAACTCCTGCTATATTAAGCCACTGTTATGATCATATAATGCACAACTACACGTGCCCGAATATGTTTAGGTAATTGATGTGCACATGTAATACAAATCTGCACGGGTCCCGAGTAAATCAGCTGTGAATAAGTCTATTTCTTTGTTAACCCATCTCCTGCTAAACTGAGCACCTATTATGATCATATAATACAAAACTACACATGACCGAACACGTTTTAGTAATTGATGTGCACATGTAGTACAAATCTGCATTGGTCCCGAGTAAATCAGTTGTGAATAAGTCTATTTCTTTGTTAATTCATCTCCTGCTACACAGAGCACCTGTTATGATCATATAATGCACAACTACACATGACCGAACACGTTTTGATAATTGATGTGCACATGTAGTACAAACCTGCATGGGTCCCGAGTAAATCAGTTGTGAAAAGTTATCTTTCTCTGTTAACCCAACTCCTGCTATATTGAGCCACTGTTATGATCATATAATGCACAACTACACGTGCCCCAACATGTTCAGGTAATTGATGTGCACATGTAGTACAAATCTGCATGGGTCCCGAGTAAATCAGTTGTGAATAAGTCTATTTCTTTTTTAACCTATCTCCTGCTACACTGAGCACCTGTTATGATCATATAATGCACAACTACACGTGCCCCAACATGTTTAGTTAATTGATGTGCACATGTAGTACAAAACTGCATGGGTCCCGAGTATTACAGTTGTGAATAAGCCTATTTCTTTGTTAACCCATCTTTTGCTCCACTGAGCACCTATTATGATCATATAATGCAAAACTACATATCACCGAACACGTTTGGGTAATTGATGTGCACATGTAATACAAATCTGCATGGGTCCTGAGTAAATCAGTTGTGAATAAGTCTATTTCGTTGTTAACCCATCTTCTGTTACACTGAGCACCTGTTATGATCATGTAATGCAAAACTACACATGACCGAACACGTTTTGGTAATTGATGTGAACATGTAGTACAAATCTGCATGGGTCCCGAGTAAATCAGTTGTGAATAAGTCTATTTCGTTGTTAACCAATCTCCTGTTACACTGAGCACCTGTTATGATCATATAATGCAAAACTACAGATGACCGAACACGTTTTGGTAATTGATGTGAACATGTAGTACAAACCTGCATGGGTCCCGAGTAAATCAGTTGTGAAAAGTTATCTTTCTCTGTTAACTCAACTCCTGCTATATTGAGCCACTGTTATGATCATATAATGCACAACTACACGTGCCCCAACATGTTTAGGTAATTGATGTGCACATGTAGTACAAATCTGCATGGGTCCCGAGTAAATCAGTTGTGAATAAGTCTATTTCTTTGTTAACCCATCTCCTGCTACACTGAGCACCTGTTATGATCATATAATGCACAACTACACGTGCCCGAACACGTTTAGGTAATTAATGTGCACATGTAGTACAAAACTGCATGGGTCCCGAGTATATCAGTTGTGAATAAGTCTATTTCTTTGTTAACCCATCTTTTGCTCCACTGAGCACCTATTATGATCATATAATGCAAAACTACATATCACCGAACACGTTTGGGTAATTGATGTGCACATGTAATACAAATCTGCATGGGTCCCGAGTGAATCAGTTGTGAATAAGTCTATTTCTTTGTTAACCCATCTCCTGCTAAACTGAGCACCTATTATGATCATATGATGCAAAACTACACATGACCGAACACGTTTTGGTAATTGATGTGCACATATAGTACAAACCTGCATGGGTCCCGAGTAAATCAGTTGTGAATAAGTCTATTTCTTTGTTAACCCATCTCCTGCTACACTGAGCACATATTATGATCATATAGCGCAAAACTACAGATGACCGAATACGTTTGGGTAAATGATGTGCACATGTAATACAAATCTGCACGGGTCCCGAGTAAATCAGATGTGAATAAGTCTATTTCGTTGTTAACCCATCTCCTGCTACACTGAGCATCTGTTATGATCATATAATGCAAAACTACACATGACCGAACACGTTTTGGTAATTGATGTGAACATGTAGTACAAATCTGCATGGGTCCCGAGTAAATCAGTTGTGAGTAAGTCTATTTCTTTGTTAACTCAACTCCTGCTACACAGAGCACCTGTTATGATCATATAATGCACAACTACACATGACCGAACACGTTTTGGTAATTGATGTGAACATGTAGTACAAATCTGCATGGGTCCCGAGTAAATCAGTTGTGAATAAGTCTATTTCTTTGTTAACCTATCTCCTGCTACACTGAGCACCTGTTATGATCATATAATGCACAACTACACATGCCCGAACACGTTTAGGTAATTGATGTGCACACGTAGTACAAAACTGCATGGGTCCCGAGTATTACAGTTGTGAATAAGTCTATTTCTTTGTTAACCCATCTTTTGCTCCACTGAGCACCTATTATGATCATATAATGCAAAACTACATATCACCGAACACGTTTGGGTAATTGATGTGCACATGTAATACAAATCTGCATGGGTCCCGAGTGAATCAGTTGTGAATAAGTCTATTTCGTTGTTAACCCATCTCCTGTTACACTGAGCACCTGTTATGATCATATAATGCAAAACTACACATGACCGAACTCGTTTTTGTAATTGATGTGCACATATAGTACAAATCTGCATGGGTCCCGAGTAAATCAGTTGTGAATAAGTCTATTTCGTTGTTAACCCATCTCCTGCTAAACTGAGCACCTATTATGATCATATAATACAAAACTACACATGACCGAACACGTTTTAGTAATTGATGTGCACATGTAGTACAAATCTGCATGGGTCCCGAGTAAATCAGTTGTGAATAAGTCTATTTCTTTGTTAACCCATCTCCTGCTAAACTGAGCACCTATTATGATCATATAATAGAAAACTACACATGACCGAACACGTTTTAGTAATTGATGTGCACATGTAGTACAAATCTGCATGGGTCCCGAGTAAATCAGTTGTGAATAAGTCTATTTCTTTGTTAAGCCATCTCCTGCTGCACTGAGCACCTGTTATGATCATATAATTCAAAACTACATATCACCGAACACGTTTAGGTAATTGATGTGCTCATGTAGTACAAATCAGCATGGGTCCCGAGTAAATCAGTTGTGAATAAGTCTATTTCTGTGTTAACTCATCTCCTGCTACACAGAGCACCTGTTATGATCATATAATGCACAACTACACATGACCGAACACGTTTTGATAATTGATGTGCACATGTAGTACAAACCTGCATGGGTCCCGAGTAAATCAGTTGTGAAAAGTTATCTTTCTCTGTTAACCCAACTCCTGCTATATTGAGCCACTGTTATGATCATATAATGTACAACTACACGTGCCCCAACATGTTTAGGTAATTGATGTGCACATGTAGTACAAATCTGCATGGGTCCCGAGTAAATCAGTTGTGAATAAGTCTATTTCTTTGTTAACCTATCTCCTGCTACACTGAGCACCTGTTATGATCATATAATGCACAACTACACGTGCCCGAACACGTTTAGGTAATTGATGTGCACATATAGTACAAACCTGCATGGGTCCCGAGTAAATCAGTTGTGAATAAGTCTATTTCTTTGTTAACCCATCTCCTGCTAAACTGAGTACCTATTATGATCAAATAATGCAAAACTACACATGACCGAACACGTTTTGGTAATTGATGTGCACATATAGTACAAAACTGCATGGGTCCCGAGTGAATCAGTTGTGAATAAGTCTATTTCGTTGTTAGCCCATCTCCTGTTACACTGAGCACCTGTTATGATCATATGATGCAAAACTGCACATGACCGAACACGTTTTGGTAATTGATGTGCACATATAGTACAAACCTGCATGGGTCCCGAGTAAATCAGTTGTGAAAAGTTATCTTTCTCTGTTAACCCAACTCCTGCTATATTAAGCCACTGTTATGATCATATAATGCACAACTACACGTGCCCCAACATGTTTAGGTAATTGATGAGCAAATGTAGTACAAATCTGCATGGTTCCCGAGCAAATCAGTTGTGAATAAGTCTATTTCTTTGTTAACCCATCTCCTGCTACACTGAGCACCTGTTATGATCATATAATGCACAACTACACGTGCCCGAACACGTTTAGGTAATTGATGTGCACATGTAGTACAAAACTGCATGGGTCCCGAGTATATCAGTTGTGAATAAGTCTATTTCTTTGTTAACCCATCTTTTGCTCCACTGAGCACCTATTATGATCATATAATGCAAAACTACATATCACCGAACACGTTTGGGTAATTGATGTGCACATGTAGTACAAAACTCCATGGGTCCCGAGTAAATCAGTTGTGAAAAGTTATCTTTCTCTGTTAACCCAACTCCTGCTATATTGAGCCACTGTTATGATCATATAATGCACAACTACAAGTGCCCCAACATGTTTAGGTAATTGATGTGCACATGTAGTACAAATCTGCTTGGGTCCCGAGTAAATCAGTTGTGAATAAGTCTATTTCTTTGTTAACTCAACTCCTGCTACACATAGCACCTGTAATGATCATATAATGCACAACTACACATGACCGAACACGTTTTGATAATTGATGTGCACATGTAGTACAAACTTGCATGGGTCCCGAGTAAATCAGTTGTGAAAAGTTATCTTTCTCTGTTAACCCAACTCCTGCTATATTGAGCCACTGTTCTGATCATATAATGCACAACTACACGTGCCCGAATATGTTTAGGTAATTGATGTGCACATGTAATACAAATCTGCACGGGTCCCGAGTAAATCAACTGTCAATAAGTCTATTTCTTTGTTAACCCATCTCCTGCTACACTGAGCACCTGTTATGATCATATAATGCACAACTACATATCACCGAACACGTTTGGGTAATTGATGTGCACATGTAATACAAACCTGCATGGGTCCCGAGTGAATCAGTTGTGAATAAGTCTATTTCGTTGTTAACCCATCTCCTGTTACACTGAGCATCTGTTATGATCATATAATGCAAAACTACACATGACCGAACACGTTTTGGTAATTGATGTGCACATATAAGTACAAACCTGCATGGGTCCCGAGTAAATCAGTTGTGAAAAGTTATCTTTCTCTGTTAACCCAACTCCTGCTATATTGAGCCACTGTTATGATCATATAATGCACAACTACACGTGCCAGAATATGTTTAGGTAATTGATGTGCACATGTAATACAAATCTGCACGGGTCCCGAGTAAATCAACTGTCAATAAGTCTATTTCGTTATTAACCCATCTCCTGCTACACCGAACACCTGTTATGATCATATAATGCAAAACTACACATGACCGAACACGTTTGGGTAATTGATGTGCACATGTAATACAAATCTGCATGGGTCCCGAGTGAATCAGTTGTGAATAAGTCTATTTCGTTGTTAACCCATCTCCTGTTACACTGAGCATCTGTTATGATCATATAATGCAAAACTACACATGACCGAACACGTTTTGGTAATTGATGTGCACATATAAGTACAAACCTGCATGGGTCCCGAGTAAATCAGTTGTGAAAAGTTATCTTTCTCTGTTAACCCAACTCCTGCTATATTGAGCCACTGTTATGATCATATAATGCACAACTACACGTGCCAGAATATGTTTAGGTAATTGATGTGCACATGTAATACAAATCTGCACGGGTCCCGAGTAAATCAACTGTCAATAAGTCTATTTCGTTATTAACCCATCTCCTGCTACACCGAACACCTGTTATGATCATATAATGCAAAACTACACATGACCGAACACGTTTGGGTAATTGATGTGCACATGTAATACAAATCTGCATGGGTCCCGAGCAAATCAGTTGCGAAAAGGTTTACTTCTTTATTAACTCAAGTCCTGCTATATTGAGCAATTATTATGGTTATATATTGCAAAACTACATATGATCGAATACGTTTGGGTAATTGATGTGCACATGTAGTACAAATCTGCACGGTTCCCCAGTAAATCAGTTTTCAATAAGTCTATTTCGTTGTTAACCCATCTCCTGCTACACCGAACACCTGTTATGATCATATAATGCAAAACTACACATGGCCGAACACGTTTGGGTAACTGATGTGCACATGTAATACAAATCTGCATGGGGCCCGAGCAAATCAGTTGTGAAAAGGTCTACTTCTTTATTAACTCAAGTCCTGCTATATTGAGCAACTATTATGGTTATATATTGCAAAGCTACATATGACCGAACACGTTTGGGTAATTGATGTGCACATGTAGTACAAATCGGCACGGGACCCCAGTATCAGTTGTGAATAAGTCTATTACTTTGTTAACCCATCTCCTGCTAAACTGAACACCTATTATGATCGTATAATGCAAAACTACACATGACCGAACATGTTTTGGTAATTGATGTGCACATGTAGTACAAACCTGCAAGGGTCCCGAGTAAGAAAAGTTATCTTTCTCTGTTAACCCAACTCCTGCAATATTCAGCCACTGTTATGATCATATAATGTACAACTACACGTGCCCGAACATGTTTAGGTATCTGATGTGCACATGTAATACAAATCTGCATGGGTCCCGAGTAAATCAGTTGTGAATAAGTCTATTTCTTTGTTAACCCATCACCTGCTACACCGAACACCTGTTAAGATCATATAATGCAAAACTACACATGACCGAACACGTTCGGGTAATTGATGTGCACATGTAGTACAAATCTGCACGGGTCCCCAGTATCAGTTGTGAGTAAGTCTATTACTTTGTTAACCCATCTCCTGCTACACTGAGCACCTATTATGATCATGTAATGCAAAACTACATATGACCGAACACGTTTGGGTAATTGATGTGCACATGTAACACAAATCTGCATGGGTCCCGAGTAAAACAGTTGTGAATAAGTCTATTTCTTTGTTAACCCATCTCCTGCTACACTGAGCACCAGTTATGATCATATAATGCAAAACTACAGATGACCGAACACGTTTTGGTAATTGATGTGAACATGTAGTACAAATCTGCATGGGTCCCGAGTAAATCAGTTGTGAATAAGTCTATTTCTTTGTTAAGCCATCTCCTGCTGCACTGAGCACCTGTTATGATCATATAATTCAAAACTACATATCACCGAACACGTTTAGGTAATTGATGTGCTCATGTAGTACAAATCAGCATGGGTCCCGAGTAAATCAGTTGTGAATAAGTCTATTTCTGTGTTAACTCATCTCCTGCTACACAGAGCACCTGTTATGATCATATAATGCACAACTACACATGACCGAACACGTTTTGATAATTGATGTGCACATGTAGTACAAACCTGCATGGGTCCCGAGTAAATCAGTTGTGAAAAGTTATCTTTCTCTGTTAACCCAACTCCTGCTATATTGAGCCACTGTTATGATCATATAATGTACAACTACACGTGCCCCAACATGTTTAGGTAATTGATGTGCACATGTAGTACAAATCTGCATGGGTCCCGAGTAAATCAGTTGTGAATAAGTCTATTTCTTTGTTAACCTATCTCCTGCTACACTGAGCACCTGTTATGATCATATAATGCACAACTACACGTGCCCGAACACGTTTAGGTAATTGATGTGCACATATAGTACAAACCTGCATGGGTCCCGAGTAAATCAGTTGTGAATAAGTCTATTTCTTTGTTAACCCATCTCCTGCTAAACTGAGTACCTATTATGATCAAATAATGCAAAACTACACATGACCGAAAACGTTTTGGTAATTGATGTGCACATATAGTACAAAACTGCATGGGTCCCGAGTGAATCAGTTGTGAATAAGTCTATTTCGTTGTTAGCCCATCTCCTGTTACACTGAGCACCTGTTATGATCATATAATGCAAAACTGCACATGACCGAACACGTTTTGGTAATTGATGTGCACATATAGTACAAACCTGCATGGGTCCCGAGTAAATCAGTTGTGAAAAGTTATCTTTCTCTGTTAACCCAACTCCTGCTATATTAAGCCACTGTTATGATCATATAATGCACAACTACACGTGCCCGAATATGTTTAGGTAATTGATGTGCACATGTAATACAAATCTGCACGGGTCCCGAGTAAATCAATTGTCAATAAGTCTATTTCGTTATTAACCCATCTCCTGCTACACTGAGCACCTGTTATGATCATGTAATGCAAAACTACACATGACCGAACACGTTTTGATAATTGATGTGCACATGTAGTACAAACCTGCATGGGTCCCGAGTAAATCAGTTGTGAAAAGTTATCTTTCTCTGTTAACCCAACTCCTGCTATATTGAGCCACTGTTATGATCATATAATGTACAACTACACGTGCCCCAACATGTTTAGGTAATTGATGAGCAAATGTAGTACAAATCTGCATGGGTCCCGAGCAAATCAGTTGTGAATAAGTCTATTTCTTTGTTAACCCATCTCCTGCTACACTGAGCACCTGTTATGATCATATAATGCACAACTACACATGACCGATCACGTTTTGATAATTGATGTGCACATGTAGTACAAACCTGCATGGGTCCCGAGTAAATCAGTTGTGAAAAGTTATCTTTCTCTGTTAACTCAACTCCTGCTATATTGAGCCACTGTTATGATCATATAATGCACAACTACACGTGCCCCAACATGTTTAGGTAATTGATGTGCACATGTAGTACAAATCTGCATGGGTCCCGAGTAAATCAGTTGTGAATAAGTCTATTTCTTTGTTAACTCAACTCCTGCTACACAGAGCACCTGTTATGATCATATAATGCACAACTACACATGACCGAACACGTTTTGGTAATTGATGTGAACATACAGTACAAATCTGCATGGGTCCCGAGTAAATCAGTTGTGACTAAGTCTATTTCTTTGTTAACCTATCTCCTGCTACACTGAGCACCTGTTATGATCATATAATGCACAACTACACATGCCCGAACACGTTTAGGTAATTGATGTGCACATGTAGTACAAAACTGCATGGGTCCCGAGTATTACAGTTGTGAATAAGTCTATTTCTTTGTTAACCCATCTTTTGCTCCACTGAGCACCTATTATGATCATATAATGCAAAACTACATATCACCGAACACGTTTGGGTAATTGATGTGCACATGTAATACAAATCTGCATGGGTCCCGAGTGAATCAGTTGTGAATAAGTCTATTTCGTTGTTAACCCATCTCCTGTTACACTGAGCACCTGTTATGATCATATAATGCAAAACTACACATGACCGAACACGTTTTTGTAATTGATGTGCACATATAGTACAAATCTGCATGGGTCCCGAGTAAATCAGTTGTGAATAAGTCTATTTCGTTGTTAACCCATCTCCTGTTACACTGAGCACCTGTTATGATCATATAATGCAAAACTACACATGACCGAACACGTTTTTGTAATTGATGTGCACATATAGTACAAATCTGCATGGGTCCCGAGTAAATCAGTTGTGAATAAGTCTATTTCTTTGTTAACCCATCTCCTGCTAAACTGAGCACCTATTATGATCATATAATACAAAACTACATATCACCGAACACGTTTGGGTAATTGATGTGCACATGTAATAGAAATCTGCATGGGTTCCGAGTAAATCAGTTGTGAATAAGTCTATTTCTTTGTTAACTCATCTCCTGCTACACAGAGCACCTGTTATGATCATATAATGCACAACTACACATGACCGAACACGTTTTGATAATTGATGTGCACATGTAGTACAAACCTGCATGGGTCCCGAGTAAATCAGTTGTGAAAAGTTATCTTTCTCTGTTAACCCAACTCCTGCTATATTGAGCCACTGTTATGATCATATAATGCACAACAACACGTGCCCCAACATGTTTAGGTAATTGATGTGCACATGTAGTACAAATCTGCATGGGTCCTGAGTAAATCAGTTGTGAATAAATCTATTTCGTTGTTAACCCATCTTCTGTTACACTGAGCACCTGTTATGATCATGTAATGCAAAACTACAGATGACCGAACACGTTTTGGTAATTGATGTGAACATGTAGTACAAATCTGCATGGGTCCCGAGTAAATCAGTTGTGAATAAGCCTATTTCTTTGTTAACCCATCTCCTGCTGCACTGAGCACCTGTTATGATCATATAATGCAAAATTACATATCACCGAACACGTTTGGGTAATTGATGTGCACATGTAATACAAATCTGCATGGGTCCCGAGTGAATCAGTTGTGAATAAGTCTATTTCGTTGTTAACCCATCTCCTGCTACACTGAGCACCTGTTATAATCATATAATGCAAAACTACAAATGACCGAACACGTTTTGGTAATTGATATGAACATGTAGTACAAATCTGCATGGATCCCGAGTAAATCAGTTGTGAATAAGTCTATTTCTTTGTTAACCCATCTCCTGCTGCACTGAGCACCTGTTATGATCATATAATGCAAAATTACATATCACCGAACACGTTTGGGTAATTGATGTGCACATGTAATACAAATCTGCATGGGTCCCGAGTAAATCAGTTGTGAATAAATCTATTTCGTTGTTAACCCATCTTCTGTTACACTGAGCACCTGTTATGATCATGTAATGCAAAACTACAGATGACCGAACACGTTTTGGTAATTGATGTGAACATGTAGTACAAATCTGCATGGGTCCCGAGTAAATCAGTTGTGAATAAGCCTATTTCTTTGTTAACCCATCTCCTGCTGCACTGAGCACCTGTTATGATCATATAATGCAAAATTACATATCACCGAACACGTTTGGGTAATTGATGTGCACATGTAATACAAATCTGCATGGGTCCCGAGTAAATCAGTTGTGAATAAATCTATTTCGTTGTTAACCCATCTTCTGTTACACTGAGCACCTGTTATGATCATGTAATGCAAAACTACAGATGACCGAACACGTTTTGGTAATTGATGTGAACATGTAGTACAAATCTGCATGGGTCCCGAGTAAATCAGTTGTGAATAAGCCTATTTCTTTGTTAACCCATCTCCTGCTGCACTGAGCACCTGTTATGATCATATAATGCAAAACTACATATCACCGAACACGTTTGGGTAATTGATGTGCACATGTAATACAAATCTGCATGGGTTCCTAGTGAATCAGTTGTGAATAAGTCTATTTCGTTGTTAACCCATCTCTTGTTACACTGAGCACCTCTTATGATCATGTAATGCAAAACTACACATGACCGAACACGTTTTGGTAATTGATGTGAACATGTAGTACAAATCTGCATGGGTCCCGAGTAGATCAGTTGTGAATAAGTCTATTTTTTGTTAACCCATCTCCTGCTAAACTGAGCACCTATTATGATCATATGATGCAAAACTACACATGACCGAACACGTTTTGGTAATTGATGTGCACATGTAGTACAAACCTGCATGGGTCCCGAGTAAATCAGTTTTGAAAAGTTATCTTTCTCTGTCAACCCAACTCCTGCTATATTGAGCCACTGTTATGGTCATATAATGCACAACTACACGTGCCCCAACATGTTTAGGTGATTGATGTGCACATGTAGTACAAAACTGCATGGGTCCCGAGTATTACAGTTGTGAAAAAGTCTATTTCTTTGTTAACCCATCTTTTGCTCCACTGAGCACCTATTATGATCATATAATGCAAAACTACATATCACCGAACACGTTTGGGTAATTGATGTGTACATGTAATACAAATCTGCATGGGTCCCGAGTAAATCAGTTGTGAATAAGTCTATTTCTTTGTTAACCCATCTCCTGCTAAACTGAGCACCTATTATGATCATATAATGCACAACTACACATGACCGAACACGTTTTGATAATTGATGTGCACATGTAGTACAAACCTGCATGGGTCCCGAGTAAATCAGTTGTGAAAAGTTATCTTTCTCTGTTAACCCAACTCCTGCTATATTGAGCCACTGTTATGATCATATAATGCACAACTACACGTGCCCCAACATGTTTAGGTAATTGATGTGCACATGTAGTACAAATCTGCATGGGTCCCGAGTAAATCAGTTGTGAATAAGTCTATTTCGTTGTTAACCCATCTCCTGTTACACTGAGCACCTGTTATGATCATGTGATGCAAAACTACACATGACCGAACACGTTTTGGTAATTGATGTGAGCATGTAGTACAAATCTGCATGGGTCCCGAGTAAAACAGTTGTGAATAAGTCTATTTCGTTGTTAACCCGTCTCCTGCTACACTGAGCCACTCTTATGATCATATAATGCACAACTACACGTGGCCGAATATGTTTAGGTAATTGATGTGCTCATGTAGTACAAATCTGCATGGGTCCCGAGTGAATCAGTTGTGAATAAGTCTATTTCTTTGTTAACTCAACTCCTGCTACACAGAGCACCTGTTATGATCATATAATGCACAACTACACATGACCGAACACGTTTTGATAATTGATGTGCACATGTAGTACAAACCTGCATGGGTCCCGAGTAAATCAGTTGTGAAAAGTTATCTTTCTCTGTTAACTCAACTCCTGCTATATTGAGCCACTGTTATGATCATATAATGCACAACTACACGTGCCCCAACATGTTTAGGTAATTGATGTGCACATGTAGTACAAATCTGCATGGGTCCCGAGTAAATCAGTTGTGAATAAGTCTATTTCTTTGTTAACCCATCTCCTGCTACACTGAGCACCTGTTATGATCATATAATGCACAACTACACGTGCCCGAACACGTTTAGGTAATTGATGTGCACATGTAGTACAAAACTGCATGGGTCCCGAGTATATCAGTTGTGAATAAGTCTATTTCTTTGTTAACCCATCTTTTGCTCCACTGAGCACCTATTATGATCATATGATGCAAAACTACACATGACCGAACACGTTTTGGTAATTGATGTGCACATATAGTACAAACCTGCATGGGTCCCGAGTAAATCAGTTGTGAATAAGTCTATTTCTTTGTTAACCCATCTCCTGCTACACTGAGCACATATTATGATCATATAGCGCAAAACTACAGATGACCGAACACGTTTGGGTAAATGATGTGCACATGTAATACAAATCTGCACGGGTCCCGAGTAAATCAGATGTGAATAAGTCTATTTCGTTGTTAACCCATCTCCTGCTACACTGAGCATCTGTTATGATCATATAATGCAAAACTACACATGACCGAACACGTTTTGGTAATTGATGTGAACATGTAGTACAAACCTGCATGGGTCCCGAGTAAATCAGTTGTGAGTAAGTCTATTTCTTTGTTAACTCAACTCCTGCTACACAGAGCACCTGTTATGATCATATAATGCACAACTACACATGACCGAACACGTTTTGGTAATTGATGTGAACATGTAGTACAAATCTGCATGGGTCCCGAGTAAATCAGTTGTGAATAAGTCTATTTCTTTGTTAACCTATCTCCTGCTACACTGAGCACCTGTTATGATCATATAATGCACAACTACACATGCCCGAACACGTTTAGGTAATTGATGTGCACACGTAGTACAAAACTGCATGGGTCCCGAGTATTACAGTTGTGAATAAGTCTATTTCTTTGTTAACCCATCTCTTGCTCCACTGAGCACCTATTATGATCATATAATGCAAAACTACATATCACCGAACACGTTTGGGTAATTGATGTGCACATGTAATACAAATCTGCATGGGTCCCGAGTGAATCAGTTGTGAATAAGTCTATTTCGTTGTTAACCCATCTCCTGTTACACTGAGCACCTGTTATGATCATATAATGCAAAACTACACATGACCGAACTCGTTTTTGTAATTGATGTGCACATATAGTACAAATCTGCATGGGTCCCGAGTAAATCAGTTGTGAATAAGTCTATTTCGTTGTTAACCCATCTCCTGTTACACTGAGCACCTGTTATGATCATATAATGCAAAACTACACATGACCGAACACGTTTTGGTAATTGATGTGCACATATAGTACAAACCTGCATGGGCCACGAGTAAATCAGTTGGAAAAAGTTATCTTTCTCTGTTAACCCAACTCCTGCTATATTAAGCCACTGTTATGATCATATAATGCACAACTACACGTGCCCGAATATGTTTAGGTAATTGATGTGCACATGTAATACAAATCTGCACGGGTCCCGAGTAAATCAGCTGTGAATAAGTCTATTTCTTTGTTAACCCATCTCCTGCTAAACTGAGCACCTATTATGATCATATAATACAAAACTACACATGACCGAACACGTTTTAGTAATTGATGTGCACATGTAGTACAAATCTGCATGGGTCCCGAGTAAATCAGTTGTGAATAAGTCTATTTCTTTGTTAATTCATCTCCTGCTACACAGAGCACCTGTTATGATCATATAATGCACAACTACACATGACCGAACACGTTTTGATAATTGATGTGCACATGTAGTACAAACCTGCATGGGTCCCGAGTAAATCAGTTGTGAAAAGTTATCTTTCTCTGTTAACCCAACTCCTGCTATATTGAGCCACTGTTATGATCATATAATGCACAACTACACGTGCCCCAACATGTTCAGGTAATTGATGTGCACATGTAGTACAAATCTGCATGGGTCCCGAGTAAATCAGTTGTGAATAAGTCTATTTCTTTTTTAACCTATCTCCTGCTACACTGAGCACCTGTTATGATCATATAATGCACAACTACACGTGCCCCAACATGTTTAGTTAATTGATGTGCACATGTAGTACAAAACTGCATGGGTCCCGAGTATTACAGTTGTGAATAAGCCTATTTCTTTGTTAACCCATCTTTTGCTCCACTGAGCACCTATTATGATCATATAATGCAAAACTACATATCACCGAACACGTTTGGGTAATTGATGTGCACATGTAATACAAATCTGCATGGGTCCTGAGTAAATCAGTTGTGAATAAGTCTATTTCGTTGTTAACCCATCTTCTGTTACACTGAGCACCTGTTATGATCATGTAATGCAAAACTACACATGACCGAACACGTTTTGGTAATTGATGTGAACATGTAGTACAAATCTGCATGGGTCCCGAGTAAATCAGTTGTGAATAAGTCTATTTCGTTGTTAACCAATCTCCTGTTACACTGAGCACCTGTTATGATCATATAATGCAAAACTACAGATGACCGAACACGTTTTGGTAATTGATGTGAACATGTAGTACAAACCTGCATGGGTCCCGAGTAAATCAGTTGTGAAAAGTTATCTTTCTCTGTTAACTCAACTCCTGCTATATTGAGCCACTGTTATGATCATATAATGCACAACTACACGTGCCCCAACATGTTTAGGTAATTGATGTGCACATGTAGTACAAATCTGCATGGGTCCCGAGTAAATCAGTTGTGAATAAGTCTATTTCTTTGTTAACCCATCTCCTGCTACACTGAGCACCTGTTATGATCATATAATGCACAACTACACGTGCCCGAACACGTTTAGGTAATTAATGTGCACATGTAGTACAAAACTGCATGGGTCCCGAGTATATCAGTTGTGAATAAGTCTATTTCTTTGTTAACCCATCTTTTGCTCCACTGAGCACCTATTATGATCATATAATGCAAAACTACATATCACCGAACACGTTTGGGTAATTGATGTGCACATGTAATACAAATCTGCATGGGTCCCGAGTGAATCAGTTGTGAATAAGTCTATTTCTTTGTTAACCCATCTCCTGCTAAACTGAGCACCTATTATGATCATATGATGCAAAACTACACATGACCGAACACGTTTTGGTAATTGATGTGCACATATAGTACAAACCTGCATGGGTCCCGAGTAAATCAGTTGTGAATAAGTCTATTTCTTTGTTAACCCATCTCCTGCTACACTGAGCACATATTATGATCATATAGCGCAAAACTACAGATGACCGAATACGTTTGGGTAAATGATGTGCACATGTAATACAAATCTGCACGGGTCCCGAGTAAATCAGATGTGAATAAGTCTATTTCGTTGTTAACCCATCTCCTGCTACACTGAGCATCTGTTATGATCATATAATGCAAAACTACACATGACCGAACACGTTTTGGTAATTGATGTGAACATGTAGTACAAATCTGCATGGGTCCCGAGTAAATCAGTTGTGAGTAAGTCTATTTCTTTGTTAACTCAACTCCTGCTACACAGAGCACCTGTTATGATCATATAATGCACAACTACACATGACCGAACACGTTTTGGTAATTGATGTGAACATGTAGTACAAATCTGCATGGGTCCCGAGTAAATCAGTTGTGAATAAGTCTATTTCTTTGTTAATCTATCTCCTGCTACACTGAGCACCTGTTATGATCATATAATGCACAACTACACATGCCCGAACACGTTTAGGTAATTGATGTGCACACGTAGTACAAAACTGCATGGGTCCCGAGTATTACAGTTGTGAATAAGTCTATTTCTTTGTTAACCCATCTTTTGCTCCACTGAGCACCTATTATGATCATATAATGCAAAACTACATATCACCGAACACGTTTGGGTAATTGATGTGCACATGTAATACAAATCTGCATGGGTCCCGAGTGAATCAGTTGTGAATAAGTCTATTTCGTTGTTAACCCATCTCCTGTTACACTGAGCACCTGTTATGATCATATAATGCAAAACTACACATGACCGAACTCGTTTTTGTAATTGATGTGCACATATAGTACAAATCTGCATGGGTCCCGAGTAAATCAGTTGTGAATAAGTCTATTTCGTTGTTAACCCATCTCCTGCTAAACTGAGCACCTATTATGATCATATAATACAAAACTACACATGACCGAACACGTTTTAGTAATTGATGTGCACATGTAGTACAAATCTGCATGGGTCCCGAGTAAATCAGTTGTGAATAAGTCTATTTCTTTGTTAACCCATCTCCTGCTAAACTGAGCACCTATTATGATCATATAATACAAAACTACACATGACCGAACACGTTTTAGTAATTGATGTGCACATGTAGTACAAATCTGCATGGGTCCCGAGTAAATCAGTTGTGAATAAGTCTATTTCTTTGTTAAGCCATCTCCTGCTGCACTGAGCACCTGTTATGATCATATAATTCAAAACTACATATCACCGAACACGTTTAGGTAATTGATGTGCTCATGTAGTACAAATCAGCATGGGTCCCGAGTAAATCAGTTGTGAATAAGTCTATTTCTGTGTTAACTCATCTCCTGCTACACAGAGCACCTGTTATGATCATATAATGCACAACTACACATGACCGAACACGTTTTGATAATTGATGTGCACATGTAGTACAAACCTGCATGGGTCCCGAGTAAATCAGTTGTGAAAAGTTATCTTTCTCTGTTAACCCAACTCCTGCTATATTGAGCCACTGTTATGATCATATAATGTACAACTACACGTGCCCCAACATGTTTAGGTAATTGATGTGCACATGTAGTACAAATCTGCATGGGTCCCGAGTAAATCAGTTGTGAATAAGTCTATTTCTTTGTTAACCTATCTCCTGCTACACTGAGCACCTGTTATGATCATATAATGCACAACTACACGTGCCCGAACACGTTTAGGTAATTGATGTGCACATATAGTACAAACCTGCATGGGTCCCGAGTAAATCAGTTGTGAATAAGTCTATTTCTTTGTTAACCCATCTCCTGCTAAACTGAGTACCTATTATGATCAAATAATGCAAAACTACACATGACCGAACACGTTTTGGTAATTGATGTGCACATATAGTACAAAACTGCATGGGTCCCGAGTGAATCAGTTGTGAATAAGTCTATTTCGTTGTTAGCCCATCTCCTGTTACACTGAGCACCTGTTATGATCATATGATGCAAAACTGCACATGACCGAACACGTTTTGGTAATTGATGTGCACATATAGTACAAACCTGCATGGGTCCCGAGTAAATCAGTTGTGAAAAGTTATCTTTCTCTGTTAACCCAACTCCTGCTATATTAAGCCACTGTTATGATCATATAATGCACAACTACACGTACCCGAATATGTTTAGGTAATTGATGTGCACATGTAATACAAATCTGCACGGGTCCCGAGTAAATCAATTGTCAATAAGTCTATTTCGTTATTAACCCATCTCCTGCTACACTGAGCACCTGTTATGATCATGTAATGCAAAACTACACATGACCGAACACGTTTTGATAATTGATGTGCACATGTAGTACAAACCTGCATGGGTCCCGAGTAAATCAGTTGTGAAAAGTTATCTTTCTCTGTTAACCCAACTCCTGCTATATTGAGCCACTGTTATGATCATATAATGTACAACTACACGTGCCCCAACATGTTTAGGTAATTGATGAGCAAATGTAGTACAAATCTGCATGGTTCCCGAGCAAATCAGTTGTGAATAAGTCTATTTCTTTGTTAACCCATCTCCTGCTACACTGAGCACCTGTTATGATCATATAATGCACAACTACACGTGCCCGAACACGTTTAGGTAATTGATGTGCACATGTAGTACAAAACTGCATGGGTCCCGAGTATATCAGTTGTGAATAAGTCTATTTCTTTGTTAACCCATCTTTTGCTCCACTGAGCACCTATTATGATCATATAATGCAAAACTACATATCACCGAACACGTTTGGGTAATTGATGTGCACATGTAGTACAAAACTCCATGGGTCCCGAGTAAATCAGTTGTGAAAAGTTATCTTTCTCTGTTAACCCAACTCCTGCTATATTGAGCCACTGTTATGATCATATAATGCACAACTACAAGTGCCCCAACATGTTTAGGTAATTGATGTGCACATGTAGTACAAATCTGCTTGGGTCCCGAGTAAATCAGTTGTGAATAAGTCTATTTCTTTGTTAACTCAACTCCTGCTACACATAGCACCTGTAATGATCATATAATGCACAACTACACATGACCGAACACGTTTTGATAATTGATGTGCACATGTAGTACAAACTTGCATGGGTCCCGAGTAAATCAGTTGTGAAAAGTTATCTTTCTCTGTTAACCCAACTCCTGCTATATTGAGCCACTGTTCTGATCATATAATGCACAACTACACGTGCCCGAATATGTTTAGGTAATTGATGTGCACATGTAATACAAATCTGCACGGGTCCCGAGTAAATCAACTGTCAATAAGTCTATTTCTTTGTTAACCCATCTCCTGCTACACTGAGCACCTGTTATGATCATATAATGCACAACTACATATCACCGAACACGTTTGGGTAATTGATGTGCACATGTAATACAAACCTGCATGGGTCCCGAGTGAATCAGTTGTGAATAAGTCTATTTCGTTGTTAACCCATCTCCTGTTACACTGAGCATCTGTTATGATCATATAATGCAAAACTACACATGACCGAACACGTTTTGGTAATTGATGTGCACATATAAGTACAAACCTGCATGGGTCCCGAGTAAATCAGTTGTGAAAAGTTATCTTTCTCTGTTAACCCAACTCCTGCTATATTGAGCCACTGTTATGATCATATAATGCACAACTACACGTGCCAGAATATGTTTAGGTAATTGATGTGCACATGTAATACAAATCTGCACGGGTCCCGAGTAAATCAACTGTCAATAAGTCTATTTCGTTATTAACCCATCTCCTGCTACACCGAACACCTGTTATGATCATATAATGCAAAACTACACATGACCGAACACGTTTGGGTAATTGATGTGCACATGTAATACAAATCTGCATGGGTCCCGAGTGAATCAGTTGTGAATAAGTCTATTTCGTTGTTAACCCATCTCCTGTTACACTGAGCATCTGTTATGATCATATAATGCAAAACTACACATGACCGAACACGTTTTGGTAATTGATGTGCACATATAAGTACAAACCTGCATGGGTCCCGAGTAAATCAGTTGTGAAAAGTTATCTTTCTCTGTTAACCCAACTCCTGCTATATTGAGCCACTGTTATGATCATATAATGCACAACTACACGTGCCAGAATATGTTTAGGTAATTGATGTGCACATGTAATACAAATCTGCACGGGTCCCGAGTAAATCAACTGTCAATAAGTCTATTTCGTTATTAACCCATCTCCTGCTACACCGAACACCTGTTATGATCATATAATGCAAAACTACACATGACCGAACACGTTTGGGTAATTGATGTGCACATGTAATACAAATCTGCATGGGTCCCGAGCAAATCAGTTGCGAAAAGGTTTACTTCTTTATTAACTCAAGTCCTGCTATATTGAGCAATTATTATGGTTATATATTGCAAAACTACATATGATCGAATACGTTTGGGTAATTGATGTGCACATGTAGTACAAATCTGCACGGTTCCCCAGTAAATCAGTTTTCAATAAGTCTATTTCGTTGTTAACCCATCTCCTGCTACACCGAACACCTGTTATGATCATATAATGCAAAACTACACATGGCCGAACACGTTTGGGTAACTGATGTGCACATGTAATACAAATCTGCATGGGGCCCGAGCAAATCAGTTGTGAAAAGGTCTACTTCTTTATTAACTCAAGTCCTGCTATATTGAGCAACTATTATGGTTATATATTGCAAAGCTACATATGACCGAACACGTTTGGGTAATTGATGTGCACATGTAGTACAAATCGGCACGGGACCCCAGTATCAGTTGTGAATAAGTCTATTACTTTGTTAACCCATCTCCTGCTAAACTGAACACCTATTATGATCGTATAATGCAAAACTACACATGACCGAACATGTTTTGGTAATTGATGTGCACATGTAGTACAAACCTGCAAGGGTCCCGAGTAAGAAAAGTTATCTTTCTCTGTTAACCCAACTCCTGCAATATTCAGCCACTGTTATGATCATATAATGTACAACTACACGTGCCCGAACATGTTTAGGTATCTGATGTGCACATGTAATACAAATCTGCATGGGTCCCGAGTAAATCAGTTGTGAATAAGTCTATTTCTTTGTTAACCCATCACCTGCTACACCGAACACCTGTTAAGATCATATAATGCAAAACTACACATGACCGAACACGTTCGGGTAATTGATGTGCACATGTAGTACAAATCTGCACGGGTCCCCAGTATCAGTTGTGAGTAAGTCTATTACTTTGTTAACCCATCTCCTGCCACACTGAGCACCTATTATGATCATGTAATGCAAAACTACATATGACCGAACACGTTTGGGTAATTGATGTGCACATGTAACACAAATCTGCATGGGTCCCGAGTAAAACAGTTGTGAATAAGTCTATTTCTTTGTTAACCCATCTCCTGCTACACTGAGCACCAGTTATGATCATATAATGCAAAACTACAGATGACCGAACACGTTTTGGTAATTGATGTGAACATGTAGTACAAATCTGCATGGGTCCCGAGTAAATCAGTTGTGAATAAGTCTATTTCTTTGTTAAGCCATCTCCTGCTGCACTGAGCACCTGTTATGATCATATAATTCAAAACTACATATCACCGAACACGTTTAGGTAATTGATGTGCTCATGTAGTACAAATCAGCATGGGTCCCGAGTAAATCAGTTGTGAATAAGTCTATTTCTGTGTTAACTCATCTCCTGCTACACAGAGCACCTGTTATGATCATATAATGCACAACTACACATGACCGAACACGTTTTGATAATTGATGTGCACATGTAGTACAAACCTGCATGGGTCCCGAGTAAATCAGTTGTGAAAAGTTATCTTTCTCTGTTAACCCAACTCCTGCTATATTGAGCCACTGTTATGATCATATAATGTACAACTACACGTGCCCCAACATGTTTAGGTAATTGATGTGCACATGTAGTACAAATCTGCATGGGTCCCGAGTAAATCAGTTGTGAATAAGTCTATTTCTTTGTTAACCTATCTCCTGCTACACTGAGCACCTGTTATGATCATATAATGCACAACTACACGTGCCCGAACACGTTTAGGTAATTGATGTGCACATATAGTACAAACCTGCATGGGTCCCGAGTAAATCAGTTGTGAATAAGTCTATTTCTTTGTTAACCCATCTCCTGCTAAACTGAGTACCTATTATGATCAAATAATGCAAAACTACACATGACCGAAAACGTTTTGGTAATTGATGTGCACATATAGTACAAAACTGCATGGGTCCCGAGTGAATCAGTTGTGAATAAGTCTATTTCGTTGTTAGCCCATCTCCTGTTACACTGAGCACCTGTTATGATCATATAATGCAAAACTGCACATGACCGAACACGTTTTGGTAATTGATGTGCACATATAGTACAAACCTGCATGGGTCCCGAGTAAATCAGTTGTGAAAAGTTATCTTTCTCTGTTAACCCAACTCCTGCTATATTAAGCCACTGTTATGATCATATAATGCACAACTACACGTGCCCGAATATGTTTAGGTAATTGATGTGCACATGTAATACAAATCTGCACGGGTCCCGAGTAAATCAATTGTCAATAAGTCTATTTCGTTATTAACCCATCTCCTGCTACACTGAGCACCTGTTATGATCATGTAATGCAAAACTACACATGACCGAACACGTTTTGATAATTGATGTGCACATGTAGTACAAACCTGCATGGGTCCCGAGTAAATCAGTTGTGAAAAGTTATCTTTCTCTGTTAACCCAACTCCTGCTATATTGAGCCACTGTTATGATCATATAATGTACAACTACACGTGCCCCAACATGTTTAGGTAATTGATGAGCAAATGTAGTACAAATCTGCATGGGTCCCGAGCAAATCAGTTGTGAATAAGTCTATTTCTTTGTTAACCCATCTCCTGCTACACTGAGCACCTGTTATGATCATATAATGCACAACTACACATGACCGATCACGTTTTGATAATTGATGTGCACATGTAGTACAAACCTGCATGGGTCCCGAGTAAATCAGTTGTGAAAAGTTATCTTTCTCTGTTAACTCAACTCCTGCTATATTGAGCCACTGTTATGATCATATAATGCACAACTACACGTGCCCCAACATGTTTAGGTAATTGATGTGCACATGTAGTACAAATCTGCATGGGTCCCGAGTAAATCAGTTGTGAATAAGTCTATTTCTTTGTTAACTCAACTCCTGCTACACAGAGCACCTGTTATGATCATATAATGCACAACTACACATGACCGAACACGTTTTGGTAATTGATGTGAACATACAGTACAAATCTGCATGGGTCCCGAGTAAATCAGTTGTGACTAAGTCTATTTCTTTGTTAACCTATCTCCTGCTACACTGAGCACCTGTTATGATCATATAATGCACAACTACACATGCCCGAACACGTTTAGGTAATTGATGTGCACATGTAGTACAAAACTGCATGGGTCCCGAGTATTACAGTTGTGAATAAGTCTATTTCTTTGTTAACCCATCTTTTGCTCCACTGAGCACCTATTATGATCATATAATGCAAAACTACATATCACCGAACACGTTTGGGTAATTGATGTGCACATGTAATACAAATCTGCATGGGTCCCGAGTGAATCAGTTGTGAATAAGTCTATTTCGTTGTTAACCCATCTCCTGTTACACTGAGCACCTGTTATGATCATATAATGCAAAACTACACATGACCGAACACGTTTTTGTAATTGATGTGCACATATAGTACAAATCTGCATGGGTCCCGAGTAAATCAGTTGTGAATAAGTCTATTTCGTTGTTAACCCATCTCCTGTTACACTGAGCACCTGTTATGATCATATAATGCAAAACTACACATGACCGAACACGTTTTGGTAATTGATGTGCACATATAGTACAAACCTGCATGGGTCCCGAGTAAATCAGTTGTAAAAAGTTATCTTTCTCTGTTAACCCAACTCCTGCTATATTAAGCCACTGTTATGATCATATAATGCACAACTACACGTGCCCGAATATGTTTAGGTAATTGATGTGCACATGTAATACAAATCTGCACGGGTCCCGAGTAAATCAGTTGTGAATAAGTCTATTTCTTTGTTAACCCATCTCCTGCTAAACTGAGCACCTATTATGATCATATAATACAAAACTACACATGACCGAACACGTTTTAGTAATTGATGTGCACATGTAGTACAAATCTGCATGGGTCCCGAGTAAATCAGTTGTGAATAAGTCCATTTCTTTGTTAACTCATCTCCTGCTACACAGAGCACCTGTTATGATCATATAATGCACAACTACACATGACCGAACACGTTTTGATAATTGATGTGCACATGTAGTACAAACCTGCATGGGTCCCGAGTAAATCAGTTGTGAAAAGTTATCTTTCTCTGTTAACGCAACTCCTGCTATATTGAGCCACTGTTATGATCATATAATGCACAACTACACGTGCCCCAACATGTTTAGGTAATTGACGTGCACATGTAGTACAAATCTGCATGGGTCCCGAGTAAATCAGTTGTGAATAAGTCTATTTCTTTGTTAACCTATCTCCTGCTACACTGAGCACCTGTTATGATCATATAATGCACAACTACACGTGCCCCAACATGTTTAGTTAATTGATGTGCACATGTAGTACAAAACTGCATGGGTCCCGAGTATTACAGTTGTGAATAAGTCTATTTCTTTGTTAGCCCATCTCCTGCTACACTGAGCACCTATTATGATCAAATAATGCAAAACTACACGTGCCCGAACACGTTTAGGTAATTGATGTGCACATATAGTACAAACCTGCATGGGTCCCGAGTAAATCAGTTGTGAATAAGTCTATTTCTTTGTTAACCCATCTCCTGCTAAACTGAGTACCTATTATGATCAAATAATGCAAAACTACACATGACTGAACACGTTTTGGTAATTGATGTGCACATATAGTACAAAACTGCATGGGTCCCGAGTAAATCAGTTGTGAATAAGTCTATTTCTTTGTTAGCCCATCTCCTGTTACACTGAGCACCTGTTATGATCATATAATGCAAAACTGCACATGACCGAACACGTTTTGGTAATTCATGTGCACATATAGTACAAACCTGCATGGGTCCCGAGTAAATCAGTTGTGAAAAGTTATCTTCCTCTGTTAACCCAACTCCTGCTATATTAAGCCACTGTTATGATCATATAATGCACAACTACACGTGCCCGAATATGTTTAGGTAATTGATGTGCACATGTAATACAAATCTGCACGGGTCCCGAGTAAATCAATTGTCAATAAGTCTATTTCGTTATTAACCCATCTCCTGCTACACTGAGCACCTGTTATGATCATGTAATGCAAAACTACACATGACCGAACACGTTTTGATAATTGATGTGCACATGTAGTACAAACCTGCATGGGTCCCGAGTAAATCAGTTGTGAAAAGTTATCTTTCTCTGTTAACCCAACTCCTGCTATATTGAGCCACTGTTATCATCATATAATGTACAACTACACGTGCCCCAACATGTTTAGGTAATTGATGAGCAAATGTAGTACAAATCTGCATGGGTCCCGAGCAAATCAGTTGTGAATAAGTCTATTTCTTTGTTAACCCATCTCCTGCTACACTGAGCACCTGTTATGATCATATAATGCACAACTACACGTGCCCGAACACGTTTAGGTAATTGATGTGCACATGTAGTACAAAACTGCATGGGTCCCGAGTATATCAGTTGTGAATAAGTCTATTTCTTTGTTAACTCATATTTTGCTCCACTGAGCACCTATTATGATCATATAATACAAAACTACACATGACCGAACACGTTTTAGTAATTGATGTGCACATGTAGTACAAATCTGCATGGGTCCCGAGTAAATCAGTTGTGAATAAGTCCATTTCTTTGTTACCTCATCTCCTGCTACACAGAGCACCTGTTATGATCATATAATGCACAACTACACATGACCGAACACGTTTTGATAATTGATGTGCACATGTAGTACAAACCTGCATGGGTCCCGAGTAAATCAGTTGTGAAAAGTTATCTTTCTCTGTTAACGCAACTCCTGCTATATTGAGCCACTGTTATGATCATATAATGCACAACTACACGTGCCCCAACATGTTTAGGTAATTGACGTGCACATGTAGTACAAATCTGCATGGGTCCCGAGTAAATCAGTTGTGAATAAGTCTATTTCTTTGTTAACCTATCTCCTGCTACACTGAGCACCTGTTATGATCATATAATGCACAACTACACGTGCCCCAACATGTTTAGTTAATTGATGTGCACATGTAGTACAAAACTGCATGGGTCCCGAGTATTACAGTTGTGAATAAGTCTATTTCTTTGTTAACCCATCTCCTGCTAAACTGAGCACCTATTATGATCATATAATACAAAACTGCATATCACCGAACACGTTTGGGTAATTGATGTGCACATGTAATAGAAATCTGCATGGGTCCCGAGTAAATCAGTTGTGAATAAGTCTATTTCTTTGTTAACTCATCTCCTGCTACACAGAGCACCTGTTATGATCATATAATGCACAACTACACATGACCGAACACGTTTTGATAATTGATGTGCACATGTAGTACAAACCTGCATGGGTCCCGAGTAAATCAGTTGTGAAAAGTTATCTTTCTCTGTTAACCCAACTCCTGCTATATTGAGCCACTGTTATGATCATATAATGCACAACAACACGTGCCCCAACATGTTTAGGTAATTGATGTGCACATGTAGTACAAATCTGCATGGGTCCTGAGTAAATCAGTTGTGAATAAATCTATTTCGTTGTTAACCCATCTTCTGTTACACTGAGCACCTGTTATGATCATGTAATGCAAAACTACACATGACCGAACACGTTTTGGTAATTGATGTGAACATGTAGTACAAATCTGCATGGGTCCCGAGTAAATCAGTTGTGAATAAGTCTATTTCGTTGTTAACCAATCTCCTGTTACACTGAGCACCTGTTATGATCATATAATGCAAAACTACAGATGACCGAACACGTTTTGGTAATTGATGTGAACATGTAGTACAAATCTGCATGGGTCCCGAGTAAATCAGTTGTGAATAAGCCTATTTCTTTGTTAACCCATCTCCTGCTGCACTGAGCACCTGTTATGATCATATAATGCAAAATTACATATCACCGAACACGTTTGGGTAATTGATGTGCACATGTAGTACAAATCTGCATGGGTCCTGAGTAAATCAGTTGTGAATAAATCTATTTCGTTGTTAACCCATCTTCTGTTACACTGAGCACCTGTTATGATCATGTAATGCAAAACTACACATGACCGAACACGTTTTGGTAATTGATGTGAACATGTAGTACAAATCTGCACGGGTCCCGAGTAAACCAATTGTCAATAAGTCTATTTCGTTATTAACCCATCTCCTGCTACACTGAGCACCTGTTATGATCATATAATGCAAAACTACACATGACCGAACACGTTTTGGTAATTGATGTGCACATGTAATACAAATCTGCATGGGTCCCTAGTGAATCAGTTGTGAATAAGTCTATTTCGTTGTTAACCCATCTCTTGTTACACTGAGCACCTGTTTTGATCATGTAATGCAAAACTACACATGACCGAACACGTTTTGGTAATTGATGTGAACATGTAGTACAAATCTGCATGGGTCCCGAGTAAATCTGTTGTGAATAAGTCTATTTCGTTGTTAACCCATCTCCTGCTACACTGAGCACCTGTTATGATCATATAATGCAAAACTACATATGACCGAACACGTTTTGGTAATTGATGTGAACATGTAGTACAAATCTGCATGGGTCCCGAGTAAATCAGTTGTGAATAAGTCTATTTCTTTGTTAACCCATCTCCTGCTGCACTGAGCACCTGTTATGCTCATATAATGCAAAACTACATATCACCGAACACGTTTGGGTAATTGATGTGCACATGTAATACAAATCTGCATGGGTCCCGAGTAAGTCAGTTGTGAATAAATCTATTTCTTTGTTAAGCCATCTCCTGCTGCACTGAGCACCTGTTATGATCATATAATTCAAAACTACATATCACCGAACACGTTTAGGTAATTGATGTGCTCATGTAGTACAAATCTGCATGGGTCCCGAGTAAATCAGTTGTGAATAAGTCTATTTCTTTGTTAACTCATCTCCTGCTACACAGAGCACCTGTTATGATCATATAATGCACAACTACACATGACCGAACACGTTTTGATAATTGATGTGCACATGTAGTACAAACCTGCATGGGTCCCGAGTAAATCAGTTGTGAAAAGTTATCTTTCTCTGTTAACCCAACTCCTGCTATATTGAGCCACTGTTATGATCATATAATGTACAACTACACGTGCCCCAACATGTTTAGGTAATTGATGTGCACATGTAGTACAAATCTGCATGGGTCCCGAGTAAATCAGTTGTGAATAAGTCTATTTCTTTGTTAACCTATCTCCTGCTACACTGAGCACCTGTTATGATCATATAATGCACAACTACATGTGCCCGAACACGTTTAGGTAATTGATGTGCACATATAGTACAAACCTGCATGGGTCCCGAGTAAATCAGTTGTGAATAAGTCTATTTCTTTGTTAACCCATCTCCTGCTAAACTGAGTACCTATTATGATCAAATAATGCAAAACTGCACATGACTGAACACGTTTTGGTAATTGATGTGCACATATAGTACAAAACTGCATGGGTCCCGAGTGAATCAGTTGTGAATAAGTCTCTTTCGTTGTTAGCCCATCTCCTGTTACACTGAGCACCTGTTATGATCATATAATGCAAAACTGCACATGACCGAACACGTTTTGGTAATTCATGTGCACATATAGTACAAACCTGCATGGGTCCCGAGTAAATCAGTTGTGAAAAGTTATCTTTCTCTGTTAACCCAACTCCTGCTATATTAAGCCACTGTTATGATCATATAATGCACAACTACACGTGCCCGAATATGTTTAGGTAATTGATGTGCACATGTAATACAAATCTGCACGGGTCCCGAGTAAATCAATTGTCAATAAGTCTATTTCGTTATTAACCCATCTCCTGCTACACTGAGCACCTGTTATGATCATGTAATGCAAAACTACACATGACCGAACACGTTTTGATAATTGATGTGCACATGTAGTACAAACCTGCATGGGTCCCGAGTAAATCAGTTGTGAAAAGTTATCTTTCTCTGTTAACCCAACTCCTGCTATATTGAGCCACTGTTATCATCATATAATGTACAACTACACGTGCCCCAACATGTTTAGGTAATTGATGAGCAAATGTAGTACAAATCTGCATGGGTCCCGAGCAAATCAGTTGTGAATAAGTCTATTTCTTTGTTAACCCATCTCCTGCTACACTGAGCACCTGTTATGATCATATAATGCACAACTACACGTGCCCGAACACGTTTAGGTAATTGATGTGCACATGTAGTACAAAACTGCATGGGTCCCGAGTATATCAGTTGTGAATAAGTCTATTTCTTTGTTAACTCATATTTTGCTCCACTGAGCACCTATTATGATCATATAATGCAAAACTACATATCACCTAACACGTTTGGGTAATTGATGTGCACATGTAATACAAATCTGCATGGGCCCCGAGTGAATCAGTTGTGAATAAGTCTATTTCTTTGCTAATCCATCTCCTGCTAAACTGAGCACCTATTATGATCATATGATGCAAAACTACACATGACCGAACACGTTTTGGTAATTGATGTGCACATATAGCACAAACCTGCATGGGTCCCGAGTAAATCATTTGTGAAAAGTTATCTTTCTCTGTCAACCCAACTCCTGCTATATTGAGCCACTGTTATGGTCATATAATGCACAACTACACGTGCCCCAACATGTTTAGGTGATTGATGTGCACATGTAGTACAAATCTGCATGGGACCCGAATAAATCAGTTGTGAATAAGTCTATTTCTTTGTTAATTCATCTCATGCTACACTGAGCACCTGTTATGATCATATAATGCACAACTACACGTGCCCGAACACGTTTAGGTAATTGATGTGCACATGTAGTACAAATCTGCACGGGTCCCGAGTAAATCAGTTTTCAATAAGTCTATTTCGTTGTTAACCCATGTCCTGCTACACTGAGCACCTGTTATGATCATATAATGCAAAACTACACATGACCGAACCCGTTTTGGTAATTTATGTGCACATGCAGTACAAATCTGCATGGGTCCCGAGTAAATCAGTTGTGAATAAGTCTATTTCTTTGTTAACCCATCTCCTGCTACACTGAGCACATATTATGATCATATAGCGCAAAACTACAGATGACCGAACACGTTTGGGTAATTGATGTGCACATGTAGTACAAATCTGCACGGATCCCGAGTAAATCAGTTTTCAATAAGTCTATTTCGTTGTTAACCCATGTCCTGCTGCACTGAGCACCTGTTATGATCATATAATGCAAAACTACACATGACCGAACCCGTTTTGGTAATTTATGTGCACATGCAGTACAAATCTGCATGGGTCCCGAGTAAATCAGTTGTGAATAAGTCTATATCTTTGTTAACCCATCTCCTGCTACACTGAGCACATATTATGATCATATAGCGCAAAACTACAGATGACCGAACACGTTTGGGTAATTAATGTGCACATGTAGTACAAATCTGCACGGGTCCCGAGTAAATCAGTTTTCAATAAGTCTATTTCGTTGTTAACCCATGTCCTGCTACACTGAGCATCTGTTATGATCATATAATGCAAAACTACACATGACCGAACCCGTTTTGGTAATTTATGTGCACATGCAGTACAAATCTGCATGGGTCCCGAGTAAATCAGTTGTGAATAAGTCTATTTCGTTGTTAACCCATCTCCTGCTACACTGAGCATCTGTTATGATCATATAATGCAAAACTACACATGACCGAACACGTTTTGGTAATTGATGTGAACATGTAGTACCAATCTGCATGGGTCCCGAGTAAATCAGTTGTGACTAAGTCTATTTCTTTGTTAACCTATCTCCTGCTACACTGAGCACCTGTTATGATCATATAATGCACAACTACACATGCCCGAACACGTTTAGGTAATTGATGTGCACATGTAGTACAAAACTGCATGGGTCCCGAGTATTACAGTTGTGAATAAGTCTATTTCTTTGTTAACCCATCTTTTGCTCCACTGAGCACCTATTATGATCATATAATGCAAAACTACATATCACCGAACACGTTTGGGTAATTGATGTGCACATGTAATACAAATCTGCATGGGTCCCGAGTGAATCAGTTGTGAATAAGTCAATTTCGTTGTTAACCCATCTCCTGTTACACTGAGCACCTGTTATGATCATATAATGCAAAACTACACATGACCGAACACGTTTTTGTAATTGATGTGCACATATAGTACAAATCTGCATGGGTCCCGAGTAAATCAGTTGTGAGTGAAGTCTATTTCGTTGTTAACCCATCTCCTGTTACACTGAGCACCTGTTATGATCATATAATGCAAAACTACACATGACCGAACACGTTTTGGTAATTGATGTGCACATATAGTACAAACCTGCATGGGTCCCGAGTAAATCAGTTGTAAAAAGTTATCTTTCTCTGTTAACCCAACTCCTGCTATATTAAGCCACTGTTATGATCATATAATGCACAACTACACGTGCCCGAATATGTTTAGGTAATTGATGTGCACATGTAATACAAATCTGCACGGGTCCCGAGTAAATCAGTTGTGAATAAGTCTATTTCTTTGTTAACCCATCTCCTGCTAAACTGAGCGCCTATTATGATCATATAATACAAAACTACACATGACCGAACACGTTTTAGTAATTGATGTACACATGTAGTACAAATCTGCATGGGTCCCGAGTAAATCAGTTGTGAATAAGTCTATTTCTTTGTTAACTCATCTCCTGCTACACAGAGCACCTGTTATGATCATATAATGCACAACTACACATGACCGAACACGTTTTGATAATTGATGTGCACATGTAGTACAAACCTGCATGGGTCCCGAGTAAATCAGTTGTGAAAAGTTATCTTTCTCTGTTAACGCAACTCCTGCTATATTGAGCCACTGTTATGATCATATAATGCACAACTACACGTGCCCCAACATGTTTAGGTAATTGACGTGCACATGTAGTACAAATCTGCATGGGTCCCGAGTAAATCAGTTGTGAATAAATCTATTTCGTTGTTAACCCATCTTCTGTTACACTGAGCACCTGTTATGATCATATAATGCACAACTACACATGACCGAACACGTTTTGATAATTGATGTGCACATGTAGTACAAACCTGCATGGGTCCCGAGTAAATCAGTTGTGAAAAGTTATCTTTCTCTGTTAACCCAACTCCTGCTATATTGAGCCACTGTTATGATCATATAATGCACAACAACACGTGCCCCAACATGTTTAGGTAATTGATGTGCACATGTAGTACAAATCTGCATGGGTCCTGAGTAAATCAGTTGTGAATAAATCTATTTCGTTGTTAACCCATCTTCTGTTACACTGAGCACCTGTTATGATCATGTAATGCAAAACTACACATGACCGAACACGTTTTGGTAATTGATGTGAACATGTAGTACAAATCTGCATGGGTCCCGAGTAAATCAGTTGTGAATAAGTCTATTTCGTTGTTAACCAATCTCCTGTTACACTGAGCACCTGTTATGATCATATAATGCAAAACTACAGATGACCGAACACGTTTTGGTAATTGATGTGAACATGTAGTACAAATCTGCATGGGTCCCGAGTAAATCAGTTGTGAATAAGCCTATTTCTTTGTTAACCCATCTCCTGCTGCACTGAGCACCTGTTATGATCATATAATGCAAAATTACATATCACCGAACACGTTTGGGTAATTGATGTGCACATGTAGTACAAATCTGCATGGGTCCTGAGTAAATCAGTTGTGAATAAATCTATTTCGTTGTTAACCCATCTTCTGTTACACTGAGCACCTGTTATGATCATGTAATGCAAAACTACACATGACCGAACACGTTTTGGTAATTGATGTGAACATGTAGTACAAATCTGCACGGGTCCCGAGTAAACCAATTGTCAATAAGTCTATTTCGTTATTAACCCATCTCCTGCTACACTGAGCACCTGTTATGATCATATAATGCAAAACTACACATGACCGAACACGTTTTGGTAATTGATGTGCACATGTAATACAAATCTGCATGGGTCCCTAGTGAATCAGTTGTGAATAAGTCTATTTCGTTGTTAACCCATCTCTTGTTACACTGAGCACCTGTTTTGATCATGTAATGCAAAACTACACATGACCGAACACGTTTTGGTAATTGATGTGAACATGTAGTACAAATCTGCATGGGTCCCGAGTAAATCTGTTGTGAATAAGTCTATTTCGTTGTTAACCCATCTCCTGCTACACTGAGCACCTGTTATGATCATATAATGCAAAACTACATATGACCGAACACGTTTTGGTAATTGATGTGAACATGTAGTACAAATCTGCATGGGTCCCGAGTAAATCAGTTGTGAATAAGTCTATTTCTTTGTTAACCCATCTCCTGCTGCACTGAGCACCTGTTATGCTCATATAATGCAAAACTACATATCACCGAACACGTTTGGGTAATTGATGTGCACATGTAATACAAATCTGCATGGGTCCCGAGTAAGTCAGTTGTGAATAAATCTATTTCTTTGTTAAGCCATCTCCTGCTGCACTGAGCACCTGTTATGATCATATAATTCAAAACTACATATCACCGAACACGTTTAGGTAATTGATGTGCTCATGTAGTACAAATCTGCATGGGTCCCGAGTAAATCAGTTGTGAATAAGTCTATTTCTTTGTTAACTCATCTCCTGCTACACAGAGCACCTGTTATGATCATATAATGCACAACTACACATGACCGAACACGTTTTGATAATTGATGTGCACATGTAGTACAAACCTGCATGGGTCCCGAGTAAATCAGTTGTGAAAAGTTATCTTTCTCTGTTAACCCAACTCCTGCTATATTGAGCCACTGTTATGATCATATAATGTACAACTACACGTGCCCCAACATGTTTAGGTAATTGATGTGCACATGTAGTACAAATCTGCATGGGTCCCGAGTAAATCAGTTGTGAATAAGTCTATTTCTTTGTTAACCTATCTCCTGCTACACTGAGCACCTGTTATGATCATATAATGCACAACTACACGTGCCCGAACACGTTTAGGTAATTGATGTGCACATATAGTACAAACCTGCATGGGTCCCGAGTAAATCAGTTGTGAATAAGTCTATTTCTTTGTTAACCCATCTCCTGCTAAACTGAGTACCTATTATGATCAAATAATGCAAAACTACACATGACTGAACACGTTTTGGTAATTGATGTGCACATATAGTACAAAACTGCATGGGTCCCGAGTGAATCAGTTGTGAATAAGTCTCTTTCGTTGTTAGCCCATCTCCTGTTACACTGAGCACCTGTTATGATCATATAATGCAAAACTGCACATGACCGAACACGTTTTGGTAATTCATGTGCACATATAGTACAAACCTGCATGGGTCCCGAGTAAATCAGTTGTGAAAAGTTATCTTTCTCTGTTAACCCAACTCCTGCTATATTAAGCCACTGTTATGATCATATAATGCACAACTACACGTGCCCGAATATGTTTAGGTAATTGATGTGCACATGTAATACAAATCTGCACGGGTCCCGAGTAAATCAATTGTCAATAAGTCTATTTCGTTATTAACCCATCTCCTGCTACACTGAGCACCTGTTATGATCATGTAATGCAAAACTACACATGACCGAACACGTTTTGATCATTGATGTGCACATGTAGTACAAACCTGCATGGGTCCCGAGTAAATCAGTTGTGAAAAGTTATCTTTCTCTGTTAACCCAACTCCTGCTATATTGAGCCACTGTTATCATCATATAATGTACAACTACACGTGCCCCAACATGTTTAGGTAATTGATGAGCAAATGTAGTACAAATCTGCATGGGTCCCGAGCAAATCAGTTGTGAATAAGTCTATTTCTTTGTTAACCCATCTCCTGCTACACTGAGCACCTGTTATGATCATATAATGCACAACTACACGTGCCCGAACACGTTTAGGTAATTGATGTGCACATGTAGTACAAAACTGCATGGGTCCCGAGTATATCAGTTGTGAATAAGTCTATTTCTTTGTTAACTCATATTTTGCTCCACTGAGCACCTATTATGATCATATAATGCAAAACTACATATCACCTAACACGTTTGGGTAATTGATGTGCACATGTAATACAAATCTGCATGGGCCCCGAGTGAATCAGTTGTGAATAAGTCTATTTCTTTGCTAATCCATCTCCTGCTAAACTGAGCACCTATTATGATCATATGATGCAAAACTACACATGACCGAACACGTTTTGGTAATTGATGTGCACATATAGCACAAACCTGCATGGGTCCCGAGTAAATCATTTGTGAAAAGTTATCTTTCTCTGTCAACCCAACTCCTGCTATATTGAGCCACTGTTATGGTCATATAATGCACAACTACACGTGCCCCAACATGTTTAGGTGATTGATGTGCACATGTAGTACAAATCTGCATGGGACCCGAATAAATCAGTTGTGAATAAGTCTATTTCTTTGTTAATTCATCTCATGCTACACTGAGCACCTGTTATGATCATATAATGCACAACTACACGTGCCCGAACACGTTTAGGTAATTGATGTGCACATGTAGTACAAATCTGCACGGGTCCCGAGTAAATCAGTTTTCAATAAGTCTATTTCGTTGTTAACCCATGTCCTGCTACACTGAGCACCTGTTATGATCATATAATGCAAAACTACACATGACCGAACCCGTTTTGGTAATTTATGTGCACATGCAGTACAAATCTGCATGGGTCCCGAGTAAATCAGTTGTGAATAAGTCTATTTCTTTGTTAACCCATCTCCTGCTACACTGAGCACATATTATGATCATATAGCGCAAAACTACAGATGACCGAACACGTTTGGGTAATTGATGTGCACATGTAGTACAAATCTGCACGGATCCCGAGTAAATCAGTTTTCAATAAGTCTATTTCGTTGTTAACCCATGTCCTGCTGCACTGAGCACCTGTTATGATCATATAATGCAAAACTACACATGACCGAACCCGTTTTGGTAATTTATGTGCACATGCAGTACAAATCTGCATGGGTCCCGAGTAAATCAGTTGTGAATAAGTCTATATCTTTGTTAACCCATCTCCTGCTACACTGAGCACATATTATGATCATATAGCGCAAAACTACAGATGACCGAACACGTTTGGGTAATTAATGTGCACATGTAGTACAAATCTGCACGGGTCCCGAGTAAATCAGTTTTCAATAAGTCTATTTCGTTGTTAACCCATGTCCTGCTACACTGAGCATCTGTTATGATCATATAATGCAAAACTACACATGACCGAACCCGTTTTGGTAATTTATGTGCACATGCAGTACAAATCTGCATGGGTCCCGAGTAAATCAGTTGTGAATAAGTCTATTTCGTTGTTAACCCATCTCCTGCTACACTGAGCATCTGTTATGATCATATAATGCAAAACTACACATGACCGAACACGTTTTGGTAATTGATGTGAACATGTAGTACCAATCTGCATGGGTCCCGAGTAAATCAGTTGTGACTAAGTCTATTTCTTTGTTAACCTATCTCCTGCTACACTGAGCACCTGTTATGATCATATAATGCACAACTACACATGCCCGAACACGTTTAGGTAATTGATGTGCACATGTAGTACAAAACTGCATGGGTCCCGAGTATTACAGTTGTGAATAAGTCTATTTCTTTGTTAACCCATCTTTTGCTCCACTGAGCACCTATTATGATCATATAATGCAAAACTACATATCACCGAACACGTTTGGGTAATTGATGTGCACATGTAATACAAATCTGCATGGGTCCCGAGTGAATCAGTTGTGAATAAGTCTATTTCGTTGTTAACCCATCTCCTGTTACACTGAGCACCTGTTATGATCATATAATGCAAAACTACACATGACCGAACACGTTTTTGTAATTGATGTGCACATATAGTACAAATCTGCATGGGTCCCGAGTAAATCAGTTGTGAGTGAAGTCTATTTCGTTGTTAACCCATCTCCTGTTACACTGAGCACCTGTTATGATCATATAATGCAAAACTACACATGACCGAACACGTTTTGGTAATTGATGTGCACATATAGTACAAACCTGCATGGGTCCCGAGTAAATCAGTTGTAAAAAGTTATCTTTCTCTGTTAACCCAACTCCTGCTATATTAAGCCACTGTTATGATCATATAATGCACAACTACACGTGCCCGAATATGTTTAGGTAATTGATGTGCACATGTAATACAAATCTGCACGGGTCCCGAGTAAATCAGTTGTGAATAAGTCTATTTCTTTGTTAACCCATCTCCTGCTAAACTGAGCGCCTATTATGATCATATAATACAAAACTACACATGACCGAACACGTTTTAGTAATTGATGTACACATGTAGTACAAATCTGCATGGGTCCCGAGTAAATCAGTTGTGAATAAGTCTATTTCTTTGTTAACTCATCTCCTGCTACACAGAGCACCTGTTATGATCATATAATGCACAACTACACATGACCGAACACGTTTTGATAATTGATGTGCACATGTAGTACAAACCTGCATGGGTCCCGAGTAAATCAGTTGTGAAAAGTTATCTTTCTCTGTTAACGCAACTCCTGCTATATTGAGCCACTGTTATGATCATATAATGCACAACTACACGTGCCCCAACATGTTTAGGTAATTGACGTGCACATGTAGTACAAATCTGCATGGGTCCCGAGTAAATCAGTTGTGAATAAGTCTATTTCTTTGTTAACCTATCTCCTGCTACACTGAGCACCTGTTATGATCATATAATGCACAACTACACGTGCCCCAACATGTTTAGTTAATTGATGTGCACATGTAGTACAAAACTGCATGGGTCCCGAGTATTACAGTTGTGAATAAGTCTATTTCTTTGTTAACCCATCTCCTGCTAAACTGAGCACCTATTATGATCATATAATGCAAAACTACATATCACCGAACACGTTTGGGTAATTGATGTGCACATGTAATAGAAATCTGCATGGGTCCCGAGTAAATCAGTTGTGAATAAGTCTATTTCTTTGTTAACTCATCTCCTGCTACACAGAGCACCTGTTATGATCATATAATGCACAACTACACATGACCGAACACGTTTTGATAATTGATGTGCACATGTAGTACAAACCTGCATGGGTCCCGAGTAAATCAGTTGTGAAAAGTTATCTTTCTCTGTTAACCCAACTCCTGCTATATTGAGCCACTGTTATGATCATATAATGCACAACAACACGTGCCCCAACATGTTTAGGTAATTGATGTGCACATGTAGTACAAACCTGCATGGGTCCTGAGTAAATCAGTTGTGAATAAGTCTATTTCGTTGTTAACCCATCTTCTGTTACACTGAGCACCTGTTATGATCATGTAATGCAAAACTACACATGACCGAACACGTTTTGGTAATTGATGTGAACATGTAGTACAAATCTGCATGGGTCCCGAGTAAATCAGTTGTGAATAAGTCTATTTCTTTTTTAACCCATCTCCTGCTGCACTGAGCACCTGTTATGATCATATAATGCAAAATTACATATCACCGAACACGTTTGGGTAATTGATGTGCACATGTAATACAAATCTGCATGGGTCCCTAGTGAATCAGTTGTGAATAAGTCTATTTCGTTGTTAACTCATCTCCTGTTACACTGAGCACCTGTTATGATCATGTAATGCAAAACTACACATGACCGAACACGTTTTGTTAATTGATGTGAACATGTAGTACAAATCTGCAAGGGTCCCGAGCAAATCAGTTGTGAATAAGTCTATTTCTTTGTTAACCCATCTTCTGCTGCACTGAGCACCTGTTATGATCATATAATGCAAAACTACATATCACCGAACACGTTTGGGTAATTGATGTGCACATGTAATAGAAATCTGCATGGGTCCCGAGTAAATCAGTTGTGAATAAGTCTATTTCTTTGTTAACCCATCTCCTGCTACACCGAACACCTGTTATGATCATATAATGCAAAACTACACATGACCGAACACGTTTGGGTAATTGATGTGCACATGTAATACAAATCTGCATGGGTCCCAAGTAAATCAGTTGCGAAAAGGTTTACTTCTTTATTAACTCAAGTCCTGCTATATTGAGCAACTATTATGGTTATATATTGCAAAACTACATATGATCGAATACGTTTGGGTAATTGATGTGCACATGTAGTACAAATCTGCACGGGTCCCGAGTAAACCAATTGTCAATAAGTCTATTTCGTTATTAACCCATCTCCTGCTACACTGAGCACCTGTTATGATCATATAATGCAAAACTACACATGACCGAACACGTTTTGGTAATTGATGTGCACATGTAATACAAATCTGCATGGGTCCCTAGTGAATCAGTTGTGAATAAGTCTATTTCGTTGTTAACCCATCTCTTGTTACACTGAGCACCTGTTATGATCATGTAATGCAAAACTACACATGACCGAACACGTTTTGGTCATTGATGTAAACATGTAGTACAAATCTGCATGGGTCCCGAGTAAATCAGTTGTGAATAAGTCTATTTCGTTGTTAACCCATCTCCTGCTACACTGAGCACCTGTTATGATCATATAATGCAAAACTACACATGACCGAACACGTTTTGGTAATTGATGTGAACATGTAGTACAAATCTGCATGGGTCCCGAGTAAATCAGTTGTGAATAAGTCTATTTCTTTGTTAACCCATCTCCTGCTGCACTGAGCACCTGTTATGCTCATATAATGCAAAACTACATATCACCGAACACGTTTGGGTAATTGATGTGCACATGTAATACAAATCTGCATGGGTCTCTAGTGAATCAGTTGTGAATAAGTCTATTTCGTTGTTAACCCATCTCCTGTTACACTGAGCACCTGTTATGATCATGTAATGCAAAACTACACATGACCGAACACGTTTTGGTAATTGATGTGAACATGTAGTACAAATCTGCATGGGTCCCGAGTAAATCAGTTGTGAATAAGTCTATTTCTTTGTTAAGCCATCTCCTGCTGCACTGAGCACCTGTTATGATCATATAATTCAAAACTACATATCACCGAACACGTTTTGGTAATTGATGTGAACATGTAGTACAAATCTGCATGGGTCCCGAGTAAATCAGTTGTGAATAAGTCTATTTCTTTGTTAACCCATCTCCTGCTACACTGAGCACCAGTTATGATCATATAATGCAAAACTACAGATGACCGAACACGTTTTGGTAATTGATGTGAACATGTAGTACAAATCTGCATGGGTCCCGAGTAAATCAGTTGTGTATAAGTCTATTTCTTTGTTAAGCCATCTCCTGCTGCACTGAGCACCTGTTATGATCATATAATGCACAACTACACATGACCGAACACGTTTTGATAATTGATGTGCACATGTAGTTCAAACCTGCATGGGTCCCGAGTAAATCAGTTGTGAAAAGTTATCTTTCTCTGTTAACCCAACTCCTGCTATATTGAGCCACTGTTATGGTCTTATAATGCACAACTACACGTGCCCCAACATGTTTAGGTGATTGATGTGCACATGTAGTACAAATCTGCATGGGACCCGAATAAATCAGTTGTGAATAAGTCTATTTCTTTGTTAATTCATCTCATGCTACACTGAGCACCTGTTATGATCATATAATGCACAACTACACGTGCCCGAACACGTTTAGGTAATTGATGTGCACATGTAGTACAAATCTGCACGGGTCCCGAGTAAATCAGTTTTCAATAAGTCTATTTCGTTGTTAACCCATGTCCTGCTACACTGAGCACCTGTTATGATCATATAATGCAAAACTACACATGACCGAACCCGTTTTGGTAATATATGTGCACATGCAGTACAAATCTGCATGGGTCCCGAGTAAATCAGTTGTGAATAAGTCTATTTCTTTGTTAACCCATCTCCTGCTACACTGAGCACATATTATGATCATATAGCGCAAAACTACAGATGACCGAACACGTTTGGGTAATTGATGTGCACATGTAGTACAAATCTGCACGGGTCCCGAGTAAATCAGTTTTCAATAAGTCTATTTCGTTGTTAACCCATGTCCTGCTGCACTGAGCACCTGTTATGATCATATAATGCAAAACTACACATGACCGAACCCGTTTTGGTAATTTATGTGCACATGCAGTACAAATCTGCATGGGTCCCGAGTAAATCAGTTGTGAATAAGTCTATATCTTTGTTAACCCATCTCCTGCTACACTGAGCACATATTATGATCATATAGCGCAAAACTACAGATGACCGAACACGTTTGGGTAATTAATGTGCACATGTAGTACAAATCTGCACGGGTCCCGAGTAAATCAGTTTTCAATAAGTCTATTTCGTTGTTAACCCATGTCCTGCTACACTGAGCACCTGTTATGATCATATAATGCAAAACTACACATGACCGAACCCGTTTTGGTAATATATGTGCACATGCAGTACAAATCTGCATGGGTCCCGAGTAAATCAGTTGTGAATAAGTCTATTTCTTTGTTAACCCATCTCCTGCTACACTGAGCACATATTATGATCATATAGCGCAAAACTGCAGATGACCGAACACGTTTGGGTAATTAATGTGCACATGTAGTACAAATCTGCACGGGTCCCGAGTAAATCAGTTTTCAATAAGTCTATTTCGTTGTTAACCCATCTCCTGCTACACTGAGCATCTGTTATGATCATATAATGCAAAACTACACATGACCGAACACGTTTTGGTAATTGATCTGAACATGTAGTACCAATCTGCATGGGTCCCGAGTAAATCAGTTGTGAGTAAGTCTATTTCTTTGTTAACCCATCCTCCTGCCACACTGAGCACCTATTATGATCATGTAATGCAAAACTACATATGACCGAACACGTTTGTGTAATTGATGTGCACATGTAGCAAAAATCTGCATGGGTCCCGAGTAATACAGTTGTGAATAAGTCTATTTCGTTGTTAACCCGTCTCCTGCTACACTGAGCACCTGTTATGATCATATAATGCACAACTACACGTGCCCGAATATGTTTAGGTAATTGATGTGCTCGTGTAGTACAAATCTGCATGGGTCCCGAGTAAATCAGTTGTGAATAAGTCTATTTCTTTGTTAACTCATCTCCTGCTACACAGAGCACCTGTTATGATCATATAATGCACAACTACACATGACCGAACACGTTTTGATAATTGATGTGCACATGTAGTACAAACCTGCATGGGTGCCGAGTAAATCAGATGTGAAAAGTTATAATTCTCTGTTAACCCAACTCCTGCTATGTTGAGCCACTGCTATGATCATATAATGCACAACTACACGTGCTCCAACATGTTTAGGTAATTGATGTGCACATGTAGTACAAATCTGCATGGGTCCCGAGTAGATCAGTTGTGAATAAGTCTATTTCTTTGTTAACCTATCTCCTGCTACACTGAGCACCTGTTATGATCATATAATGCACAACTACACGTGCCCGAACACGTTTAGGTAATTGATGTGCACATGTAGTACAAAACTGCATGGGTCCCGAGTATTACAGTTGTGAATAAGTCTATTTCTTTGTTAACCCATCTTTTGCTCCACTGAGCACCTATTATGATCATATAACGCAAAACTACATATCACCGAACACGTTTGGGTAATTAATGTGCACATGTAATACAAATCTGCATGGGTCCCGAGTGAATCAGTTGTGAATAAGTCTATTTCATTGTTAACCCATCTCCTGTTACACTGAGCACCTGTTATGATCATATAATGCAAAACTACACATGACCGAACACGTTTTGGTAATTGATGTGCACATATAGTACAAACCTGCATGGGTCCCGAGTAAATCAGTTGTGAAAAGTTATCTTTCTCTGTTAACCCAACTCCTGCTATATTAAGCCACTGTTATGATCATATAATGCACAACTACAAGTGCCCGAATATGTTTAGGTAATTGATGTGCACGTGTAATACAAATCTGCACGGGTCCCGAGTAAATCAATTGTCAATAAGTCTATTTCGTTATTAACCCATCTCCTGCTACACTGAGCACCTGTTATGATCATATAATGCAAAACTACACATGACCGAACACGTTTTGGTAATTGATGTGCACATGTAATACAAATCTGCATGGGTCCCGAGTAAATCAGATGTGAATAAGTCTATTTCTTTGTTAACCCATCTCCTGCTAAACTGAGCACCTATTATGATCATATAATACAAAACTACACATGACCGAACACGTTTTAGTAATTGATGTGCACATGTAGTACAAATCTGCATGGGTCCCGAGCAAATCAGTTGTGAATAAGTATATTTCTTTGTTATCCCTTCTCCTGCTATACTGAGCACCTATTATGATCATATAGTTCAAAACTACATATGACCGAACACGTTTGTGTAATTGATGTGCACATGTAGTACAAATCTGCATGGGTCCTGAGGAAATCAGTTGTGAAAAGTTATATTTCTTCGTTAACCCAACTCCTGCTATGTTGAGCAACTGTTATGATCATATAACGCAAAACTACAAATGGCCGAACACGTTTTGGTAATTGATGTGAACATGTAGTACAAATCTGCATGGGTCCCAAGTAAATCAGTTTTCAATAAGTCTATTTCGTTGTTAACCCATTTCCTGCTACACTGAGCACCTGTTATAATCATATAATGCAAAACTACAAATGACCGAACACGTTTTGGTTATTGATATGAACATGTAGTACAAATGTGCATGGGTCCCGAGTAAATCAGTTGTGAATAAGTCTATTTCTTTGTTAACCCATCTCCTGCTGCACTGAGCACCTGTTATGATCATATAATGCAAAACTACATATCACCGAACACGTTTGGGTAATTGATGTGCACATGTAATACAAATCTGCATGGGTTCCTAGTGAATCAGTTGTGAATAAGTCTATTTCGTTGTTAACCCATCTCTTGTTACACTGAGCACCTCTTATGATCATGTAATGCAAAACTACACATGACCGAACACGTTTTGGTAATTGATGTGAACATGTAGTACAAATCTGCATGGGTCCCGAGTAAATCAGTTGTGAATAAGTCTATTTCTTTCTTAACCCATCTCCTGCTGCACTGAGCACCTGTTATGATCATATAATGCAAAACTACATATCACCGAACACGTTTGGGTAATTGATGTGCACATGTAATAGAAATCTGCATGGGTCCCTAGTGAATCAGTTGTGAATAAGTTTATTTCGTTGTTAACCCATCTCCTGCTACACTGAGCACCTGTTATGATCATATAATGCAAAACTACACATGACCGAACATGTTTTGGTAATTGATGTGCACATGTAGTACAAACCTGCATGGGTCCCGAGTAAGTAAAGTTATCTTTCTCTGTTAACCCAACTCCTGCGATATTGAGCCACTGTTATGATCATATAATGTACAACTACACGTGCCCGAACATGTTTATGTAACTGATGTGCACATGTAATACAAATCTGCATGGGTCCCGAGTAAATCAGTTGTGAATAAGTCTATTTCTTTGTTAACCCATCTCCTGCTACACCGAACACCTGTTATGATCATATAATGCAAAACTACATATCACCGAACACGTTTGGGTAATTGATGTGCACATGTAATTCAAATCTGCATAGGTCCCTAGTGAATCAGTTGTGAATAAGTTTATTTCGTTGTTAACCCATCTCCTGCTACACTGAGCACCTGTTATGATCATATAATGCAAAACTGCACATGACCGAACATGTTTTGGTAATTGATGTGCACATGTAGTATAAACCTGCATGGGTTCCGAGTAAGTAAAGTTATCTTTCTCTGTTAACCCAACTCCTGCGATATTGAGCCACTGTTATGATCATATAATGTACAACTACACGTGCCCGAACATGTTTATGTAACTGATGTGCACATGTAATACAAATCTGCATGGGTCCCTAGTGAATCAGTTGTGAATAAGTTTATTTCGTTGTTAACCCATCTCCTGCTACACTGAGCACCTGTTATGATCATATAATGCAAAACTACACATGACCGAACACGTTTTGGTAATTGATATGAACATGTAGTACAAATCTGCATGGGTCCCGAGTAAATCAGTTGTGAATAAGTCTATTTCTTTGTTAACCCATCTCCTGCTGCACTGAGCACCTGTTATGATCATATAATGCAAAACTACATATCACCGAACACGTTTGGGTAATTGATGTGCACATGTAATACAAATCTGCATGGGTTCCTAGTGAATCAGTTGTGAATAAGTCTATTTCGTTGTTAACCCATCTCTTGTTACACTGAGCACCTCTTATGATCATGTAATGCAAAACTACACATGACCGAACACGTTTTGGTAATTGATGTGAACATGTAGTACAAATCTGCATGGGTCCCGAGTAAATCAGTTGTGAATAAGTCTATTTCGTTGTTAACCCATCTCCTGCTACACTGAGCACCTGTTATGATCATATAATGCAAAACTACAGATGACCGAACACGTTTGGGTAATTGATGTGCACATGTAATACAAATCTGCATGGGTCCCGAGCAAATCAGTTGTGAAAAGGTCTACTTCTTTATTAACTCAAGTCCTGCTATATTGAGCAAATATTATGGTTATATATTGCAAAGCTACATATGACCGAACACGTTTGGGTAATTGATGTGCACATGTAGTACAAATCTGCACGGGTCCCCAGTATCAGTTGTGAATAAGTCTGTTTCTTTGTTAACCCATCTCCTGCTAAACTGAGCACCTATTATGATCGTATAATGCAAAGCTACACATGACCGAATATGTTTTGGTAATTGATGTGCACATGTAGTACAAACCTGCATGGGTCCCGAGTAAGAAAAGTTAACTTTCTCTGTTAATCCCACTCCTGCTATTTTGAGCCACTGTTATGATCATATAATGTACAACTACACGCGCCCGAACATGTTAAGGTAACTGATGTGCACATGTAATACAAATCTGCATTTGTCCCGAGTAAATCAGTTGTGAAAAAGTCTACTTCTTTGTTAACCCATATCCTGCTACACCGAACACCTGTTATGATCATATAATGCAAAACTACACATGACCGAACACGTTTGGGTAATTGATGTGCACATGTAATACAAATCTGCATGGGTCCCGAGCAAATCAGATGCGAAAAGGTTTACTTCTTTATTAACTCAAGTCCTGCTATATTGAGCAATTATTTTGGTTATATATTGCAAAACTAAATATGATCGAATACGTTTGGGTAATTGATGTGCACATGTAGTACAAATCTGCATGGGTCCCAAGTAAATCAGTTTTCAATAAGTCTATTTCGTTGTTAACCCATCTCCTGCTACACCGAACACCTGTTATGATCATATAATGCAAAACTACACATGACCGAACACGTTTGGGTAATTGATGTGCACATGTAATACAAATCTGCATGGGTCCCGAGCAAATCAGTTGTGAAAAGGTCTACTTCTTTATTAACTCAAGTCCTGCTATATTGAGCAACTATTATGGTTATATATTGCGAAGCTACATATGACCGAACACGTTTAGGTAATTGATGTGCACGTTTGGGTAATTGATGTGCACATGTAATACAAATCTGCACGGGTCCCGAGTAAAACAGTTGTGAATAAGTCTATTTCGTTGTTAACCCGTCTCCTGCTACACTGAGCCACTCTTATGATCATATAATGCACAACTACACGTGCCCGAATATGTTTAGGTAATTGATGTGCTCATGTAGTACAAATCTGCATGGGTCCCGAGTAAATCAGTTGTGAATAAGTCTATTTCTTTGTTAACTCATCTCCTGCTACACAGAGCACCTGTTATGATCATATAATGCACAGCTACACATGACCGAACACGTTTTGATAATTGATGTGCACATGTAGTACAAACCTGCATGGGTCCCGAGTAAAACAGTTGTGAATAAGTCTATTTCGTTGTTAACCCGTCTCCTGCTATACTGAGCCACTCTTATGATCATATAATGCACAACTACACGTGCCCGAATATGTTTAGGTAATTGATGTGCTCATGTAGTACAAATCTGCATGGGTCCCGAGTAAATCAGTTGTGAATAAGTCTATTTCTTTGTTAACTCATCTCCTGCTACACAGAGCACCTGTTATGATCATATAATGCACAACTACACATGACCGAACACGTTTTGATAATTGATGTGCACATGTAGCACAAATCTGCATGGGTCCCGAGTAAAACAGTTGTGAATAATTCTATTTTGTTGTTAACCCGTCTCCTGCTACACTGAGCCACTCTTATGATCATATAATGCACAACTACACGTGCCCGAACACGTTTAGGTAATTGATGTGCACATGTAGTACAAAACTGCATGGGTCCCGAGTATTACAGTTGTGAATAAGTCTATTTCTTTGTTAACCCATCTTTTGCTCCACTGAGCACCTATTATGATCATATAATGCATAACTACACATGACCGAACACGTTTTGGTAATTGATGTGCACATGTAGTACAAATCTGCATGGGTCCCTAGCAAATCAGTTGTGAATAAGTATATTTCTTTGTTATCCCTTCTCCTGCTATACTGAGTACCTGTTATGATCATATAGTTCAAAACTACATATGACCGAACACGTTTGTGTAATTGATGTGCACATGTAGTACAAATCTGCATGGGTCCTGAGCAAATCAGTTGTGAAAAGTTATATTTCTTCGTTAACCCAACTCCTGCTATGTTGAGCAAGTGTTTATGATCATATAACGCAAAACTACACATGACCGAACACGTTTTGGTAATTGATGTGCACATGTAGTACAAACCTGCATGGGTCCCGAGTAAATCAGTTGTGAGTAAGTCTATTTCTTTGCTAACCCATCCTCCTGCCACACTGAGCACCTATTATGATCATGTAATGCAAAACTACATATGACCGAACACGTTTGGGTAATTGATGTGCACATGTAGCACAAATCTGCATGGGTCCCGAGTAAAACAGTTGTGAATAACTCTATTTCGTTGTTAACCCATCTCCTGCTACACTGAGCACCTGTTATGATCATATAATGCAAAACTACAGATGACCGAACACGTTTTGGTAATTGATGTGAACATGTAGTACAAATCTGCATGGGTCCCGAGTAAATCAGTTGTGAATAAGTCTATTTCTTTGTTAACCCATCTCCTGCTAAACTGAACACCTATTATGATCATATGATGCAAAACTACACATGACCGAACACGTTTTGGTAATTGATGTGCACATATAGTACAAACCTGCATGGGTCCCGAGTAAATCAGTTGTGAAAAGTTATCTTTCTCTCTCAACCCAACTCCTGCTATATTGAGCCACTGTTATGGTCATATAATGCACAACTACACGTGCCCCAACATGTTTAGGTAATTGATGTGCACATGTAGTACAAATCTGTATGGGTCCCGAGTAAATCAGTTGTGAATAAGTCTATTTCTTTGTTAACCCATCTCCTGCTACACTGAGCACCTGTTATGATCATATAATGCACAACTACACGTGCCCGAACACGTTTAGGTAATTGATGTGCACATGTAGTACAAAACTGCATGGGTCCCGAGTATATCAGTTATGAATAAGTCTATTTCTTTGTTAACCCATCTTTTGCTCCACTGAGCACCTATTATGATCATATAATGCAAAACTACATATCACCGAACACGTTTGGGTAATTGATGTGCACATGTAATACAAATCTGCATGGGTCCCGAGTGAATCAGTTGTGAATAAGTCTATTTCTTTGTTAACCCATCTCCTGCTAAACTGAGCACCTATTATGATCATATGATGCAAAACTACACATGACCGAACACGTTTTGGTAATTGATGTGCACATATAGTGCAAACCTGCATGGGTCCCGAGTAAATCAGTTGTGAAAAGTTATCTTTCTCTGTCAACCCAACTCCTGCTATATTGAGCCACTGTTATGGTCATATAATGCACAACTACACGTGCCCCAACATGTTTAGGTGACTGATGTGCACATGTAGTACAAATCTGCATGGGACCCGAGTAAATCAGTTGTGAATAAGTCTATTTCTTTGTTAACCCATCTCATGCTACACTGAGCACCTGTTATGATCATATAATGCACAACTACACATGACCGAACACGTTTTGGTAATTGATGTGAACATGTAGTACAAATCTGCAAGGGTCCCGAGTAAATCAGTTGTGAATAAGTCTATTTCTTTGTTAACCCATCTCCTGCTACACTGAGCACATATTATGATCATATAGCGCAAAACTACAGATGACCGAACACGTTTGGGTAAATGATGTGCACATGTAATACAAATCTGCACGGGTCCCGAGTAAATCAGTTGTGAATAAGTCTATTTCGTTGTTAACCCATCTCCTGCTACACTGAGCATCTGTTATGATCATATAATGCAAAACTACACATGACCGAACACGTTTTGGTAATTGATGTGAACATGTAGTACAAATCTGCATGGGTCCCGAGTAAATCAGTTGTGAGTAAGTCTATTTCTTTGTTAACCCGTCTCCTGCTACACTGAGCCACTCTTATGATCATATAATGCACAACTACACGTGGCCGAATATGTTTAGGTAATTGATGTGCTCATGTAGTACAAATCTGCATGGGACCCGAGTAAATCAGTTGTGAATAAGTCTATTTCGTTGTTAACCCATCTCCTGTTACACTGAGCACCTGTTATGATCATATAATGCAAAACTACAGATGACCGAACACGTTTTGGTAATTGATGTGAACATGTAGTACAAATCTGCATGGGTCCCGAGTAAATCAGTTGTGAATACGTCTATTTCGTTGTTAACCAATCTCCTGTTACACTGAGCACCTGTTATGATCATATAATGCAAAACTACAGATGACCGAACACGTTTTGGTAATTGATGTGAACATGTAGTACAAATCTGCATGGGTCCCGAGTAAATCAGTTGTGAATAAGTCTATTTCTTTGTTAACCCATCTCCTGCTGCACTGAGCACCTGTTATGATCATTTAATGCAAAACTACATATCACCGAACACGTTTGGGTAATTGATGTGCACATGTAATAGAAATCTGCATGGGTCCCGAGTAAATCAGTTGTGAATAAGTCTATTTCTTTGTTAACCCATCTCCTGCTACACCGAACACCTGTTATGATCATATAATGCAAAACTACACATGACCGAACACGTTTGGGTAATTGATGTGCACATGTAATACAAATCTGCATGGGTCCCGAGTAAATCAGTTGCGAAAAGGTTTACTTCTTTATTAACTCAAGTCCTGCTATATTGAGCAACTATTATGGTTTTATATTGCAAAACTACATATGATCGAATACGTTTGGGTAATTGATGTGCACATGTAGTACAAATCTGCACGGGTCCCGAGTAAACCAATTGTCAATAAGTCTATTTCGTTATTAACCCATCTCCTGCTACACTGAGCACCTGTTATGATCATATAATGCAAAACTACACATGACCGAACACGTTTTGGTAATTGATGTGCACATGTAATACAAATCTGCATGGGTCCCTAGTGAATCAGTTGTGAATAAGTCTATTTCGTTGTTAACCCATCTCTTGTTACACTGAGCACCTGTTATGATCATGTAATGCAAAACTACACATGACCGAACACGTTTTGGTCATTGATGTGAACATGTAGTACAAATCTGCATGGGTCCCGAGTAAATCAGTTGTGTATAAGTCTATTTCTTTGTTAACCCATCTTCTGCTGCACTGAGAACCTGTTATGATCATATAATGCAACACTACATATCACCGAACACGTTTGTGTAATTGATGTGCACATGTAATACAAATCTGCATGGGTCCCTAGTGAATCAGTTGTGAATAAATCTATTTCGTTGTTAACCCAACTCTTGTTACACTGAGCACCTGTTTTGATCATGTAATGCAAATCTACACTTGACCGAACACGTTTTGGTAATTGATGTGAACATGTAGTACAAATCTGCATGGGTCCCGAGTAAATCAGTTGTGAATAAGTCTATTTCGTTGTTAACCCATCTCCTGCTACACTGAGCACCTGTTGTGATCATATAATGCAAAACTACACATGACCGAACACGTTTTGGTAATTGATGTGAACATGTAGTACAAATCTGCATGGGTCCCGAGTAAATCAGTTGTGAATAAGTCTATTTCGTTGTTAACCCATCTCCTGCTACACTGAGCACCTGTTGTGATCATGTAATGCAAAACTACACATGACCGAACACGTTTTGGTCATTGATGTGAACATGTAGTACAAATCTGCATGGGTCCCGAGTAAATCAGTTGTGTATAAGTCTATTTCTTTGTTAACCCATCTTCTGCTGCACTGAGAACCTGTTATGATCATATAATGCAACACTACATATCACCGAACACGTTTGTGTAATTGATGTGCACATGTAATACAAATCTGCATGGGTCCCTAGTGAATCAGTTGTGAATAAATCTATTTCGTTGTTAACCCATCTCTTGTTACACTGAGCACCTGTTTTGATCATGTAATGCAAATCTACACTTGACCGAACACGTTTTGGTAATTGATGTGAACATGTAGTACAAATCTGCATGGGTCCCGAGTAAATCAGTTGTGAATAAGTCTATTTCGTTGTTAACCCATCTCCTGCTACACTGAGCACCTGTTATGACCATATAATGCAAAACTACAGATGACCGAACACGTTTCGGTAATTGATGTGAACATGTAGTACAAATCTGCATGGGTCCCGAGTAAATCAGTTGTGAATAAGTCTATTTCTTTGTTAACCCATCTCCTGCTGCACTGAGCACCTGTTATGATCATATAATGCAAAACTACATATCACCGAACACGTTTGGGTAATTGATGTGCACATGTAATAGAAATCTGCATGGGTCCCTAGTGAATCAGTTGTGAATAAGTTTATTTCGTTGTTAACCCATCTCCTGCTACACTGAGCACCTGTTATGATCATATAATGCAAAACTACACATGACCGAACATGTTTTGGTAATTGATGTGCACATGTAGTACAAACCTGCATGGGTCCCGAGTAAGTAAAGATATCTTTCTCTGTTAACCCAACTCCTGCGATATTGAGCCACTGTTATGATCATATAATGTACAACTACACGTGCCCGAACATGTTCATGTAACTGATGTGCACATGTAATACAAATCTGCATGGGTCCCGAGTAAATCAGTTGTGAATAAGTCTATTTCTTTGTTAACCCATCTCCTGCTACACCGAACACCTGTTATGATCATATAATGCAAAACTACATATCACCGAACACGTTTGGGTAATTGATGTGCACATGTAATACAAATCTGCATAGGTCCCTAGTGAATCAGTTGTGAATAAGTTTATTTCGTTGTTAACCCATCTCCTGCTACACTGAGCACCTGTTATGATCATATAATGCAAAACTACACATGACCGAACATGTTTTGGTAATTGATGTGCACATATAGTATAAACCTGCATGAGTTCCGAGTAAGTAAAGTTATCTTTCTCTGTTAACCCAACTCCTGCGATATTGAGCCACTGTTATGATCATATAATGTACAACTACACGTGCCCGAACATGTTTATGTAACTGATGTGCACATGTAATACAAATCTGCATGGGTCCCTAGTGAATCAGTTGTGAATAAGTTTATTTCGTTGTTAACCCATCTCCTGCTACACTGAGCACCTGTTATGATCATATAATGCAAAACTACACATGACCGAACACGTTTTGGTAATTGATATGAACATGTAGTACAAATCTGCATGGGTCCCGAGTAAATCAGTTGTGAATAAGTCTATTTCTTTGTTAACCCATCTCCTGCTGCACTGAGCACCTGTTATGATCATATAATGCAAAACTACATATCACCGAACACGTTTGGGTAATTGATGTGCACATGTAATACAAATCTGCATGGGTTCCTAGTGAATCAGTTGTGAATAAGTCTATTTCGTTGTTAACCCATCTCTTGTTACACTGAGCACCTCTTATGATCATGTAATGCAAAACTACACATGACCGAACACGTTTTGGTAATTGATGTGAACATGTAGTACAAATCTGCATGGGTCCCGAGTAAATCAGTTGTGAATAAGTCTATTTCGTTGTTAACCCATCTCCTGCTACACTGAGCACCTGTTATGATCATATAATGCAAAACTACAGATGACCGAACACGTTTGGGTAATTGATGTGCACATGTATTACAAATCTGCATGGGTCCCGAGCAAATCAGTTGTGAAAAGGTCTACTTCTTTATTAACTCAAGTCCTGCTATATTGAGCAAATATTATGGTTATATATTGCAAAGCTACATATGACCGAACACGTTTGGGTAATTGATGTGCACATGTAGTACAAATCTGCACGGGTCCCCAGTATCAGTTGTGAATAAGTCTGTTTCTTTGTTAACCCATCTCCTGCTAAACTGAGCACCTATTATGATCGTATAATGCAAAGCTACACATGACCGAATATGTTTTGGTAATTGATGTGCACATGTAGTACAAACCTGCATGGGTCCCGAGTAAGAAAAGTTAACTTTCTCTGTTAATCCAACTCCTGCTATTTTGAGCCACTGTTATGATCATATAATGTACAACTACACGCGCCCGAACATGTTAAGGTAACTGATGTGCACATGTAATACAAATCTGCATTTGTCCCGAGTAAATCAGTTGTGAAAAAGTCTACTTCTTTGTTAACCCATATCCTGCTACACCGAACACCTGTTATGATCATATAATGCAAAACTACACATGACCGAACACGTTTGGGTAATTGATGTGCACATGTAATACAAATCTGCATGGGTCCCGAGCAAATCAGATGCGAAAAGGTTTACTTCTTTATTAACTCAAGTCCTGCTATATTGAGCAATTATTTTGGTTATATATTGCAAAACTAAATATGATCGAATACGTTTGGGTAATTGATGTGCACATGTAGTACAAATCTGCATGGGTCCCAAGTAAATCAGTTTTCAATAAGTCTATTTCGTTGTTAACCCATCTCCTGCTACACCGAACACCTGTTATGATCATATAATGCAAAACTACACATGACCGAACACGTTTGGGTAATTGATGTGCACATGTAATACAAATCTGCATGGGTCCCGAGCAAATCAGTTGTGAAAAGGTCTACTTCTTTATTAACTCAAGTCCTGCTATATTGAGCAACTATTATGGTTATATATTGCGAAGCTACATATGACCGAACACGTTTAGGTAATTGATGTGCACGTTTGGGTAATTGATGTGCACATGTAATACAAATCTGCACGGGTCCCGAGTAAAACAGTTGTGAATAAGTCTATTTCGTTGTTAACCCGTCTCCTGCTACACTGAGCCACTCTTATGATCATATAATGCACAACTACACGTGCCCGAATATGTTTAGGTAATTGATGTGCTCATGTAGTACAAATCTGCATGGGTCCCGAGTAAATCAGTTGTGAATAAGTCTATTTCTTTGTTAACTCATCTCCTGCTACACAGAGCACCTGTTATGATCATATAATGCACAGCTACACATGACCGAACACGTTTTGATAATTGATGTGCACATGTAGTACAAACCTGCATGGGTCCCGAGTAAAACAGTTGTGAATAAGTCTATTTCGTTGTTAACCCGTCTCCTGCTATACTGAGCCACTCTTATGATCATATAATGCACAACTACACGTGCCCGAATATGTTTAGGTAATTGATGTGCTCATGTAGTACAAATCTGCATGGGTCCCGAGTAAATCAGTTGTGAATAAGTCTATTTCTTTGTTAACTCATCTCCTGCTACACAGAGCACCTGTTATGATCATATAATGCACAACTACACATGACCGAACACGTTTTGATAATTGATGTGCACATGTAGCACAAATCTGCATGGGTCCCGAGTAAAACAGTTGTGAATAATTCTATTTTGTTGTTAACCCGTCTCCTGCTACACTGAGCCACTCTTATGATCATATAATGCACAACTACACGTGCCCGAACACGTTTAGGTAATTGATGTGCACATGTAGTACAAAACTGCATGGGTCCCGAGTATTACAGTTGTGAATAAGTCTATTTCTTTGTTAACCCATCTTTTGCTCCACTGAGCACCTATTATGATCATATAATGCAAAACTACACATGACCGAACACGTTTTGGTAATTGATGTGCACATGTAGTACAAATCTGCATGGGTCCCTAGCAAATCAGTTGTGAATAAGTATATTTCTTTGTTATCCCTTCTCCTGCTATACTGAGTACCTGTTATGATCATATAGTTCAAAACTACATATGACCGAACACGTTTGTGTAATTGATGTGCACATGTAGTACAAATCTGCATGGGTCCTGAGCAAATCAGTTGTGAAAAGTTATATTTCTTCGTTAACCCAACTCCTGCTATGTTGAGCAAGTGTTTATGATCATATAACGCAAAACTACACATGACCGAACACGTTTTGGTAATTGATGTGCACATGTAGTACAAACCTGCATGGGTCCCGAGTAAATCAGTTGTGAGTAAGTCTATTTCTTTGCTAACCCATCCTCCTGCCACACTGAGCACCTATTATGATCATGTAATGCAAAACTACATATGACCGAACACGTTTGGGTAATTGATGTGCACATGTAGCACAAATCTGCATGGGTCCCGAGTAAAACAGTTGTGAATAACTCTATTTCGTTGTTAACCCATCTCCTGCTACACTGAGCACCTGTTATGATCATATAATGCAAAACTACAGATGACCGAACACGTTTTGGTAATTGATGTGAACATGTAGTACAAATCTGCATGGGTCCCGAGTAAATCAGTTGTGAATAAGTCTATTTCTTTGTTAACCCATCTCCTGCTAAACTGAACATCTATTATGATCATATGATGCAAAACTACACATGACCGAACACGTTTTGGTAATTGATGTGCACATATAGTACAAACCTGCATGGGTCCCGAGTAAATCAGTTGTGAAAAGTTATCTTTCTCTCTCAACCCAACTCCTGCTATATTGAGCCACTGTTATGGTCATATAATGCACAACTACACGTGCCCCAACATGTTTAGGTAATTGATGTGCACATGTAGTACAAATCTGTATGGGTCCCGAGTAAATCAGTTGTGAATAAGTCTATTTCTTTGTTAACCCATCTCCTGCTACACTGAGCACCTGTTATGATCATATAATGCACAACTACACGTGCCCGAACACGTTTAGGTAATTGATGTGCACATGTAGTACAAAACTGCATGGGTCCCGAGTATATCAGTTATGAATAAGTCTATTTCTTTGTTAACCCATCTTTTGCTCCACTGAGCACCTATTATGATCATATAATGCAAAACTACATATCACCGAACACGTTTGGGTAATTGATGTGCACATGTAATACAAATCTGCATGGGTCCCGAGTGAATCAGTTGTGAATAAGTCTATTTCTTTGTTAATCCATCTCCTGCTAAACTGAGCACCTATTATGATCATATGATGCAAAACTACACATGACCGAACACGTTTTGGTAATTGATGTGCACATATAGTGCAAACCTGCATGGGTCCCGAGTAAATCAGTTGTGAAAAGTTATCTTTCTCTGTCAACCCAACTCCTGCCATATTGAGCCACTGTTATGGTCATATAATGCACAACTACACGTGCCCCAACATGTTTAGGTGACTGATGTGCACATGTAGTACAAATCTGCATGGGACCCGAGTAAATCAGTTGTGAATAAGTCTATTTCTTTGTTAACCCATCTCATGCTACACTGAGCACCTGTTATGATCATATAATGCACAACTACACATGACCGAACACGTTTTGGTAATTGATGTGAACATGTAGTACAAATCTGCAAGGGTCCCGAGTAAATCAGTTGTGAATAAGTCTATTTCTTTGTTAACCCATCTCCTGCTACACTGAGCACATATTATGATCATATAGCGCAAAACTACAGATGACCGAACACGTTTGGGTAAATGATGTGCACATGTAATACAAATCTGCACGGGTCCCGAGTAAATCAGTTGTGAATAAGTCTATTTCGTTGTTAACCCATCTCCTGCTACACTGAGCATCTGTTATGATCATATAATGCAAAACTACACATGACCGAACACGTTTTGGTAATTGATGTGAACATGTAGTACAAATCTGCATGGGTCCCGAGTAAATCAGTTGTGAGTAAGTCTATTTCTTTGTTAACCCGTCTCCTGCTACACTGAGCCACTCTTATGATCATATAATGCACAACTACACGTGGCCGAATATGTTTAGGTAATTGATGTGCTCATGTAGTACAAATCTGCATGGGACCCGAGTAAATCAGTTGTGAATAAGTCTATTTCGTTGTTAACCCATCTCCTGTTACACTGAGCACCTGTTATGATCATATAATGCAAAACTACAGATGACCGAACACGTTTTGGTAATTGATGTGAACATGTAGTACAAATCTGCATGGGTCCCGAGTAAATCAGTTGTGAATAAGTCTATTTCGTTGTTAACCAATCTCCTGTTACACTGAGCACCTGTTATGATCATATAATGCAAAACTACAGATGACCGAACACGTTTTGGTAATTGATGTGAACATGTAGTACAAATCTGCATGGGTCCCGAGTAAATCAGTTGTGAATAAGTCTATTTCTTTGTTAACCCATCTCCTGCTGCACTGAGCACCTGTTATGATCATTTAATGCAAAACTACATATCACCGAACACGTTTGGGTAATTGATGTGCACATGTAATAGAAATCTGCATGGGTCCCGAGTAAATCAGTTGTGAATAAGTCTATTTCTTTGTTAACCCATCTCCTGCTACACCGAACACCTGTTATGATCATATAATGCAAAACTACACATGACCGAACACGTTTGGGTAATTGATGTGCACATGTAATACAAATCTGCATGGGTCCCGAGTAAATCAGTTGCGAAAAGGTTTACTTCTTTATTAACTCAAGTCCTGCTATATTGAGCAACTATTATGGTTTTATATTGCAAAACTACATATGATCGAATACGTTTGGGTAATTGATGTGCACATGTAGTACAAATCTGCACGGGTCCCGAGTAAACCAATTGTCAATAAGTCTATTTCGTTATTAACCCATCTCCTGCTACACTGAGCACCTGTTATGATCATATAATGCAAAACTACACATGACCGAACACGTTTTGGTAATTGATGTGCACATGTAATACAAATCTGCATGGGTCCCTAGTGAATCAGTTGTGAATAAGTCTATTTCGTTGTTAACCCATCTCAAGTTACACTGAGCACCTGTTATGATCATGTAATGCAAAACTACACATGACCGAACACGTTTTGGTCATTGATGTGAACATGTAGTACAAATCTGCATGGGTCTCGAGTAAATCAGTTGTGTATAAGTCTATTTCTTTGTTAACCCATCTTCTGCTGCACTGAGAACCTGTTATGATCATATAATGCAACACTACATATCACCGAACACGTTTGTGTAATTGATGTGCACATGTAATACAAATCTGCATGGGTCCCTAGTGAATCAGTTGTGAATAAATCTATTTCGTTGTTAACCCATCTCTTGTTACACTGAGCACCTGTTTTGATCATGTAATGCAAATCTACACTTGACCGAACACGTTTTGGTAATTGATGTGAACATGTAGTACAAATCTGCATGGGTCCCGAGTATATCAGTTGTGAATAAGTCTATTTCTTTGTTAACTCATATTTTGCTCCACTGAGCACCTATTATGATCATATAATGCAAAACTACATATCACCGAACACGTTTGGGTAATTGATGTGCACATGTAATACAAATCTGCATGGGTCCCGAGTGAATCAGTTGTGAATAAGTCTATTTCTTTGTTAACCCATCTCCTGCTAAACTGAGCACCTATTATGATCATATGATGCAAAACTACACATGACCGAACACGTTTTGGTAATTGATGTGCACATATAGTGCAAACCTGCATGGGTCCCGAGTAAATCAGTTGTGAAAAGTTATCTTTCTCTGTCAACCCAACTCCTGCTATATTGAGCCACTGTTATGGTCATATAATGCACAACTACACGTGCCCCAACATGTTTAGGTGACTGATGTGCACATGTAGTACAAATCTGCATGGGACCCGAGTAAATCAGTTGTGAATAAGTCTATTTCTTTGTTAACCCATCTCATGCTACACTGAGCACCTGTTATGATCATATAATGCACAACTACACATGACCGAACACGTTTTGGTAATTGATGTGAACATGTAGTACAAATCTGCAAGGGTCCCGAGTAAATCAGTTGTGAATAAGTCTATTTCTTTGTTAACCCATCTCCTGCTACACTGAGCACATATTATGATCATATAGCGCAAAACTACATATCACCGAACACGTTTGGGTAATTGATGTGCACATGTAATACAAATCTGCATGGGTCCCTAGTGAATCAGTTGTGAATAAGTCTATTTCGTTGTTAACCCATCTCCTGCTACACTGAGCACCAGTTATGATCATATAATGCAAAACTACAGATGACCGAACACGTTTTGGTAATTGATGTGAACATGTAGTACAAATCTGCATGGGTCCCGAGTAAATCAGTTGTGAATAAGTCTATTTCTTTGTTAAGCCATCTCCTGCTGCACTGAGCACCAGTTATGATCATATAATGCAAAACTACAGATGACCGAACACGTTTTGGTAATTGATGTGCTCATGTAGTACAAATCTGCATGGGTCCCGAGTAAATCAGTTGTGAATAAGTCTATTTCTTTGTTAACTCATCTCCTGCTACACAGAGCACCTGTTATGATCATATAATGCACAACTACACATGACCGAACACGTTTTGATAATTGATGTGCACATGTAGTACAAACCTGCATGGGTCCCGAGTAAATCAGTTGTGAAAAGTTATCTTTCTCTGTTAACCCAACTCCTGCTATATTGAGCCACTGTTATGATCATATAATGTACAACTACACGTGCCCCAACATGTTTAGGTAATTGATGTGCACATGTAGTACAAATCTGCATGGGTCCCGAGTAAATCAGTTGTGAATAAGTCGATTTCTTTGTTAACCTATCTCCTGCTACACTGAGCACCTGTTATGATCATATAATGCACAACTACACGTGCCCGAACACGTTTAGGTAATTGATGTGCTCGTGTAGTACAAATCTGCATGGGTCCCGAGTAAATCAGTTGTGAATAAGTCGATTTCTTTGTTAACCCATCTCCTGCTAAACTGAGCACCTATTATGATCAAATAATGCAAAACTACACATGACCGAACACGTTTTGGTAATCGATGTGCACATATAGTACAAAACTTCATGGGTCCCGAGTGAATCAGTTGTGAATAAGTCTATTTCGTTGTTAGCCCATCTCCTGTTACACTGAGCACCTGTTATGATCATATAATGCAAAACTGCACATGACCGAACACGTTTTGGTAATTCATGTGCACATATAGTACAAACCTGCATGGGTCCCGAGTAAATCAGTTGTGAAAAGTTATCTTTCTCTGTTAACCCAACTCCTGCTATATTAAGCCACTGTTATGATCATATAATGCACAACTACACGTGCCCGAATATGTTTAGGTAATTGATGTGCACATGTAATACAAATCTGCACGGGTCCCGAGTAAATCAATTGTCAATAAGTCTATTTCGTTATTAACCCATCTCCTGCTACACTGAGCACCTGTTATGATCATGTAATGCAAAACTACACATGACCGAACACGTTTTGATAATTGATGTGCACATGTAGTACAAACCTGCATGGGTCCCGAGTAAATCAGTTGTGAAAAGTTATCTTTCTCTGTTAACCCAACTCCTGCTATATTGAGCCACTGTTATGATCATATAATGTACAACTACACGTGCCCCAACATGTTTAGGTAATTGATGTGCACATGTAACACAAATCTGCATGGGTGCCGAGTAAAACAGTTGTGAATAAGTCTGTTTCGTTGTTAACCCGTCTCCTGCTACACTGAGCCACTCTTATGATCATATAATGCACAACTACACGTGCCCGAACACGTTTTGATAATTGATGTGCACATGTAGTACAAACCTACATGGGTCCCGAGCAAATCAGATGCGAAAAGGTTAACTTCTTTATTAACTCAAGTCCTGCTATATTGAGCAATTATTTTGGTTATATATTGCAAAACTACATATGATCGAATACGTTTGGGTAATTGATGTGCACATGTAGTACAAATCTGCATGGGTCCCAAGTAAATCAGTTTTCAATAAGTCTATTTCGTTGTTAACCCATCTCCTGCTATACCGAACACCTGTTATGATCATATAATGCAAAACTACACATGACCGAACACGTTTGGGTAATTGATGTGCACATGTAATACAAATCTGCATGGGTCCCGAGCAAATCAGTTGTGAAAAGGTCTACTTCTTTATTAACTCAAGTCCTGCTATATTGAGCAACTATTATGGTTATATATTGCGAAGCTACATATGACCGAACACGTTTAGGTAATTGATGTGCACGTTTGGGTAATTGATGTGCACATGTAATACAAATCTGCACGGGTCCCGAGTAAATCAGTTGTGAGTAAGTCTATTTCTTTGTTAACCCATCCTCCTGCCACACTGAACACCTATTATGATCATGTAATGCAAAACTACATATGACCGAACACGTTTGGGTAATTGATGTGCACATGTAGCACAAATCTGCATGGGTCCCGAGTAAAACAGTTGTGAATAAGTCTATTTCGTTGTTAACCCGTCTCCTGCTACACTGAGCCACTCTTATGATCATATAATGCACAACTACACGTGCCCGAATATGTTTAGGTAATTGATGTGCTCATGTAGTACAAATCTGCATGGGTCCCGAGTAAATCAGTTGTGAATAAGTCTATTTCTTTGTTAACTCATCTCCTGCTACACAGAGCACCTGTTATGATCATATAATGCACAGCTACACATGACCGAACACGTTTTGATAATTGGTGTGCACATGTAGTACAAACCTGCATGGGTCCCGAGTAAAACAGTTGTGAATAAGTCTATTTCGTTGTTAACCCGTCTCCTGCTACACTGAGCCACTCTTATGATCATATAATGCACAACTACACGTGCCTGAATATGTTTAGGTAATTGATGTGCTAATGTAGTACAAATCTGCATGGGTCCCGAGTAAATCAGTTGTGAATAAGTCTATTTCTTTGTTAACTCATCTCCTGCTACACAGAGCACCTGTTATGATCATATAATGCACAACTACACGTGCCCCAATATGTTTAGGTAATTGATGTGCACATGTAGCACAAATCTGCATGGGTCCCGAGTAAAACAGTTGTGAATAAGTCTATTTTGTTGTTAACCCGTCTCCTGCTACACTGAGCAGGGGGTGTAATGGGGTAGTGAAGCGCAAGTTATAGCCTCTCCTACTCAATTGTTAACCTCACCTTCGCGATGAGTTCAATTTGAACTTGGTGCACCCTGTTTTCACTAACGAGGCTCTAACGACCGAGTAAGGGCGGAATAACCCTTACCTTTTGCCGTGAGCACATCCACCTTCTCACGAAGAGTGCGGTAAAAATAACCCACCGCACACAAAAGTTGCTTTCGGAATCGTTTGGTTACCCCATCGTCGCAGTCTCCTTCTGTGCCATGGGACCACACCACTCGCCTTCCGCAACCGAGCTGGTCAGTTGCATACCTGCTCCAGCTAAAACTTCAAATGCAGCTTCGTTTTCAGTCGATTAAGGCTTTAAAAAATGATGGAGCGTTCAAGTGGGACAAAATCATCCGGAGGTAAAATACCCTCCCGATCGGATCTCCGGGGGAGGGTGCCCACAGGGACACCTCATCGAATGTCGAAAAAACACCGACAAGTTAAATCCAAGAAAACTAATTCTTTCATCTACGGCGCTTGGAATGTTCGTACTTTGAACGACAGCACTCGCACCGATCGGCCTGAAAGAAGAACTGCTTTAATAGATAGAGAACTTCACCGACTCAATGTTGACGTTGCAGCTCTCAGCGAAACTCGATTTTTGGAGGAAGGCTCTCTCACAGAAAAGTACTACACCTTCTATTGGAAAGGTCTTCCCACCAATTCAAGAAGACAACATGGAGTAGGATTTGCCGTTCGGAATCAACTTGTATCCAACTTAACACAAGTACCACAAGGCCTATCCGAGCGTCTAATGCTGCTACGCTATGAGCTATCAGATGGCAACGCGGTAAATCTAATAAGCGCCTACGCTCCCACTCTGGATGCAAGTCACGAAACCAAGGAAAGCTTCTATCAACAGCTGGAAGAAATCCTCTGTAGAATACCTAAAACGGAACGACTCGTTATTCTTGGCGATTTTAACGCTAGAGTAGGGAGAGATGCAGACACCTGGCCAGGCATCATAGGCAAGAACGGTTTGGGCAACATGAACGCTAACGGTCAACTACTCCTAACTAAATGCGCCGAACATGATCTAGTTATAACGAACACCATTTTCCGACAAAAGGATAAATTTAAAGGCACCTGGCGTCACCCCAGATCAGGTCACTGGCATCTACTGGACTATGTTATCGTACGTAGGAAGCATCTCAAGGACGTCCAAATTACAAAGGCGCGCATTGATAGCGAATGTTGGACCGATCATCGTCCTGTTGTCTCTAAAATGAAAATTGTTATGAGACCCAAACACCGAAGAACTCAAGTAAAACGTAGACTCCGTCTCTGTATTAATAAATTGCGTGACCAACAAACCGTCGAACAGCTAAAGCAAAAAGTTCAAGAGAATTTAAGTGCACTAGAAGAAACCAATTCTGTAGATGTCGCTGCTACCTGGACACAAATTAAAGACAGTTTAAAAAGTGCGAGTGAGGAAATTCTTGGCACTGCAGCAAGTAAAAAACAGGAGGACTGGTTCAATGATAATGAAGCTTTTATACAAGAACTTCTTGACCGCAAACATATTGCCTTCCAAAATGCTATCAACCACCCCAACGACTCATCAAAAGCAGAAGCTTTTACCCAATCTAAGTATGAAACGCAACGCGAAATCAGAAGAATAAAGAACGAGTGGTGGGCAAGCAAGGCCAGAGAAATTCAAAGGTACGCCGATTCACACGACTACAGGAATTTCTTTCAAGGAGTAAAAGCAGTGTACGGCCCCAGTCGGAAGAATATGTACCCTATTAAAGATTTAAATGGAAATCTTCTCAAAGAAGACCAGGAAATAAGAGCCCGATGGAAAGAACACTACTCTAACATTCTTAACCAGCAAAGTCAAGCCGATCACGATATTATAAATCTTATCCCTCAATACGACACCTTCGAAGACTTAGATAAGCCACTAACAACGGAAGAGATCTTAACCGCCATTGGGCAGCTAAAAAATAACAAATCTCCCGGCGCCGACTCACTCCCAGCTGAGATCTTTAAAGCTGTGTCGTCAGAGCTCATACCCTACCTCAAAAAACTGTTTGATGTCGTGTGGGAAAGTGGTCAAGCTCCGCAGGAGTTTCGTGATACACTTTTAATCAACCTCTTCAAAAACAAAGGGAGCGCTGCGGACTGTGGAAATTACAGGGGTATAGCTCTCCTGGCTGTTGGAGGGAAGATACTCACTAAAGCGATGGCAAATAGGCTAACACCTGTTATGGAAAAGTTACTTCCTGAAACACAGAGTGGCTTTAGACCAAACCGAGGCACATCGGATTTAATCTTCACACTTAAACAGCTTCAAGAAAAAGCACTCGAACATCAAGGAGAAATTCACATGGCCTTCATTGATTTAACCAAGGCGTTTGACTCGGTGGACAGGGAAGTGCTCTGGAAAATTATGTTCCGCTTAGGTATCCCTAGAAAATTTGTGGAAGTATGTCGCAGTCTACATACAAACAACAACGCCCAGGTTATGTATAATAATGAAGCAACCGAACCTTTCCAAACCCTCACTGGAGTTAGGCAGGGATGTGTCCTGGCACCCCTACTCTTTAATTTGTTTACCACTGCTCTAACAATTATTGTTGACAACAAACTGACAGTCAGAGGAATAAGTCTCAGATACCGTTTTGATGGCGGTCTTTTTAACATAGGGCGCTTTAGAGCTTTCACGAAGACACGCACACGATTCATTTGTGATCTCCAGTATGCGGATGACTGTGCACTTTTAGCCTCTACGCCGGAAGAGCTTCAAGAACTTTTAGATGTGTATGCCCAGACCTATGATTCCTTGGGACTTAAAATCAACATTGGAAAGACTAAGATTATGTCAACTCCTCATCAAGTGAACCAAATAGACATTACACTTAACGGAAATTCTCTTGAAGTGGTGGATCAGTTCAATTACTTAGGCAACGTTGTTAATGACAAAGCAAACATGGACAGCGAGATTCGCAATAGAACTAACGCTGCATCTAGAGCACTCTGGGGACTTAGAGAGAGAGTATTTGACAACCACGACCTTGCTTTGTCAACGAAAATGGCTGTCTACAGAGCAGTTGTCATTCCAACACTGCTATATGGATGTGAAAGCTGGGTCACTTACCGTCGTCATGTGAAAGAATTAGAACGTTTTCAGCAAAGACACCTCAGAAGTATGATGAAAATCCGTTGGTACCATCACATATCAAACGTGGAAGTACTCAGGAGAGCAAACAGCCTTCCAATTGAGGTGCTTATTTCAAGAGCACGCCTAAGATGGGCAGGTCACGTTCATCGTATGCATGATACCCGTCTTCCTAAATGTACACTTTATGGTGAATTGCTAAGCGATAGAAGAAGGCGTGGCGGTCAACGAAAGAGGTTCAAAGACGCTCTCCATGAAAATCTAAAATCCTGCGGTATTGCAGACGAGCAATGGGAACAACTTGCAGCGGACAGAACCGAATGGCGAGGGGTTGTGGCCAGCTATCAAGGAAATGTTGCTGCAAGAAGGCCGAATCCAAGACCTAACCAGGTCTATGTTTGTCCTGACTGCGGTCGACATGTGCTCTCCCGAATTGGCCTCTACAGCCATAGTCGTGTGCACCGTAGATGAATGGGAATTACAATAGACTACACTTTTTACTTGTTTTTTATTGTACACAATTTATCGACTGTAACATTTTTATACTCGGACTCGAGTAACGGCTAATAATAATAACACTGAGCCACTCTTATGATCATATAATGCACAACTACACGTGCCCCAATATGTTTAGGTAATTGATGTGCACATGTAGCACAAATCTGCATGGGTCCCGAGTAAAACAGTTGTGAATAAGTCTATTTTGTTGTTAACCCGTCTCCTGCTACACTGAGCCACTCTTATGATCATATAATGCACAACTACACGTGCCCCAATATGTTTAGGTAATTGATGTGCACATGTAGCACAAATCTGCATGGGTCCCGAGTAAAACAGTTGTGAATAAGTCTATTTTGTTGTTAACCCGTCTCCTGCTACACTGAGCCACTCTTATGATCATATAATGCACAACTACACGTGCCCCAATATGTTTAGGTAATTAATGTGCACATGTAGCACAAATCTGCATGGGTCCCGAGTAAAACAGTTGTGAATAAGTCTATTTTGTTGTTAACCCGTCTCCTGCTACACTGAGCCACTCTTATGATCATATAATGCACAACTACACGTGCCCCAATATGTTTAGGTAATTGATGCGCACATATAGCACAAATCTGCATGGGTCCCGAGTAAAACAGTTGTGAATAAGTCTATTTTGTTGTTAACCCGTCTCCTGCTACACTGAGCCACTCTTATGATCATATAATGCACAACTACACGTGCCCGAATATGTTTAGGTAATTGATGTGCTCGTGTAGTACAAATCTGCATGGGTCCCGAGTAAATCAGTTGTGAATAAGTCTATTTCTTTGTTAACTCATCTCCTGCTACACAGGGCACCTGTTATGATCATATAATGCACAACTACACATGACCGAACACGTTTTGATAATTGATGTGCACATGTAGTACAAACCTGCATGGGTCCCGAGTAAATCAGATGTGAAAAGTTATCTTTCTCTGTTAACCCAACTCCTGCTATATTGAGCCACTGCTATGATCATATAATGCACAACTACACGTGCCCCAACATGTTTAGGTAATTGATGTGCACATGTAGTACAAATCTGCATGGGTCCCGAGTAGATCAGTTGTGAATAAGTCTATTTCTTTGTTAACCTATCTCCTGCTACACTGAGCACCTGTTATGATCATATAATGCACAACTACACGTGCCCGAACACGTTTAGGTAATTGATGTGCACATGTAGTACAAAACTGCATGGGTCCCGAGTATTACAGTTGTGAATAAGTCTATTTCTTTGTTAACCCATCTTTTGCTCCACTAAGCACCTATTATGATCATATAACGCAAAACTACATATCACCGAACACGTTTGGGTAATTGATGTGCACATGTAATACAAATCTGCATGGGTCCCGAGTGAATCAGTTGTGAATAAGTCTATTTCGTTGTTAACCCATCTCCTGCTACACTGAGCACCTGTTATAATCATATAATGCAAAACTACAAATGACCGAACACGTTTTGGTAATTGATATGAACATGTAGTACAAATCTGCATGGGTCCCGAGTAAATCAGTTGTGAATAAGTCTATTTCTTTGTTAACCCATCTCCTGCTGCACTGAGCACCTGTTATGATCATATAATGCAAAACTACATATCACCGAACACGTTTGGGTAATTGATGTGCACATGTAATACAAATCTGCATGGGTTCCTAGTGAATCAGTTGTGAATAAGTCTATTTCGTTGTTAACCCATCTCTTGTTACACTGAGCACCTCTTATGATCATGTAATGCAAAACTACACATGACCGAACACGTTTTGGTAATTGATGTGAAAATGTAGTACAAATCTGCATGGGTCCCGAGTAAATCAGTTGTGAATAAGTCTATTTCGTTGTTAACCCATCTCCTGCTACACTGAGCACCTGTTATGATCATATAATGCAAAACTACAGATGACCGAACACGTTTGGGTAATTGATGTGCACATGTAATACAAATCTGCATGGGTCCCGAGCAAATCAGTTGTGAAAAGGTCTACTTCTTTATTAACTCAAGTCCTGCTATATTGAGCAAATATTATGGTTATATATTGCAAAGCTACATATGACCGAACACGTTTGGGTAATTGATGTGCACATGTAGTACAAATCTGCACGGCTCCCCAGTATCAGTTGTGAATAAGTCTGTTTCTTTGTTAACCCATCTCCTGCTAAACTGAGCACCTATTATGATCGTATAATGCAAAACTACACATGACCGAATATGTTTTGGTAATTGATGTGCACATGTAGTACAAACCTGCATGGGTCCCGAGTAAGAAAAGTTAACTTTCTCTGTTAACCCAACTCCTGCTATTTTGAGCCACTGTTATGATCATATAATGTACAACTACACGCGCCCGAACATGTTTAGGTAACTGATGTGCACATGTAATACAAATCTGCATTTGCCCCGAGTAAATCAGTTGTGAATAAGTCTATTTCTTTGTTAACCCATCTCCTGCTACACCGAACACCTGTTATGATCATATAATGCAAAACTACACATGACCGAACACGTTTTGGTAATTGATGTGCACATGTAGTACAAACCTGCATGGGTCCCGAGTAAATCAGTTTTGAATAAGTCTATTTCTTTGATAACCCATCTCCTGCTAAACTGAGCACCTATTATGATCATATAATGCAAAACTACACATGACCGAACACGTTTTGGTAATTGATGTGCACATGTAGTACAAACCTGCATGGGTCCCGAGTAAATCAGTTGTGAGTAAGTCTATTTCTTTGTTAACCCATCCTCCTGCCACACTGAGCACCTATTATGATCATGTAATGCAAAACTACATATGACCGAACACGTTTGGGTAATTGATGTGCACATGTAGCACAAATCTGCATGGGTCCCGAGTAAAACAGTTGTGAATAACTCTATTTCGTTGTTAACCCATCTTCTACTACACTGAGCACCTGTTATGATCATGTAATGCAAAACTACATATGACCGAACACGTTTGGGTAATTGATGTGCACATGTAACACAAATCTGCATGGGTCCCGAGTAAATCAGTTGTGACTAAGTCTATTTCTTTGTTAACTCAACTCCTGCTACACAGAGCACCTGTTATGATCATATAATGCACAACTACACATGACCGAACACGTTTTGATAATTGATGTGCACATGTAGTACAAACCTGCATGGGCCCCGAGTAAATCAGTTGTGAAAAGTTATCTTTCTCTGTTAACCCAACTCCTGCTATATTGAGCCACTGTTATGATCATATAATGCACAACTACACGTGCCCCAACATGTTTAAGTAATTGATGTGCACATGTAGTACAAATCTGCATGGGTCCCGAGTAAATCAGTTGTGAATAAGTCTATTTCTTTGTTAACCTATCTCCTGCTACACTGAGCACCTGTTATGATCATATAAAATTTTAATCTAAATTTAATGCAATTTTTACAAACGTATGAATTCTGTGATCATAACATTCTATTAGGTGACGTAAATATAAACTTATTAGCAAACGACAATGTTGTACAAGAATATTTGGATATCCTTTACCAATTTGGATATATCTCACTTATTAATTCTCCAACTCGCGAGACTCCAAATACAAAAAGTTGTCTAGATCATATCTTCTATAAAGGATGTGCTCCAGAGGGGCACTTAAAGCCAATAATATTAAAAACAACACACACAGACCATTACAGTACTATGTTAAAATTAAATATAGAAAAGAATACATATAAATACACACAAAAAAATACATTTAAAAAAATTCCAAATCTACGGGCAACAAAAGTAAAATTAGAACAAAAAAATTGGGAAATATTTTATAATAGCAACGATGTAAATACTTTATGTAGTATAATCGTAAACAATATTGAAGAAAGCATAAATGCATCCTCGAAAAAAATAAAAATTAAAAAGTTTCATAAAAGAAAAGAGTGGATCACCAATGGATTAATGAACTCAATCAAAAAAAGAGATTCCCTTTACCAACAAGTTTTAAGAAACCCCCAGAACCAGGATATTAAAGAACAATATCGACTATACAGAAATAAAATAAATTCCTTAATTAAAAAGCAAAAACGCGATTATTTTCAAAACAAAATACAGGTGAATAAAAATAGTTCAAAAGAACTATGGAAAATCACAAATGAGATATTAAAGCCGGAAAAATTTCAAAATGATATAAATGAAATAAAATTACAAAATGGTGAAATAACAAAAAATGAAAAAGAAATTGCGAATGAATTTAATACCTTTTTTTCAAGTGTAGGGGAAAACATGGCAAAGAACATTAAAACGCCAAATACAACATACAGCAATAAATTTATGACAAATAGCTTTTTCTTAACAAATGTAGAACACATTGAAATACAAAATTACATAAAAGAACTAAAAAAAGGAAAAGCGCCTGGCCATGATAATATTACCACCGAATTGTTATTAGAAATCATAGATATTATTACGCCCTTAATGGTTCACCTAATAAATACAATATTCAAAACCGGAGTATGTCCGAAGCATTTTAAAATCTCATACATAAAACCACTTTTCAAAAGTGGAAACAAACTAGATGTTCAGAACTATAGACCAGTCTCTCTGATTTCAAATCTGTCTAAAATATTCGAAAAGGCTTTAAAGACCCGTATAGTAAAATACTTACATAAATATGAAATACTATCAAATAGACAATTTGGCTTCCGGAAAAACACCTCAACTGAAGATGCAATATCTCATTTAATCGGTAATATATACAACAGTATTGATAATAAAGATCCATCATTATGTGTATTTATAGATTTAGCTAAAGCGTTTGATACTATTAGCCACGAACAAATTCTAAAAAAATTATCCGACCTCGGGTTCAGAGGAATAGCCTTGAATATTATAAAAAGTTACCTTACGGATAGAAAGCAACACGTTAAATTGAATAATCATTTAAGTGAGGCAAAACCTATAACCTGCGGATTACCGCAAGGGACAGTTTTATCACCAGTTCTATTTATAATATACCTAAATGACTTACTTACTTTGAACCTAAGCGGGGAAATAATATCTTTTGCCGACGACACGGCCGTCTTCATTAAGGGAGCAACATGGGAAGAAGTGAGAACGAAAACATCTAACAGTCTGCAAAAAATAAAATACTGGTTTGATCAACATTTATTAACAATGAATGCCTCAAAAACAAAATACTTACCTTTCTGTTCGTACCAAAGCAGTCTACCTAAATATGAAAAAATTAAATTTAGCGACGAAAATATTGAAATTAAACAAGCGAAATCAATAAAATATCTTGGAATCATGATAGATTCTCATTTAAAATGGGACAAACAAATTGAATATATATGCAAAAAAATACGTTATTTTCTCTATACATTTAAACAAACAAGCTTAATTTTAAATGACAAACAACAATTAATTATTTATAATGGACTAATTCAATCAATTTTAAAATACGGGATTATAGCCTGGGGTGGAGTAGGAAAATCGCATTTGGAACCTCTAAATAAATTACAAAAACGTTTAATAAAAATTATGTTTAAAAAAGAATTAATGTATTCGAGTAAAATTCTGTATAGCAAATATCACATATTTAAAATAAAAGAATTATATGCAGAAACTTTATTAAATTATGAAATAAAAACTAACTTGCAAAAGTATCAAACGCATCAATATAACACCAGACAGAGAGATAAGATAGTAGTACCAAGAGCACAGAAAAACATCGGGACCAAATGTTTTCTATACTTAGCGCCCAGACTATATAATATAGCACCAAATGAAATAAAAAATTCCCAGATAAGAAATTACAAAAAAATAACAAAAAAGTGGGTATCCAAATATTACGAAACAAACATTAAAAGATTACTAGAAAATGAAAACTAAATGTGTACCTACATAGAAAGTAATGAGGAAATTAACAAATAAGACAAATATATATAAAGTCAAGAGAGGTAGAAAATGCATTAAAATTCAACTTACAAATAGAAGAAATCATTACAACTAGTAGCTTGAAATAATAGTGGAAAAATCAAGAGTGTAAAAAAAGGAGAATATATGTGTATACATATATTTTTTGTTTTACCTAATGTGTAAGCGCACTCACGTTCAAGTTTATATCATATAAACTTAAGTGAGGTATACCACGTCTTTATTTATTTATTTATTTATGTATTCTTAGAGGTAGAAACAACAAATATGCTCAAATTAGTTTTCTAAATTATGCAAATATTTAGTTATTTATTATATGTTATATGTTATTTATTATATATTATTATTATTATACATTTTATTGTGTACTTTGTCCTATGTAATATTGGATAAATAAAGCTTATTATTATTATTATTATTATTATGTAATACAAATCTGCATGGGTTCCTAGTGAATCAGTTGTGAATAAGTCTATTTCGTTGTTAACCCATCTCTTGTTACACTGAGCACCTCTTATGATCATGTAATGCAAAACTACACATGACCGAACACGTTTTGGTAATTGATGTGAACATGTAGTACAAATCTGCATGGGTCCCGAGTAAATCAGTTGTGAATAAGTCTATTTCGTTGTTAACCCATCTCCTGCTACACTGAGCACCTGTTATGATCATATAATGCAAAACTACAGATGACCGAACACGTTTGGGTAATTGATGTGCACATGTAATACAAATCTGCATGGGTCCCGAGCAAATCAGTTGTGAAAAGGTCTACTTCTTTATTAACTCAAGTCCTGCTATATTGAGCAAATATTATGGTTATATATTGCAAAGCTACATATGACCGAACACGTTTGGGTAATTGATGTGCACATGTAGTACAAATCTGCACGGGTCCCCAGTATCAGTTGTGAATAAGTCTGTTTCTTTGTTAACCCATCTCCTGCTAAACTGAGCACCTATTATGATCGTATAATGCAAAACTACACATGACCGAATATGTTTTGGTAATTGATGTGCACATGTAGTACAAACCTGCATGGGTCCCGAGTAAGAAAAGTTAACTTTCTCTGTTAACCCAACTCCTGCTATTTTGAGCCACTGTTATGATCATATAATGTACAACTACACGCGCCCGAACATGTTTAGGTAACTGATGTGCACATGTAATACAAATCTGCATTTGTCCCGAGTAAATCAGTTGTGAATAAGTCTATTTCTTTGTTAACCCATCTCCTGCTACACCGAACACCTGTTATGATCATATAATGCAAAACTACACATGACCGAACACGTTTTGGTAATTGATGTGCACATGTAGTACAAACCTGCATGGATCCCGAGTAAATCAGTTGTGAATAAGTCTATTTCTTTGATAACCCATCTCCTGCTAAACTGAGCACCTGTTATGATCATGTAATGCAAAACTACACATGACCGAACACGTTTTGGTAATTGATGTGAACATGTAGTACAAATCTGCATGGGTCCCGAGTAAATCAGTTGTGAATAAGTCTATTTCGTTGTTAACCAATCTCCTGTTACACTGAGCACCTGTTATGATCATATAATGCAAAACTACAGATGACCGAACACGTTTGGGTAATTGATGTGCACATGTAATACAAATCTGCATGGGTCCCTAGTGAATCAGTTGTGAATAAGTCTATTTCGTTGTTAACCCATCTCCTGTTACACTGAGCACCTGTTATGATCATGTAATGCAAAACTACACATGGCCGAACACGTTTTGTTAATTGATGTGAACATGTAGTACAAATCTGCAAGGGTCCCGAGTAAATCAGTTGTGAATAAGTCTATTTCTTTGTTAACCCATCTCCTGCTGCACTGAGCATCTGTTATGATCATATAATGCAAAACTACATATCACCGAACACGTTTGGGTAATTTATGTGCACATGTAATAGAAATCTGTATGGGTCCCGAGTAAATCAGTTGTGAATAAGTCTATTTCTTTGTTAACCCATCTCCTGCTACACCGAACACCTGTTATGATCATATAATGCAAAACTACACATGACCGAACACGTTTGGGTAATTGATGTGCACATGTAATACAAATCTGCATGGGTCCCGAGTAAATCAGTTGCGAAAAGGTTTACTTCTTTATTAACTCAAGTCCTGCTATATTGAGCAACTATTATGGTTATATATTGCAAAACTACATATGATCGAATACGTTTGGGTAATTGATGTGCACATGTAGTACAAATCTGCATGGGTCCTGAGTAAATCAATTGTCAATAAGTCTATTTCGTTATTAACCCATCTCCTGCTACACTGAGCACCTGTTATGATCATATAATGCAAAACTACACATGACCGAACACGTTTTGGTAATTGATGTGCACATGTAATACAAATCTGCATGGGTCCCTAGTGAATCAGTTGTGAATAAGTCTATTTCGTTGTTAACCCATCTCTTGTTACACTGAGCACCTGTTATGATCATGTAATGCAAAACTACACATGACCGAACACGTTTTGGTCATTGATGTGAACATGTAGTACAAATCTGCATGGGTCCCGAGTAAATCAGTTGTGAATAAGTCTATTTCTTTGTTAACCCATCTTCTGCTGCACTGAGAACCTGTTATGATCATATAATGCAAAACTACATATCACCGAACACGTTTGGGTAATTGATGTGCACATGTAATACAAATCTGCATGGGTCCCTAGTGAATCAGTTGTGAATAAATCTATTTCGTTGTTAACCCATCTCTTGTTACACTGAGCACCTGTTTTGATCATGTAATGCAAAACTACACATGACCGAACACGTTTTGGTAATTGATGTGAACATGTAGTACAAATCTGCATGGGTCCCGAGTAAATCAGTTGTGAATAAGTCTATTTCTTTGTTAACCCATCTCCTGCTACACAGAGCACCTGTTATGATCATATAATGCACAACTACACATGACCGAACACGTTTTGATAATTGATGTGCACATGTAGTACAAACCTGCATGGGTCCCGAGTAAATCAGTTGTGAAAAGTTATCTTTCTCTGTTAACCCAACTCCTGCTATATTGAGCCACTGTTATGATCATATAATGCACAACTACACGTGCCCCAACATGTTTAAGTAATTGATGTGCACATGTAGTACAAATCTGCATGGGTCCCGAGTAAATCAGTTGTGAATAAGTCTATTTCTTTGTTGACCTATCTCCTGCTACACTGAGCACCTGTTATGATCATATAATGCACAACTACACATGCCCGAACACGTTTAGGTAATTGATGTGCACATGTAGTACAAAACTGCATGGGTCCCGAGTATTACAGTTGTGAATAAGTCTATTTCTTTGTTAACCCATCTTTTGCTCCACTGAGCACCTATTATGATCATATAATGCAAAACTACATATCACCGAACACGTTTGGGTAATTGATGTGCACATGTAATACAAATCTGCATGGGTCCCGAGTGAATCAGTTGTGAATAAGTCTATTTCGTTGTTAACCCATCTCCTGTTACACTGAGCACCTGTTATGATCATATAATGCAAAACTACACATGACCGAACACGTTTTTGTAATTGATGTGCACATATAGTACAAATCTGCATGGGTCCCGAGTAAATCAGTTGTGAATTAGTCTATTTCGTTGTTAACCCATCTCCTGTTACACTGAGCACCTGTTATGATCATATAATGCAAAACTACACATGACCGAACGCGTTTTGGTAATTGATGTGCACATATAGTACAAACCTGCATGGGTCCCGAGTAAATCAGTTGTAAAAAGTTATCTTTCTCTGTTAACCCAACTCCTGCTATATTAAGCCACTGTTATGATCATATAATGCACAACTACACGTGCCCGAATATGTTTAGGTAATTGATGTGCACATGTAGTACAAATCTGCATGGGTCCCGAGTAAATCAGTTGTGAATAAGTCTATTTCTTTTTTAACCTGTCTCCTGCTAAACTGAGCACCTATTATGATCATATGATGCAAAACTACACATGACCGAACACGTTTTGGTAATTGATGTGCACATATAGTACAAACCTGCATGGGTCCCGAGTAAATCATTTGTGAAAAGTTATCTTTCTCTGTCAACCCAACTCCTGCTATATTGAGCCACTGTTATGGTCATATAATGCACAACTACACGTGCCCCAACATGTTTAGGTAATTGATGTGCACATGTAGTACAAATCTGCACGGGTCCCGAGTAAATCAGTTTTCAGTAAGTCTATTTCGTTGTTAACCCATGTCCTGCTACACTGAGCACCTGTTATGATCATATAATGCAAAACTACACATGACCGAACCCGTTTTGGTAATTTATGTGCACATGCAGTACAAATCTGCATGGGTCCCGAGTAAATCAGTTGTGAATAAGTCTATTTCTTTGTTAACCCATCTCCTGCTACACTGAGCACATATTATGATCATATAGCGCAAAACTACAGATAACCGAACACGTTTGGGTAATTGATGTGCACATGTAGTACAAATCTGCACGGGTCCCGAGTAAATCAGTTTTCAATAAGTCTATTTCGTTGTTAACCCATGTCCTGCTGCACTGAGCACCTGTTATGATCATATAATGCAAAACTACACATGACCGAACCCGTTTTGGTAATTTATGTGCACATGCAGTACAAATCTGCATGGGTCCCGAGTAAATCAGTTGTGAATAAGTCTATATCTTTGTTAACCCATCTCCTGCTACACTGAGCACATATTATGATCATATAGCGCAAAACTACAGATGACCGAACACGTTTGGGTAATTAATGTGCACATGTAGTACAAATCTGCACGGGTCCCGAGTAAATCAGTTTTCAATAAGTCTATTTCGTTGTTAACCCATGTCCTGCTACACTGAGCATCTGTTATGATCATATAATGCAAAACTACACATGACCGAACCCGTTTTGGTAATTTATGTGCACATGCAGTACAAATCTGCATGGGTCCCGAGTAAATCAGTTGTGAATAAGTCTATTTCGTTGTTAACCCATCTCCTGCTACACTGAGCATCTGTTATGATCATATAATGCAAAACTACACATGACCGAACACGTTTTGGTAATTGATGTGAACATGTAGTACCAATCTGCATGGGTCCCGAGTAAATCAGTTGTGAGTAAGTCTATTTCTTTGTTAACCCATCCTCCTGCCACACTGAGCACCTATTATGATCATGTAATGCAAAACTACATATGACCGAACACGTTTGGGTAATTGATGTGCACATGTAGCAAAAATCTGCATGGGTCCCGAGTAAAACAGTTGTGAATAAGTCTATTTCGTTGTTAACCCGTCTCCTGCTACACTGAGCCACTCTTATGATCATATAATGCACAACTACACGTGCCCGAATATGTTTAGGTAATTGATGTGCTCGTGTAGTACAAATCTGCATGGGTCCCGAGTAAATCAGTTGTGAATAAGTCTATTTCTTTGTTAACTCATCTCCTGCTACACAGAGCACCTGTTATGATCATATAATGCACAACTACACATGACCGAACACGTTTTGATAATTGATGTGCACATGTAGTACAAACCTGCATGGGTCCCGAGTAAATCAGATGTGAAAAGTTATCTTTCTCTGTTAACCCAACTCCTGCTATGTTGAGCCACTGCTATGATCATATAATGCACAACTACACGTGCCCCAACATGTTTAGGTAATTGATGTGCACATGTAGTACAAATCTGCATGGGTCCCGAGTAGATCAGTTGTGAATAAGTCTATTTCTTTGTTAACCTATCTCCTGCTACACTGAGCACCAGTTATGATCATATAATGCACAACTACACGCGCCCGAACACGTTTAGGTAATTGATGTGCACATGTAGTACAAAACTGCATGGGTCCCGAGTATTACAGTTGTGAATAAGTCTATTTCTTTGTTAACCCATCTTTTGCTCCACTGAGCACCTATTATGATCATATAACGCAAAACTACATATCACCGAACACGTTTGGGTAATTGATGTGCACATGTAATACAAATCTGCATGGGTCCCGAGTGAATCAGTTGTGAATAAGTCTATTTCGTTGTTAACCCATCTCCTGTTACACTGAGCACCTGTTATGATCATATAATGCAAAACTACACATGACCGAACACGTTTTGGTAATTGATGTGCACATATAGTACAAACCTGCATGGGTCCCGAGTAAATCAGTTGTGAAAAGTTATCTTTCTCTGTTAACCCAACTCCTGCTATATTAAGCCACTGTTATGATCATATAATGCACAACTACACGTGCCCGAATATGTTTAGGTAATTGATGTGCACGTGTAATACAAATCTGCACGGGTCCCGAGTAAATCAATTGTCAATAAGTCTATTTCGTTATTAACCCATCTTCTGCTACACTGAGCACCTGTTATGATCATATAATGCAAAACTACACATGACCGAACACGTTTGGGTAATTGATGTGCACATGTAATACAAATCTGCATGGGTTCCTAGTGAATCAGTTGTGAATAAATTTATTTCGTTGTTAACCCATCTCTTGTTACACTGAGCACCTCTTATGATCATGTAATGCAAAACTACACATGACCGAACACGTTTTGGTAATTGATGTGAACATGTAGTACAAATCTGCATGGGTCCCGAGTAAATCAGTTGTGAATAAGTCTATTTCGTTGTTAACCCATCTCCTGCTGCACTGAGCACCTGTTATGATCATATAATGCAAAACTACATATCACCGAACACGTTTGGGTAATTGATGTGCACATGTAATAGAAATCTGCATGGGTCCCTAGTGAATCAGTTGTGAATAAGTTTATTTCGTTGTTAACCCATCTCCTGCTACACTGAGCACCTGTTATGATCATATAATGCAAAACTACACATGACCGAACATGTTTTGGTAATTGATGTGCACATGTAGTACAAACCTGCATGGGTCCCGAGTAAGTAAAGTTATCTTTCTCTGTTAACCCAACTCCTGCGATATTGAGCCACTGTTATGATCATATAATGTACAACTACACGTGCCCGAACATGTTTATGTAACTGATGTGCACATGTAATACAAATCTGCATGGGTCCCTAGTGAATCAGTTGTGAATAAGTTTATTTCATTGTTAACCCATCTCCTGCTACACTGAGCACCTGTTATGATCATATAATGCAAAACTACACATGACCGAACACGTTTTGGTAATTGATATGAACATGTAGTACAAATCTGCATGGGTCCCGAGTAAATCAGTTGTGAATAAGTCTATTTCTTTGTTAACCCATCTCCTGCTGCACTGAGCACCTGTTATGATCATATAATGCAAAACTACATATCACCGAACACGTTTGGGTAATTGATGTGCACATGTAATACAAATCTGCATTGGTTCCTAGTGAATCAGTTGTGAATAAGTCTATTTCGTTGTTAACCCATCTCTTGTTACACTGAGCACCTCTTATGATCATGTAATGCAAAACTACACATGACCGAACACGTTTTGGTAATTGATGTGAACATGTAGTACAAATCTGCATGGGTCCCGAGTAAATCAGTTGTGAATAAGTCTATTTCGTTGTTAACCCATCTCCTGCTACACTGAGCACCTGTTATGATCATATAATGCAAAACTACAGATGACCGAACACGTTTGGGTAATTGATGTGCACATTTAATATAAATCTGCATGGGTCCCGAGCAAATCAGTTGTGAAAAGGTCTACTTCTTTATTAACTCAAGTCCTGCTATATTGAACAAATATTATGGTTATATATTGCAAAGCTACATATGACCGAACACGTTTGGGTAATTGATGTGCACATGTAGTACAAATCTGCACGGGTCCCCAGTATCAGTTGTGAATAAGTCTGTTTCTTTGTTAACCCATCTCCTGCTAAACTGAGCACCTATTATGATCGTATAATGCAAAACTACACATGACCGAATATGTTTTGGTAATTGATGTGCACATGTAGTACAAACCTGCATGGGTCCCGAGTAAGAAAAGATAACTTTCTCTGTTAACCCAACTCCTGCTATTTTGAGCCACTGTTATGATCATATAATGTACAACTACACGCGCCCGAACATGTTTAGGTAACTGATGTGCACATGTAATACAAATCTGCATTTGTCCCGAGTATATCAGTTGTGAATAAGTCTATTTCTTTGTTAACCCATCTCCTGCTGCACTGAGCATCTGTTATGATCATATAATGCAAAACTACATATCACCGAACACGTTTGGGTAATTTATGTGCACATGTAATAGAAATCTGTATGGGACCCGAGTAAATCAGTTGTGAATAAGTCTATTTCTTTGTTAACCCATCTCATGCTACACTGAGCACCTGTTATGATCATATAATGCACAACTACACATGACCGAACACGTTTTGGTAATTGATGTGAACATGTAGTACAAATCTGCAAGGGTCCCGAGTAAATCAGTTGTTAATAAGTCTATTTCTTTGTTAACCCATCTCCTGCTACACTGAGCACATATTATGATCATATAGCGCAAAACTACAGATGACCGAACACGTTTGGGTAAATGATGTGCACATGTAATACAAATCTGCACGGGTCCCGAGTAAATCAGTTGTGAATAAGTCTATTTCGTTGTTAACCCATCTCCTGCTACACTGAGCATCTGTTATGATCATATAATGCAAAACTACACATGACCGAACACGTTTTGGTAATTGATGTGAACATGTAGTACAAATCTGCATGGGTCCCGAGTAAATCAGTTGTGAGTAAGTCTATTTCTTTGTTAACCCGTCTCCTGCTACACTGAGCCACTCTTATGATCATATAATGCACAACTACACGTGGCCGAATATGTTTAGGTAATTGATGTGCTCATGTAGTACAAATCTGCATGGGACCCGAGTAAATCAGTTGTGAATAAGTCTATTTCGTTGTTAACCAATCTCCTGTTACACTGAGCACCTGTTATGATCATATAATGCAAAACTACAGATGACCGAACACGTTTTGGTAATTGATGTGAACATGTAGTACAAATCTGCATGGGTCCCGAGTAAATCAGTTGTGAATAAGTCTATTTCGTTGTTAACCAATCTCCTGTTACACTGAGCACCTGTTATGATCATATAATGCAAAACTACAGATGACCGAACACGTTTTGGTAATTGATGTGAACATGTAGTACAAATCTGCATGGGTCCCGAGTAAATCAGTTGTGAATAAGTCTATTTCTTTATTAACCCATCTCCTGCTGCACTGAGCACCTGTTATGATCATATAATGCAAAACTACATATCACCGAACACGTTTGGGTAATTGATGTGCACATGTAATACAAATCTGCATGGGTCCCGAGTAAATCAGTTGTGAATAAGTCTATTTCTTTGTTAACCCATCTCCTGCTAAACTGAGCACCTATTATGATCATATAATGCACAACTACACATGACCGAACACGTTTTGATAATTGATGTGCACATGTAGTACAAACCTGCATGGGTCCCGAGTAAATCAGTTGTGAAAAGTTATCTTTCTCTGTTAACCCAACTCCTGCTATATTGAGCCACTGTTATGATCATATAATGCAAAACTACACGTGCCCCAACATGTTTAGGTAATTGATGTGCACATGTAGTACAAATCTGCATGGGTCCCGAGTAAATCAGTTGTGAATAAGTTTATTTCTTTGTTAACTCATCTCCTGCTAAACTGAACACCTATTATGATCATATGATGCAAAACTACACATGACCGAACACGTTTTGGTAATTGATGTGCACATATAGTACAAACCTGCATGGGTCCCGAGTAAATCAGTTGTGAAAAGTTATCTTTCTCTGTCAGCCCAACTCCTGCTATATTGAGCCACTGTTATGGTCATATAATGCACAACTACACGTGCCCCAACATGTTTAGGTAATTGATGTGCACATGTAGTACAAATCTGTATGGGTCCCGAGTAAATCAGTTGTGAATAAGTCTATTTCGTTGTTAACCAATCTCCTGTTACACTGAGCACCTGTTATGATCATATAATACAAAACTACAGATGACCGAACACGTTTTGGTAATTGATGTGAACATGTAGTACAAATCTGCATGGGTCCCGAGTAAATCAGTTGTGAATAAGTCTATTTCTTTGTTAACCCATCTTTTGCTCCACTGAGCACCTATTATGATCATATAATGCAAAACTACATATCACCGAACACGTTTGGGTAATTGATGTGCACATGTAATACAAATCTGCACGGGTCCCGAGTAAAACAGTTGTGAATAAGTCTATTTCGTTGTTAACCCGTCTCCTGCTACACTGAGCCACTCTTATGATCATATAATGCACAACTACACGTGCCCGAATATGTTTAGGTAATTGATGTGCTCATGTAGTACAAATCTGCATGGGTCCCGAGTAAATCAGTTGTGAATAAGTCTATTTCTTTGTTAACTCATCTCCTGCTACACAGAGCACCTGTTATGATCATATAATGCACAGCTACACATGACCGAACACGTTTTGATAATTGATGTGCACATGTAGTACAAACCTGCATGGGTCCCGAGTAAAACAGTTGTGAATAAGTCTATTTCGTTGTTAACCCGTCTCCTGCTATACTGAGCCACTCTTATGATCATATAATGCACAACTACACGTGCCCGAATATGTTTAGGTAATTGATGTGCTCATGTAGTACAAATCTGCATGGGTCCCGAGTAAATCAGTTGTGAATAAGTCTATTTCTTTGTTAACTCATCTCCTGCTACACAGAGCACCTGTTATGATCATATAATGCACAACTACACATGATCGAACACGTTTTGATAATTGATGTGCACATGTAGCACAAATCTGCATGGGTCCCGAGTAAAACAGTTGTGAATAAGTCTATTTTGTTGTTAACCCGTCTCCTGCTACACTGAGCCACTCTTATGATCATATTATGCACAACTACACGTGCCCGAACACGTTTAGGTAATTGATGTGCACATGTAGTACAAAACTGCATGGGTCCCGAGTATTACAGTTGTGAATAAGTCTATTTCTTTGTTAACCCATCTTTTGCTCCACTGAGCACCTATTATGATCATATAATGCAAAACTACACATGACCGAACACGTTTTGGTAATTGATGTGCACATGTAGTACAAATCTGCATGGGTCCCTAGCAAATCAGTTGTGAATAAGTATATTTCTTTGTTATCCCTTCTCCTGCTATACTGAGCACCTGTTATGATCATATAGTTCAAAACTACATATGACCGAACACGTTTGTGTAATTGATGTGCACATGTAGTACAAATCTGCATGGGTCCTGAGCAAATCAGTTGTGAAAAGTTATATTTCTTCGTTAACCCAACTCCTGCTATGTTGAGCAAGTGTTTATGATCATATAACGCAAAACTACACATGACCGAACACGTTTTGGTAATTGATGTGCACATGTAGTACAAACCTGCATGGGTCCCGAGTAAATCAGTTGTGAGTAAGTCAATTTCTTTGTTAACCCATCCTCCTGCCACACTGAGCACCTATTATGATCATGTAATGCAAAACTACATATGACCGAACACGTTTGGGTAATTGATGTGCACATGTAGCACAAATCTGCATGGGTCCCGAGTAAAACAGTTGTGAATAACTCTATTTCGTTGTTAACCCATCTCCTGCTACACTGAGCACCTGTTATGATCATATAATGCAAAACTACAGATGACCGAACACGTTTTGGTAATTGATGTGAACATGTAGTACAAATCTGCATGGGTCCCGAGTAAATCAGTTGTGAATAAGTCTATTTCTTTGTTAACCCATCTCCTGCTAAACTGAACACCTATTATGATCATATGATGCAAAACTACACATGACCGAACACGTTTTGGTAAATGATGTGCACATATAGTACAAACCTGCATGGGTCCCGAGTAAATCAGTTGTGAAAAGTTATCTTTCTCTGTCAACCCAACTCCTGCTATATTGAGCCACTGTTATGGTCATATAATGCACAACTACACGTGCCCCAACATGTTTAGGTAATTGATGTGCACATGTAGTACAAATTTGTATGGGTCCCGAGTAAATCAGTTGTGAATAAGTCTATTTCTTTGTTAACCCATCTCCTGCTACACTGAGCACCTGTTATGATCATATAATGCACAACTACACGTGCCCGAACACGTTTAGGTAATTGATGTGCACATGTAGTACAAAACTGCATGGGTCCCGAGTATATCAGTTATGAATAAGTCTATTTCTTTGTTAACCCATCTTTTGCTCCACTGAGCACCTATTATGATCATATAATGCAAAACTACATATCACCGAACACGTTTGGGTAATTGATGTGCACATGTAATACAAATCTGCATGGGTCCCGAGTGAATCAGTTGTGAATAAGTCTATTTCTTTGTTAACCCATCTCCTGCTAAACTGAGCACCTATTATGATCATATGATGCAAAACTACACATGACCGAACACGTTTTGGTAATTGATGTGCACATATAGTACAAACCTGCATGGGTCCCGAGTAAATCAGTTGTGAAAAGTTATCTTTCTCTGTCAACCCAACTCCTGCTATATTGAGCCACTGTTATGGTCATATAATGCACAACTACACGTGCCCCAACATGTTTAGGTGACTGATGTGCACATGTAGTACAAATCTGCATGGGACCCGAGTAAATCAGTTGTGAATAAGTCTATTTCTTTGTTAACCCATCTCCTGCTACACTGAGCACATATTATGATCATATAGCGCAAAACTACAGATGACCGAACACGTTTGGGTAAATGATGTGCACATGTAATACAAATCTGCACGGGTCCCGAGTAAATCAGTTGTGAATAAGTCTATTTCGTTGTTAACCCATCTCCTGCTACACTGAGCATCTGTTATGATCATATAATGCAAAACTACACATGACCGAACACGTTTTGGTAATTGATGTGAACATGTAGTACAAATCTGTATGGGTCCCGAGTAAATCAGTTGTGAATAAGTCTATTTCGTTGTTAACCAATCTCCTGTTACACTGAGCACCTGTTATGATCATATAATGCAAAACTACAGATGACCGAACACGTTTTGGTAATTGATGTGAACATGTAGTACAAATCTGCATGGGTCCCGAGTAAATCAGTTGTGAATAAGTCTATTTCTTTGTTAACCCATCTTTTGCTCCACTGAGCACCTATTATGATCATATAATGCAAAACTACATATCACCGAACACGTTTGGGTAATTGATGTGCACATGTAATACAAATCTGCATGGGTCCCGAGTAAATCAGTTGTGAATAAGTCTATTTCTTTGTTAACCCATCTCCTGCTAAACTGAGCACCTATTATGATCATATAATGCACAACTACACATGACCGAACACGTTTTGATAATTGATGTGCACATGTAGTACAAACCTGCATGGGTCCCGAGTAAATCAGTTGTGAAAAGTTATCTTTCTCTGTTAACCCAACTCCTGCTATATTGAGCCACTGTTATGATCATATAACGTACAACTACACGTGCCCGAACATGTTTAGGTAACTGATGTGCACATGTAATACAAATCTGCATGGGTCCCGAGTAAATCAGTTGTGAATAAGTCTATTTCTTTGTTATCCCATCTCCTGCTACACCGAACACCTGTTATGATCATATAATGCAAAACTACACATGACCGAACACGTTTGGGTAATTGATGTGCACATGTAATACAGATCTGCATGGGTCCCGAGCAAATCAGTTGTGAAAAGGTCTACTTCTATATTAACTCAAGTCCTGCTATATCGAGCAACTATTATGGTTATATATTGCAAAGCTACATATGACCGAACACGTTTGGGTAATTGATGTGCACATGTAGTACAAATCTGCACGGGTCCCCAGTATCAGTTGTGAATAAGTCTGTTTCTTTGTTAACCCATCTCCTGCTAAACTGAGCACCTATTATGATCGTATAATGCAAAACTACACATGACCGAACATGTTTTGGTAATTGATGTGCACATGTAGTACAAATCTGCATGGGTCTCGAGCAAATCAGTTGTGAAAAGGTCTATTTCTTTATTAACTCAAGTCCTGCTATATTGAGCAACTATTATGGTTATATATTGCAAAGCTACATATGACCGAACACGTTTGGGTAATTGATGTGCACATGTAGTACAAATCTGCACGGGTCCCCAGTATCAGTTGTGAATAAGTCTGTTTCTTTGTTAACCCATCTCCTGCTAAACTGAGCACCTATTATGATCGTATAATGCAAAACTACACATGACCGAATATGTTTTGGTAATTAATGTGCACATGTAGTACAAACCGGCATGGGTCCCGAGTAAGAAAAGTTAACTTTCTCTGTTAACCCAACTCCTGCTATATTGAGCCACTGTTATGATCATATAATGTACAACTACACGCGCCCGAACATGTTTAGGTAACTGATGTGCACACGTAATACAAATCTGCATGGGTCCCGAGTAAATCAGTTGTGAATAAGTCTATTTCTTTGTTAACCCATCTCCTGCTACACCGAACACCTGTTATGATCATATAATGCAAAACTACACATGACCGAACACGTTTGGGTAATTGATGTGCACATGTAATACAAATCTGCATGGGTCCCGAGCAAATCAGTTGCGAAAAGGTTTACTTCTTTATTAACTCAAGTCCTGCTATATTGAGCAACTATTATGGTTATATATTGCAAAACTACATATGATCGAATACGTTTGGGTAATTGATGTGCACATGTAGTACAAATCTGCACGGGTCCCGAGTAAATCAGTTTTCAATAAGTCTACTTCGTTGTTAACCCGTCTCCTGCTACACTGAGCCACTCTTATGATCATATAATGCACAAGTACACGTGCCCGAATATGTTTAGGTAATTGATGTGCTCATGTAGTACAAATCTGCATGGGTCCCGAGTAAATCAGTTGTGAATAAGTCTATTTCTTTGTTAACTCAACTCCTGCTACACAGAGCACCTGTTATGATCATATAATGCACAACTACACATGACCGAACACGTTTTGGTAATTGATGTGAACATACAGTACAAATCTGCATGGGTCCCGAGTAAATCAGTTGTGACTAAGTCTATTTCTTTGTTAACCTATCTCCTGCTACACTGAGCACCTGTTATGATCATATAATGCACAACTACACATGCCCGAACACGTTTAGGTAATTGATGTGCACATGTAGTACAAAACTGCATGGGTCCCGAGTATTACAGTTGTGAATAAGTCTATTTCTTTGTTAACCCATCTTTTGCTCCACTGAGCACCTATTATGATCATATAATGCAAAACTACATATCACCGAACACGTTTGGGTAATTGATGTGCACATGTAATACAAATCTGCATGGGTCCCGAGTGAATCAGTTGTGAATAAGTCTATTTCGTTGTTAACCCATCTCCTGTTACACTGAGCACCTGTTATGATCATATAATGCAAAACTACACATGACCGAACACGTTTTTGTAATTGATGTGCACATATAGTACAAATCTGCATGGGTCCCGAGTAAATCAGTTGTGAATAAGTCTATTTCGTTGTTAACCCATCTCCTGTTACACTGAGCACCTGTTATGATCATATAATGCAAAACTACACATGACCGAACACGTTTTGGTAATTGATGTGCACATATAGTACAAACCTGCATGGGTCCCGAGTAAATCAGTTGTAAAAAGTTATCTTTCTCTGTTAACCCAACTCCTGCTATATTAAGCCACTGTTATGATCATATAATGCACAACTACACGTGCCCGAATATGTTTAGGTAATTGATGTGCACATGTAATACAAATCTGCACGGGTCCCGAGTAAATCAGTTGTGAATAAGTCTATTTCTTTGTTAACCCATCTCCTGCTAAACTGAGCACCTATTATGATCATATAATACAAAACTACACATGACCGAACACGTTTTAGTAATTGATGTGCACATGTAGTACAAATCTGCATGGGTCCCGAGTAAATCAGTTGTGAATAAGTCCATTTCTTTGTTAACTCATCTCCTGCTACACAGAGCACCTGTTATGATCATATAATGCACAACTACACATGACCGAACACGTTTTGATAATTGATGTGCACATGTAGTACAAACCTGCATGGGTCCCGAGTAAATCAGTTGTGAAAAGTTATCTTTCTCTGTTAACGCAACTCCTGCTATATTGAGCCACTGTTATGATCATATAATGCACAACTACACGTGCCCCAACATGTTTAGGTAATTGACGTGCACATGTAGTACAAATCTGCATGGGTCCCGAGTAAATCAGTTGTGAATAAGTCTATTTCTTTGTTAACCTATCTCCTGCTACACTGAGCACCTGTTATGATCATATAATGCACAACTACACGTGCCCCAACATGTTTAGTTAATTGATGTGCACATGTAGTACAAAACTGCATGGGTCCCGAGTATTACAGTTGTGAATAAGTCTATTTCTTTGTTAACCCATCTCCTGCTAAACTGAGCACCTATTATGATCATATAATACAAAACTACATATCACCGAACACGTTTGGGTAATTGATGTGCACATGTAATAGAAATCTGCATGGGTTCCGAGTAAATCAGTTGTGAATAAGTCTATTTCTTTGTTAACTCATCTCCTGCTACACAGAGCACCTGTTATGATCATATAATGCACAACTACACATGACCGAACACGTTTTGATAATTGATGTGCACATGTAGTACAAACCTGCATGGGTCCCGAGTAAATCAGTTGTGAAAAGTTATCTTTCTCTGTTAACCCAACTCCTGCTATATTGAGCCACTGTTATGATCATATAATGCACAACAACACGTGCCCCAACATGTTTAGGTAATTGATGTGCACATGTAGTACAAATCTGCATGGGTCCTGAGTAAATCAGTTGTGAATAAATCTATTTCGTTGTTAACCCATCTTCTGTTACACTGAGCACCTGTTATGATCATGTAATGCAAAACTACAGATGACCGAACACGTTTTGGTAATTGATGTGAACATGTAGTACAAATCTGCATGGGTCCCGAGTAAATCAGTTGTGAATAAGCCTATTTCTTTGTTAACCCATCTCCTGCTGCACTGAGCACCTGTTATGATCATATAATGCAAAATTACATATCACCGAACACGTTTGGGTAATTGATGTGCACATGTAATACAAATCTGCATGGGTCCCGAGTGAATCAGTTGTGAATAAGTCTATTTCGTTGTTAACCCATCTCCTGCTACACTGAGCACCTGTTATAATCATATAATGCAAAACTACAAATGACCGAACACGTTTTGGTAATTGATATGAACATGTAGTACAAATCTGCATGGATCCCGAGTAAATCAGTTGTGAATAAGTCTATTTCTTTGTTAACCCATCTCCTGCTGCACTGAGCACCTGTTATGATCATATAATGCAAAACTACATATCACCGAACACGTTTGGGTAATTGATGTGCACATGTAATACAAATCTGCATGGGTTCCTAGTGAATCAGTTGTGAATAAGTCTATTTCGTTGTTAACCCATCTCTTGTTACACTGAGCACCTCTTATGATCATGTAATGCAAAACTACACATGACCGAACACGTTTTGGTAATTGATGTGAACATGTAGTACAAATCTGCATGGGTCCCGAGTAGATCAGTTGTGAATAAGTCTATTTTTTGTTAACCCATCTCCTGCTAAACTGAGCACCTATTATGATCATATGATGCAAAACTACACATGACCGAACACGTTTTGGTAATTGATGTGCACATGTAGTACAAACCTGCATGGGTCCCGAGTAAATCAGTTTTGAAAAGTTATCTTTCTCTGTCAACCCAACTCCTGCTATATTGAGCCACTGTTATGGTCATATAATGCACAACTACACGTGCCCCAACATGTTTAGGTGATTGATGTGCACATGTAGTACAAAACTGCATGGGTCCCGAGTATTACAGTTGTGAAAAAGTCTATTTCTTTGTTAACCCATCTTTTGCTCCACTGAGCACCTATTATGATCATATAATGCAAAACTACATATCACCGAACACGTTTGGGTAATTGATGTGTACATGTAATACAAATCTGCATGGGTCCCGAGTAAATCAGTTGTGAATAAGTCTATTTCTTTGTTAACCCATCTCCTGCTAAACTGAGCACCTATTATGATCATATAATGCACAACTACACATGACCGAACACGTTTTGATAATTGATGTGCACATGTAGTACAAACCTGCATGGGTCCCGAGTAAATCAGTTGTGAAAAGTTATCTTTCTCTGTTAACCCAACTCCTGCTATATTGAGCCACTGTTATGATCATATAATGCACAACTACACGTGCCCCAACATGTTTAGGTAATTGATGTGCACATGTAGTACAAATCTGCATGGGTCCCGAGTAAATCAGTTGTGAATAAGTCTATTTCGTTGTTAACCCATCTCCTGTTACACTGAGCACCTGTTATGATCATGTGATGCAAAACTACACATGACCGAACACGTTTTGGTAATTGATGTGAGCATGTAGTACAAATCTGCATGGGTCCCGAGTAAAACAGTTGTGAATAAGTCTATTTCGTTGTTAACCCGTCTCCTGCTACACTGAGCCACTCTTATGATCATATAATGCACAACTACACGTGGCCGAATATGTTTAGGTAATTGATGTGCTCATGTAGTACAAATCTGCATGGGTCCCGAGTGAATCAGTTGTGAATAAGTCTATTTCTTTGTTAACTCAACTCCTGCTACACAGAGCACCTGTTATGATCATATAATGCACAACTACACATGACCGAACACGTTTTGATAATTGATGTGCACATGTAGTACAAACCTGCATGGGTCCCGAGTAAATCAGTTGTGAAAAGTTATCTTTCTCTGTTAACTCAACTCCTGCTATATTGAGCCACTGTTATGATCATATAATGCACAACTACACGTGCCCCAACATGTTTAGGTAATTGATGTGCACATGTAGTACAAATCTGCATGGGTCCCGAGTAAATCAGTTGTGAATAAGTCTATTTCTTTGTTAACCCATCTCCTGCTACACTGAGCACCTGTTATGATCATATAATGCACAACTACACGTGCCCGAACACGTTTAGGTAATTGATGTGCACATGTAGTACAAAACTGCATGGGTCCCGAGTATATCAGTTGTGAATAAGTCTATTTCTTTGTTAACCCATCTTTTGCTCCACTGAGCACCTATTATGATCATATGATGCAAAACTACACATGACCGAACACGTTTTGGTAATTGATGTGCACATATAGTACAAACCTGCATGGGTCCCGAGTAAATCAGTTGTGAATAAGTCTATTTCTTTGTTAACCCATCTCCTGCTACACTGAGCACATATTATGATCATATAGCGCAAAACTACAGATGACCGAACACGTTTGGGTAAATGATGTGCACATGTAATACAAATCTGCACGGGTCCCGAGTAAATCAGATGTGAATAAGTCTATTTCGTTGTTAACCCATCTCCTGCTACACTGAGCATCTGTTATGATCATATAATGCAAAACTACACATGACCGAACACGTTTTGGTAATTGATGTGAACATGTAGTACAAACCTGCATGGGTCCCGAGTAAATCAGTTGTGAGTAAGTCTATTTCTTTGTTAACTCAACTCCTGCTACACAGAGCACCTGTTATGATCATATAATGCACAACTACACATGACCGAACACGTTTTGGTAATTGATGTGAACATGTAGTACAAATCTGCATGGGTCCCGAGTAAATCAGTTGTGAATAAGTCTATTTCTTTGTTAACCTATCTCCTGCTACACTGAGCACCTGTTATGATCATATAATGCACAACTACACATGCCCGAACACGTTTAGGTAATTGATGTGCACACGTAGTACAAAACTGCATGGGTCCCGAGTATTACAGTTGTGAATAAGTCTATTTCTTTGTTAACCCATCTCTTGCTCCACTGAGCACCTATTATGATCATATAATGCAAAACTACATATCACCGAACACGTTTGGGTAATTGATGTGCACATGTAATACAAATCTGCATGGGTCCCGAGTGAATCAGTTGTGAATAAGTCTATTTCGTTGTTAACCCATCTCCTGTTACACTGAGCACCTGTTATGATCATATAATGCAAAACTACACATGACCGAACTCGTTTTTGTAATTGATGTGCACATATAGTACAAATCTGCATGGGTCCCGAGTAAATCAGTTGTGAATAAGTCTATTTCGTTGTTAACCCATCTCCTGTTACACTGAGCACCTGTTATGATCATATAATGCAAAACTACACATGACCGAACACGTTTTGGTAATTGATGTGCACATATAGTACAAACCTGCATGGGCCACGAGTAAATCAGTTGGAAAAAGTTATCTTTCTCTGTTAACCCAACTCCTGCTATATTAAGCCACTGTTATGATCATATAATGCACAACTACACGTGCCCGAATATGTTTAGGTAATTGATGTGCACATGTAATACAAATCTGCACGGGTCCCGAGTAAATCAGCTGTGAATAAGTCTATTTCTTTGTTAACCCATCTCCTGCTAAACTGAGCACCTATTATGATCATATAATACAAAACTACACATGACCGAACACGTTTTAGTAATTGATGTGCACATGTAGTACAAATCTGCATGGGTCCCGAGTAAATCAGTTGTGAATAAGTCTATTTCTTTGTTAATTCATCTCCTGCTACACAGAGCACCTGTTATGATCATATAATGCACAACTACACATGACCGAACACGTTTTGATAATTGATGTGCACATGTAGTACAAACCTGCATGGGTCCCGAGTAAATCAGTTGTGAAAAGTTATCTTTCTCTGTTAACCCAACTCCTGCTATATTGAGCCACTGTTATGATCATATAATGCACAACTACACGTGCCCCAACATGTTCAGGTAATTGATGTGCACATGTAGTACAAATCTGCATGGGTCCCGAGTAAATCAGTTGTGAATAAGTCTATTTCTTTTTTAACCTATCTCCTGCTACACTGAGCACCTGTTATGATCATATAATGCACAACTACACGTGCCCCAACATGTTTAGTTAATTGATGTGCACATGTAGTACAAAACTGCATGGGTCCCGAGTATTACAGTTGTGAATAAGCCTATTTCTTTGTTAACCCATCTTTTGCTCCACTGAGCACCTATTATGATCATATAATGCAAAACTACATATCACCGAACACGTTTGGGTAATTGATGTGCACATGTAATACAAATCTGCATGGGTCCTGAGTAAATCAGTTGTGAATAAGTCTATTTCGTTGTTAACCCATCTTCTGTTACACTGAGCACCTGTTATGATCATGTAATGCAAAACTACACATGACCGAACACGTTTTGGTAATTGATGTGAACATGTAGTACAAATCTGCATGGGTCCCGAGTAAATCAGTTGTGAATAAGTCTATTTCGTTGTTAACCAATCTCCTGTTACACTGAGCACCTGTTATGATCATATAATGCAAAACTACAGATGACCGAACACGTTTTGGTAATTGATGTGAACATGTAGTACAAACCTGCATGGGTCCCGAGTAAATCAGTTGTGAAAAGTTATCTTTCTCTGTTAACTCAACTCCTGCTATATTGAGCCACTGTTATGATCATATAATGCACAACTACACGTGCCCCAACATGTTTAGGTAATTGATGTGCACATGTAGTACAAATCTGCATGGGTCCCGAGTAAATCAGTTGTGAATAAGTCTATTTCTTTGTTAACCCATCTCCTGCTACACTGAGCACCTGTTATGATCATATAATGCACAACTACACGTGCCCGAACACGTTTTGGTAATTGATGTGCACATATAGTACAAACCTGCATGGGTCCCGAGTAAATCAGTTGTAAAAAGTTATCTTTCTCTGTTAACCCAACTCCTGCTATATTAAGCCACTGTTATGATCATATAATGCACAACTACACGTGCCCGAATATGTTTAGGTAATTGATGTGCACATGTAATACAAATCTGCACGGGTCCCGAGTAAATCAGTTGTGAATAAGTCTATTTCTTTGTTAACCCATCTCCTGCTAAACTGAGCACCTATTATGATCATATAATACAAAACTACACATGACCGAACACGTTTTAGTAATTGATGTGCACATGTAGTACAAATCTGCATGGGTCCCGAGTAAATCAGTTGTGAATAAGTCCATTTCTTTGTTAACTCATCTCCTGCTACACAGAGCACCTGTTATGATCATATAATGCACAACTACACATGACCGAACACGTTTTGATAATTGATGTGCACATGTAGTACAAACCTGCATGGGTCCCGAGTAAATCAGTTGTGAAAAGTTATCTTTCTCTGTTAACGCAACTCCTGCTATATTGAGCCACTGTTATGATCATATAATGCACAACTACACGTGCCCCAACATGTTTAGGTAATTGACGTGCACATGTAGTACAAATCTGCATGGGTCCCGAGTAAATCAGTTGTGAATAAGTCTATTTCTTTGTTAACCTATCTCCTGCTACACTGAGCACCTGTTATGATCATATAATGCACAACTACACGTGCCCCAACATGTTTAGTTAATTGATGTGCACATGTAGTACAAAACTGCATGGGTCCCGAGTATTACAGTTGTGAATAAGTCTATTTCTTTGTTAACCCATCTCCTGCTAAACTGAGCACCTATTATGATCATATAATACAAAACTACATATCACCGAACACGTTTGGGTAATTGATGTGCACATGTAATAGAAATCTGCATGGGTTCCGAGTAAATCAGTTGTGAATAAGTCTATTTCTTTGTTAACTCATCTCCTGCTACACAGAGCACCTGTTATGATCATATAATGCACAACTACACATGACCGAACACGTTTTGATAATTGATGTGCACATGTAGTACAAACCTGCATGGGTCCCGAGTAAATCAGTTGTGAAAAGTTATCTTTCTCTGTTAACCCAACTCCTGCTATATTGAGCCACTGTTATGATCATATAATGCACAACAACACGTGCCCCAACATGTTTAGGTAATTGATGTGCACATGTAGTACAAATCTGCATGGGTCCTGAGTAAATCAGTTGTGAATAAATCTATTTCGTTGTTAACCCATCTTCTGTTACACTGAGCACCTGTTATGATCATGTAATGCAAAACTACAGATGACCGAACACGTTTTGGTAATTGATGTGAACATGTAGTACAAATCTGCATGGGTCCCGAGTAAATCAGTTGTGAATAAGCCTATTTCTTTGTTAACCCATCTCCTGCTGCACTGAGCACCTGTTATGATCATATAATGCAAAATTACATATCACCGAACACGTTTGGGTAATTGATGTGCACATGTAATACAAATCTGCATGGGTCCCGAGTGAATCAGTTGTGAATAAGTCTATTTCGTTGTTAACCCATCTCCTGCTACACTGAGCACCTGTTATAATCATATAATGCAAAACTACAAATGACCGAACACGTTTTGGTAATTGATATGAACATGTAGTACAAATCTGCATGGATCCCGAGTAAATCAGTTGTGAATAAGTCTATTTCTTTGTTAACCCATCTCCTGCTGCACTGAGCACCTGTTATGATCATATAATGCAAAACTACATATCACCGAACACGTTTGGGTAATTGATGTGCACATGTAATACAAATCTGCATGGGTTCCTAGTGAATCAGTTGTGAATAAGTCTATTTCGTTGTTAACCCATCTCTTGTTACACTGAGCACCTCTTATGATCATGTAATGCAAAACTACACATGACCGAACACGTTTTGGTAATTGATGTGAACATGTAGTACAAATCTGCATGGGTCCCGAGTAGATCAGTTGTGAATAAGTCTATTTTTTGTTAACCCATCTCCTGCTAAACTGAGCACCTATTATGATCATATGATGCAAAACTACACATGACCGAACACGTTTTGGTAATTGATGTGCACATGTAGTACAAACCTGCATGGGTCCCGAGTAAATCAGTTTTGAAAAGTTATCTTTCTCTGTCAACCCAACTCCTGCTATATTGAGCCACTGTTATGGTCATATAATGCACAACTACACGTGCCCCAACATGTTTAGGTGATTGATGTGCACATGTAGTACAAAACTGCATGGGTCCCGAGTATTACAGTTGTGAAAAAGTCTATTTCTTTGTTAACCCATCTTTTGCTCCACTGAGCACCTATTATGATCATATAATGCAAAACTACATATCACCGAACACGTTTGGGTAATTGATGTGTACATGTAATACAAATCTGCATGGGTCCCGAGTAAATCAGTTGTGAATAAGTCTATTTCTTTGTTAACCCATCTCCTGCTAAACTGAGCACCTATTATGATCATATAATGCACAACTACACATGACCGAACACGTTTTGATAATTGATGTGCACATGTAGTACAAACCTGCATGGGTCCCGAGTAAATCAGTTGTGAAAAGTTATCTTTCTCTGTTAACCCAACTCCTGCTATATTGAGCCACTGTTATGATCATATAATGCACAACTACACGTGCCCCAACATGTTTAGGTAATTGATGTGCACATGTAGTACAAATCTGCATGGGTCCCGAGTAAATCAGTTGTGAATAAGTCTATTTCGTTGTTAACCCATCTCCTGTTACACTGAGCACCTGTTATGATCATGTGATGCAAAACTACACATGACCGAACACGTTTTGGTAATTGATGTGAGCATGTAGTACAAATCTGCATGGGTCCCGAGTAAAACAGTTGTGAATAAGTCTATTTCGTTGTTAACCCGTCTCCTGCTACACTGAGCCACTCTTATGATCATATAATGCACAACTACACGTGGCCGAATATGTTTAGGTAATTGATGTGCTCATGTAGTACAAATCTGCATGGGTCCCGAGTGAATCAGTTGTGAATAAGTCTATTTCTTTGTTAACTCAACTCCTGCTACACAGAGCACCTGTTATGATCATATAATGCACAACTACACATGACCGAACACGTTTTGATAATTGATGTGCACATGTAGTACAAACCTGCATGGGTCCCGAGTAAATCAGTTGTGAAAAGTTATCTTTCTCTGTTAACTCAACTCCTGCTATATTGAGCCACTGTTATGATCATATAATGCACAACTACACGTGCCCCAACATGTTTAGGTAATTGATGTGCACATGTAGTACAAATCTGCATGGGTCCCGAGTAAATCAGTTGTGAATAAGTCTATTTCTTTGTTAACCCATCTCCTGCTACACTGAGCACCTGTTATGATCATATAATGCACAACTACACGTGCCCGAACACGTTTAGGTAATTGATGTGCACATGTAGTACAAAACTGCATGGGTCCCGAGTATATCAGTTGTGAATAAGTCTATTTCTTTGTTAACCCATCTTTTGCTCCACTGAGCACCTATTATGATCATATGATGCAAAACTACACATGACCGAACACGTTTTGGTAATTGATGTGCACATATAGTACAAACCTGCATGGGTCCCGAGTAAATCAGTTGTGAATAAGTCTATTTCTTTGTTAACCCATCTCCTGCTACACTGAGCACATATTATGATCATATAGCGCAAAACTACAGATGACCGAACACGTTTGGGTAAATGATGTGCACATGTAATACAAATCTGCACGGGTCCCGAGTAAATCAGATGTGAATAAGTCTATTTCGTTGTTAACCCATCTCCTGCTACACTGAGCATCTGTTATGATCATATAATGCAAAACTACACATGACCGAACACGTTTTGGTAATTGATGTGAACATGTAGTACAAACCTGCATGGGTCCCGAGTAAATCAGTTGTGAGTAAGTCTATTTCTTTGTTAACTCAACTCCTGCTACACAGAGCACCTGTTATGATCATATAATGCACAACTACACATGACCGAACACGTTTTGGTAATTGATGTGAACATGTAGTACAAATCTGCATGGGTCCCGAGTAAATCAGTTGTGAATAAGTCTATTTCTTTGTTAACCTATCTCCTGCTACACTGAGCACCTGTTATGATCATATAATGCACAACTACACATGCCCGAACACGTTTAGGTAATTGATGTGCACACGTAGTACAAAACTGCATGGGTCCCGAGTATTACAGTTGTGAATAAGTCTATTTCTTTGTTAACCCATCTCTTGCTCCACTGAGCACCTATTATGATCATATAATGCAAAACTACATATCACCGAACACGTTTGGGTAATTGATGTGCACATGTAATACAAATCTGCATGGGTCCCGAGTGAATCAGTTGTGAATAAGTCTATTTCGTTGTTAACCCATCTCCTGTTACACTGAGCACCTGTTATGATCATATAATGCAAAACTACACATGACCGAACTCGTTTTTGTAATTGATGTGCACATATAGTACAAATCTGCATGGGTCCCGAGTAAATCAGTTGTGAATAAGTCTATTTCGTTGTTAACCCATCTCCTGTTACACTGAGCACCTGTTATGATCATATAATGCAAAACTACACATGACCGAACACGTTTTGGTAATTGATGTGCACATATAGTACAAACCTGCATGGGCCACGAGTAAATCAGTTGGAAAAAGTTATCTTTCTCTGTTAACCCAACTCCTGCTATATTAAGCCACTGTTATGATCATATAATGCACAACTACACGTGCCCGAATATGTTTAGGTAATTGATGTGCACATGTAATACAAATCTGCACGGGTCCCGAGTAAATCAGCTGTGAATAAGTCTATTTCTTTGTTAACCCATCTCCTGCTAAACTGAGCACCTATTATGATCATATAATACAAAACTACACATGACCGAACACGTTTTAGTAATTGATGTGCACATGTAGTACAAATCTGCATGGGTCCCGAGTAAATCAGTTGTGAATAAGTCTATTTCTTTGTTAATTCATCTCCTGCTACACAGAGCACCTGTTATGATCATATAATGCACAACTACACATGACCGAACACGTTTTGATAATTGATGTGCACATGTAGTACAAACCTGCATGGGTCCCGAGTAAATCAGTTGTGAAAAGTTATCTTTCTCTGTTAACCCAACTCCTGCTATATTGAGCCACTGTTATGATCATATAATGCACAACTACACGTGCCCCAACATGTTCAGGTAATTGATGTGCACATGTAGTACAAATCTGCATGGGTCCCGAGTAAATCAGTTGTGAATAAGTCTATTTCTTTTTTAACCTATCTCCTGCTACACTGAGCACCTGTTATGATCATATAATGCACAACTACACGTGCCCCAACATGTTTAGTTAATTGATGTGCACATGTAGTACAAAACTGCATGGGTCCCGAGTATTACAGTTGTGAATAAGCCTATTTCTTTGTTAACCCATCTTTTGCTCCACTGAGCACCTATTATGATCATATAATGCAAAACTACATATCACCGAACACGTTTGGGTAATTGATGTGCACATGTAATACAAATCTGCATGGGTCCTGAGTAAATCAGTTGTGAATAAGTCTATTTCGTTGTTAACCCATCTTCTGTTACACTGAGCACCTGTTATGATCATGTAATGCAAAACTACACATGACCGAACACGTTTTGGTAATTGATGTGAACATGTAGTACAAATCTGCATGGGTCCCGAGTAAATCAGTTGTGAATAAGTCTATTTCGTTGTTAACCAATCTCCTGTTACACTGAGCACCTGTTATGATCATATAATGCAAAACTACAGATGACCGAACACGTTTTGGTAATTGATGTGAACATGTAGTACAAACCTGCATGGGTCCCGAGTAAATCAGTTGTGAAAAGTTATCTTTCTCTGTTAACTCAACTCCTGCTATATTGAGCCACTGTTATGATCATATAATGCACAACTACACGTGCCCCAACATGTTTAGGTAATTGATGTGCACATGTAGTACAAATCTGCATGGGTCCCGAGTAAATCAGTTGTGAATAAGTCTATTTCTTTGTTAACCCATCTCCTGCTACACTGAGCACCTGTTATGATCATATAATGCACAACTACACGTGCCCGAACACGTTTAGGTAATTAATGTGCACATGTAGTACAAAACTGCATGGGTCCCGAGTATATCAGTTGTGAATAAGTCTATTTCTTTGTTAACCCATCTTTTGCTCCACTGAGCACCTATTATGATCATATAATGCAAAACTACATATCACCGAACACGTTTGGGTAATTGATGTGCACATGTAATACAAATCTGCATGGGTCCCGAGTGAATCAGTTGTGAATAAGTCTATTTCTTTGTTAACCCATCTCCTGCTAAACTGAGCACCTATTATGATCATATGATGCAAAACTACACATGACCGAACACGTTTTGGTAATTGATGTGCACATATAGTACAAACCTGCATGGGTCCCGAGTAAATCAGTTGTGAATAAGTCTATTTCTTTGTTAACCCATCTCCTGCTACACTGAGCACATATTATGATCATATAGCGCAAAACTACAGATGACCGAATACGTTTGGGTAAATGATGTGCACATGTAATACAAATCTGCACGGGTCCCGAGTAAATCAGATGTGAATAAGTCTATTTCGTTGTTAACCCATCTCCTGCTACACTGAGCATCTGTTATGATCATATAATGCAAAACTACACATGACCGAACACGTTTTGGTAATTGATGTGAACATGTAGTACAAATCTGCATGGGTCCCGAGTAAATCAGTTGTGAGTAAGTCTATTTCTTTGTTAACTCAACTCCTGCTACACAGAGCACCTGTTATGATCATATAATGCACAACTACACATGACCGAACACGTTTTGGTAATTGATGTGAACATGTAGTACAAATCTGCATGGGTCCCGAGTAAATCAGTTGTGAATAAGTCTATTTCTTTGTTAACCTATCTCCTGCTACACTGAGCACCTGTTATGATCATATAATGCACAACTACACATGCCCGAACACGTTTAGGTAATTGATGTGCACACGTAGTACAAAACTGCATGGGTCCCGAGTATTACAGTTGTGAATAAGTCTATTTCTTTGTTAACCCATCTTTTGCTCCACTGAGCACCTATTATGATCATATAATGCAAAACTACATATCACCGAACACGTTTGGGTAATTGATGTGCACATGTAATACAAATCTGCATGGGTCCCGAGTGAATCAGTTGTGAATAAGTCTATTTCGTTGTTAACCCATCTCCTGTTACACTGAGCACCTGTTATGATCATATAATGCAAAACTACACATGACCGAACTCGTTTTTGTAATTGATGTGCACATATAGTACAAATCTGCATGGGTCCCGAGTAAATCAGTTGTGAATAAGTCTATTTCGTTGTTAACCCATCTCCTGCTAAACTGAGCACCTATTATGATCATATAATACAAAACTACACATGACCGAACACGTTTTAGTAATTGATGTGCACATGTAGTACAAATCTGCATGGGTCCCGAGTAAATCAGTTGTGAATAAGTCTATTTCTTTGTTAACCCATCTCCTGCTAAACTGAGCACCTATTATGATCATATAATACAAAACTACACATGACCGAACACGTTTTAGTAATTGATGTGCACATGTAGTACAAATCTGCATGGGTCCCGAGTAAATCAGTTGTGAATAAGTCTATTTCTTTGTTAAGCCATCTCCTGCTGCACTGAGCACCTGTTATGATCATATAATTCAAAACTACATATCACCGAACACGTTTAGGTAATTGATGTGCTCATGTAGTACAAATCAGCATGGGTCCCGAGTAAATCAGTTGTGAATAAGTCTATTTCTGTGTTAACTCATCTCCTGCTACACAGAGCACCTGTTATGATCATATAATGCACAACTACACATGACCGAACACGTTTTGATAATTGATGTGCACATGTAGTACAAACCTGCATGGGTCCCGAGTAAATCAGTTGTGAAAAGTTATCTTTCTCTGTTAACCCAACTCCTGCTATATTGAGCCACTGTTATGATCATATAATGTACAACTACACGTGCCCCAACATGTTTAGGTAATTGATGTGCACATGTAGTACAAATCTGCATGGGTCCCGAGTAAATCAGTTGTGAATAAGTCTATTTCTTTGTTAACCTATCTCCTGCTACACTGAGCACCTGTTATGATCATATAATGCACAACTACACGTGCCCGAACACGTTTAGGTAATTGATGTGCACATATAGTACAAACCTGCATGGGTCCCGAGTAAATCAGTTGTGAATAAGTCTATTTCTTTGTTAACCCATCTCCTGCTAAACTGAGTACCTATTATGATCAAATAATGCAAAACTACACATGACCGAACACGTTTTGGTAATTGATGTGCACATATAGTACAAAACTGCATGGGTCCCGAGTGAATCAGTTGTGAATAAGTCTATTTCGTTGTTAGCCCATCTCCTGTTACACTGAGCACCTGTTATGATCATATGATGCAAAACTGCACATGACCGAACACGTTTTGGTAATTGATGTGCACATATAGTACAAACCTGCATGGGTCCCGAGTAAATCAGTTGTGAAAAGTTATCTTTCTCTGTTAACCCAACTCCTGCTATATTAAGCCACTGTTATGATCATATAATGCACAACTACACGTGCCCGAATATGTTTAGGTAATTGATGTGCACATGTAATACAAATCTGCACGGGTCCCGAGTAAATCAATTGTCAATAAGTCTATTTCGTTATTAACCCATCTCCTGCTACACTGAGCACCTGTTATGATCATGTAATGCAAAACTACACATGACCGAACACGTTTTGATAATTGATGTGCACATGTAGTACAAACCTGCATGGGTCCCGAGTAAATCAGTTGTGAAAAGTTATCTTTCTCTGTTAACCCAACTCCTGCTATATTGAGCCACTGTTATGATCATATAATGTACAACTACACGTGCCCCAACATGTTTAGGTAATTGATGAGCAAATGTAGTACAAATCTGCATGGTTCCCGAGCAAATCAGTTGTGAATAAGTCTATTTCTTTGTTAACCCATCTCCTGCTACACTGAGCACCTGTTATGATCATATAATGCACAACTACACGTGCCCGAACACGTTTAGGTAATTGATGTGCACATGTAGTACAAAACTGCATGGGTCCCGAGTATATCAGTTGTGAATAAGTCTATTTCTTTGTTAACCCATCTTTTGCTCCACTGAGCACCTATTATGATCATATAATGCAAAACTACATATCACCGAACACGTTTGGGTAATTGATGTGCACATGTAGTACAAAACTCCATGGGTCCCGAGTAAATCAGTTGTGAAAAGTTATCTTTCTCTGTTAACCCAACTCCTGCTATATTGAGCCACTGTTATGATCATATAATGCACAACTACAAGTGCCCCAACATGTTTAGGTAATTGATGTGCACATGTAGTACAAATCTGCTTGGGTCCCGAGTAAATCAGTTGTGAATAAGTCTATTTCTTTGTTAACTCAACTCCTGCTACACATAGCACCTGTAATGATCATATAATGCACAACTACACATGACCGAACACGTTTTGATAATTGATGTGCACATGTAGTACAAACTTGCATGGGTCCCGAGTAAATCAGTTGTGAAAAGTTATCTTTCTCTGTTAACCCAACTCCTGCTATATTGAGCCACTGTTCTGATCATATAATGCACAACTACACGTGCCCGAATATGTTTAGGTAATTGATGTGCACATGTAATACAAATCTGCACGGGTCCCGAGTAAATCAACTGTCAATAAGTCTATTTCTTTGTTAACCCATCTCCTGCTACACTGAGCACCTGTTATGATCATATAATGCACAACTACATATCACCGAACACGTTTGGGTAATTGATGTGCACATGTAATACAAACCTGCATGGGTCCCGAGTGAATCAGTTGTGAATAAGTCTATTTCGTTGTTAACCCATCTCCTGTTACACTGAGCATCTGTTATGATCATATAATGCAAAACTACACATGACCGAACACGTTTTGGTAATTGATGTGCACATATAAGTACAAACCTGCATGGGTCCCGAGTAAATCAGTTGTGAAAAGTTATCTTTCTCTGTTAACCCAACTCCTGCTATATTGAGCCACTGTTATGATCATATAATGCACAACTACACGTGCCAGAATATGTTTAGGTAATTGATGTGCACATGTAATACAAATCTGCACGGGTCCCGAGTAAATCAACTGTCAATAAGTCTATTTCGTTATTAACCCATCTCCTGCTACACCGAACACCTGTTATGATCATATAATGCAAAACTACACATGACCGAACACGTTTGGGTAATTGATGTGCACATGTAATACAAATCTGCATGGGTCCCGAGTGAATCAGTTGTGAATAAGTCTATTTCGTTGTTAACCCATCTCCTGTTACACTGAGCATCTGTTATGATCATATAATGCAAAACTACACATGACCGAACACGTTTTGGTAATTGATGTGCACATATAAGTACAAACCTGCATGGGTCCCGAGTAAATCAGTTGTGAAAAGTTATCTTTCTCTGTTAACCCAACTCCTGCTATATTGAGCCACTGTTATGATCATATAATGCACAACTACACGTGCCAGAATATGTTTAGGTAATTGATGTGCACATGTAATACAAATCTGCACGGGTCCCGAGTAAATCAACTGTCAATAAGTCTATTTCGTTATTAACCCATCTCCTGCTACACCGAACACCTGTTATGATCATATAATGCAAAACTACACATGACCGAACACGTTTGGGTAATTGATGTGCACATGTAATACAAATCTGCATGGGTCCCGAGCAAATCAGTTGCGAAAAGGTTTACTTCTTTATTAACTCAAGTCCTGCTATATTGAGCAATTATTATGGTTATATATTGCAAAACTACATATGATCGAATACGTTTGGGTAATTGATGTGCACATGTAGTACAAATCTGCACGGTTCCCCAGTAAATCAGTTTTCAATAAGTCTATTTCGTTGTTAACCCATCTCCTGCTACACCGAACACCTGTTATGATCATATAATGCAAAACTACACATGGCCGAACACGTTTGGGTAACTGATGTGCACATGTAATACAAATCTGCATGGGGCCCGAGCAAATCAGTTGTGAAAAGGTCTACTTCTTTATTAACTCAAGTCCTGCTATATTGAGCAACTATTATGGTTATATATTGCAAAGCTACATATGACCGAACACGTTTGGGTAATTGATGTGCACATGTAGTACAAATCGGCACGGGACCCCAGTATCAGTTGTGAATAAGTCTATTACTTTGTTAACCCATCTCCTGCTAAACTGAACACCTATTATGATCGTATAATGCAAAACTACACATGACCGAACATGTTTTGGTAATTGATGTGCACATGTAGTACAAACCTGCAAGGGTCCCGAGTAAGAAAAGTTATCTTTCTCTGTTAACCCAACTCCTGCAATATTCAGCCACTGTTATGATCATATAATGTACAACTACACGTGCCCGAACATGTTTAGGTATCTGATGTGCACATGTAATACAAATCTGCATGGGTCCCGAGTAAATCAGTTGTGAATAAGTCTATTTCTTTGTTAACCCATCACCTGCTACACCGAACACCTGTTAAGATCATATAATGCAAAACTACACATGACCGAACACGTTCGGGTAATTGATGTGCACATGTAGTACAAATCTGCACGGGTCCCCAGTATCAGTTGTGAGTAAGTCTATTACTTTGTTAACCCATCTCCTGCCACACTGAGCACCTATTATGATCATGTAATGCAAAACTACATATGACCGAACACGTTTGGGTAATTGATGTGCACATGTAACACAAATCTGCATGGGTCCCGAGTAAAACAGTTGTGAATAAGTCTATTTCTTTGTTAACCCATCTCCTGCTACACTGAGCACCAGTTATGATCATATAATGCAAAACTACAGATGACCGAACACGTTTTGGTAATTGATGTGAACATGTAGTACAAATCTGCATGGGTCCCGAGTAAATCAGTTGTGAATAAGTCTATTTCTTTGTTAAGCCATCTCCTGCTGCACTGAGCGCCTGTTATGATCATATAATTCAAAACTACATATCACCGAACACGTTTAGGTAATTGATGTGCTCATGTAGTACAAATCAGCATGGGTCCCGAGTAAATCAGTTGTGAATAAGTCTATTTCTGTGTTAACTCATCTCCTGCTACACAGAGCACCTGTTATGATCATATAATGCACAACTACACATGACCGAACACGTTTTGATAATTGATGTGCACATGTAGTACAAACCTGCATGGGTCCCGAGTAAATCAGTTGTGAAAAGTTATCTTTCTCTGTTAACCCAACTCCTGCTATATTGAGCCACTGTTATGATCATATAATGTACAACTACACGTGCCCCAACATGTTTAGGTAATTGATGTGCACATGTAGTACAAATCTGCATGGGTCCCGAGTAAATCAGTTGTGAATAAGTCTATTTCTTTGTTAACCTATCTCCTGCTATACTGAGTACCTATTATGATCAAATAATGCAAAACTACACATGACCGAAAACGTTTTGGTAATTGATGTGCACATATAGTACAAAACTGCATGGGTCCCGAGTGAATCAGTTGTGAATAAGTCTATTTCGTTGTTAGCCCATCTCCTGTTACACTGAGCACCTGTTATGATCATATAATGCAAAACTGCACATGACCGAACACGTTTTGGTAATTGATGTGCACATATAGTACAAACCTGCATGGGTCCCGAGTAAATCAGTTGTGAAAAGTTATCTTTCTCTGTTAACCCAACTCCTGCTATATTAAGCCACTGTTATGATCATATAATGCACAACTACACGTGCCCGAATATGTTTAGGTAATTGATGTGCACATGTAATACAAATCTGCACGGGTCCCGAGTAAATCAATTGTCAATAAGTCTATTTCGTTATTAACCCATCTCCTGCTACACTGAGCACCTGTTATGATCATGTAATGCAAAACTACACATGACCGAACACGTTTTGATAATTGATGTGCACATGTAGTACAAACCTGCATGGGTCCCGAGTAAATCAGTTGTGAAAAGTTATCTTTCTCTGTTAACCCAACTCCTGCTATATTGAGCCACTGTTATGATCATATAATGTACAACTACACGTGCCCCAACATGTTTAGGTAATTGATGAGCAAATGTAGTACAAATCTGCATGGGTCCCGAGCAAATCAGTTGTGAATAAGTCTATTTCTTTGTTAACCCATCTCCTGCTACACTGAGCACCTGTTATGATCATATAATGCACAACTACACATGACCGATCACGTTTTGATAATTGATGTGCACATGTAGTACAAACCTGCATGGGTCCCGAGTAAATCAGTTGTGAAAAGTTATCTTTCTCTGTTAACTCAACTCCTGCTATATTGAGCCACTGTTATGATCATATAATGCACAACTACACGTGCCCCAACATGTTTAGGTAATTGATGTGCACATGTAGTACAAATCTGCATGGGTCCCGAGTAAATCAGTTGTGAATAAGTCTATTTCTTTGTTAACTCAACTCCTGCTACACAGAGCACCTGTTATGATCATATAATGCACAACTACACATGACCGAACACGTTTTGGTAATTGATGTGAACATACAGTACAAATCTGCATGGGTCCCGAGTAAATCAGTTGTGACTAAGTCTATTTCTTTGTTAACCTATCTCCTGCTACACTGAGCACCTGTTATGATCATATAATGCACAACTACACATGCCCGAACACGTTTAGGTAATTGATGTGCACATGTAGTACAAAACTGCATGGGTCCCGAGTATTACAGTTGTGAATAAGTCTATTTCTTTGTTAACCCATCTTTTGCTCCACTGAGCACCTATTATGATCATATAATGCAAAACTACATATCACCGAACACGTTTGGGTAATTGATGTGCACATGTAATACAAATCTGCATGGGTCCCGAGTGAATCAGTTGTGAATAAGTCTATTTCGTTGTTAACCCATCTCCTGTTACACTGAGCACCTGTTATGATCATATAATGCAAAACTACACATGACCGAACACGTTTTTGTAATTGATGTGCACATATAGTACAAATCTGCATGGGTCCCGAGTAAATCAGTTGTGAATAAGTCTATTTCGTTGTTAACCCATCTCCTGTTACACTGAGCACCTGTTATGATCATATAATGCAAAACTACACATGACCGAACACGTTTTGGTAATTGATGTGCACATATAGTACAAACCTGCATGGGTCCCGAGTAAATCAGTTGTAAAAAGTTATCTTTCTCTGTTAACCCAACTCCTGCTATATTAAGCCACTGTTATGATCATATAATGCACAACTACACGTGCCCGAATATGTTTAGGTAATTGATGTGCACATGTAATACAAATCTGCACGGGTCCCGAGTAAATCAGTTGTGAATAAGTCTATTTCTTTGTTAACCCATCTCCTGCTAAACTGAGCACCTATTATGATCATATAATACAAAACTACACATGACCGAACACGTTTTAGTAATTGATGTGCACATGTAGTACAAATCTGCATGGGTCCCGAGTAAATCAGTTGTGAATAAGTCCATTTCTTTGTTAACTCATCTCCTGCTACACAGAGCACCTGTTATGATCATATAATGCACAACTACACATGACCGAACACGTTTTGATAATTGATGTGCACATGTAGTACAAACCTGCATGGGTCCCGAGTAAATCAGTTGTGAAAAGTTATCTTTCTCTGTTAACGCAACTCCTGCTATATTGAGCCACTGTTATGATCATATAATGCACAACTACACGTGCCCCAACATGTTTAGGTAATTGACGTGCACATGTAGTACAAATCTGCATGGGTCCCGAGTAAATCAGTTGTGAATAAGTCTATTTCTTTGTTAACCTATCTCCTGCTACACTGAGCACCTGTTATGATCATATAATGCACAACTACACGTGCCCCAACATGTTTAGTTAATTGATGTGCACATGTAGTACAAAACTGCATGGGTCCCGAGTATTACAGTTGTGAATAAGTCTATTTCTTTGTTAACCCATCTCCTGCTAAACTGAGCACCTATTATGATCATATAATACAAAACTACATATCACCGAACACGTTTGGGTAATTGATGTGCACATGTAATAGAAATCTGCATGGGTTCCGAGTAAATCAGTTGTGAATAAGTCTATTTCTTTGTTAACTCATCTCCTGCTACACAGAGCACCTGTTATGATCATATAATGCACAACTACACATGACCGAACACGTTTTGATAATTGATGTGCACATGTAGTACAAACCTGCATGGGTCCCGAGTAAATCAGTTGTGAAAAGTTATCTTTCTCTGTTAACCCAACTCCTGCTATATTGAGCCACTGTTATGATCATATAATGCACAACAACACGTGCCCCAACATGTTTAGGTAATTGATGTGCACATGTAGTACAAATCTGCATGGGTCCTGAGTAAATCAGTTGTGAATAAATCTATTTCGTTGTTAACCCATCTTCTGTTACACTGAGCACCTGTTATGATCATGTAATGCAAAACTACACATGACCGAACACGTTTTGGTAATTGATGTGAACATGTAGTACAAATCTGCATGGGTCCCGAGTAAATCAGTTGTGAATAAGTCTATCTCGTTGTTAACCAATCTCCTGTTACACTGAGCACCTGTTATGATCATATAATGCAAAACTACAGATGACCGAACACGTTTTGGTAATTGATGTGAACATGTAGTACAAATCTGCATGGGTCCCGAGTAAATCAGTTGTGAATAAGCCTATTTCTTTGTTAACCCATCTCCTGCTGCACTGAGCACCTGTTATGATCATATAATGCAAAATTACATATCACCGAACACGTTTGGGTAATTGATGTGCACATGTAGTACAAATCTGCATGGGTCCTGAGTAAATCAGTTGTGAATAAATCTATTTCGTTGTTAACCCATCTTCTGTTACACTGAGCACCTGTTATGATCATGTAATGCAAAACTACACATGACCGAACACGTTTTGGTAATTGATGTGAACATGTAGTACAAATCTGCACGGGTCCCGAGTAAACCAATTGTCAATAAGTCTATTTCGTTATTAACCCATCTCCTGCTACACTGAGCACCTGTTATGATCATATAATGCAAAACTACACATGACCGAACACGTTTTGGTAATTGATGTGCACATGTAATACAAATCTGCATGGGTCCCTAGTGAATCAGTTGTGAATAAGTCTATTTCGTTGTTAACCCATCTCTTGTTACACTGAGCACCTGTTTTGATCATGTAATGCAAAACTACACATGACCGAACACGTTTTGGTAATTGATGTGAACATGTAGTACAAATCTGCATGGGTCCCGAGTAAATCTGTTGTGAATAAGTCTATTTCGTTGTTAACCCATCTCCTGCTACACTGAGCACCTGTTATGATCATATAATGCAAAACTACATATGACCGAACACGTTTTGGTAATTGATGTGAACATGTAGTACAAATCTGCATGGGTCCCGAGTAAATCAGTTGTGAATAAGTCTATTTCTTTGTTAACCCATCTCCTGCTGCACTGAGCACCTGTTATGCTCATATAATGCAAAACTACATATCACCGAACACGTTTGGGTAATTGATGTGCACATGTAATACAAATCTGCATGGGTCCCGAGTAAGTCAGTTGTGAATAAATCTATTTCTTTGTTAAGCCATCTCCTGCTGCACTGAGCACCTGTTATGATCATATAATTCAAAACTACATATCACCGAACACGTTTAGGTAATTGATGTGCTCATGTAGTACAAATCTGCATGGGTCCCGAGTAAATCAGTTGTGAATAAGTCTATTTCTTTGTTAACTCATCTCCTGCTACACAGAGCACCTGTTATGATCATATAATGCACAACTACACATGACCGAACACGTTTTGATAATTGATGTGCACATGTAGTACAAACCTGCATGGGTCCCGAGTAAATCAGTTGTGAAAAGTTATCTTTCTCTGTTAACCCAACTCCTGCTATATTGAGCCACTGTTATGATCATATAATGTACAACTACACGTGCCCCAACATGTTTAGGTAATTGATGTGCACATGTAGTACAAATCTGCATGGGTCCCGAGTAAATCAGTTGTGAATAAGTCTATTTCTTTGTTAACCTATCTCCTGCTACACTGAGCACCTGTTATGATCATATAATGCACAACTACATGTGCCCGAACACGTTTAGGTAATTGATGTGCACATATAGTACAAACCTGCATGGGTCCCGAGTAAATCAGTTGTGAATAAGTCTATTTCTTTGTTAACCCATCTCCTGCTAAACTGAGTACCTATTATGATCAAATAATGCAAAACTGCACATGACTGAACACGTTTTGGTAATTGATGTGCACATATAGTACAAAACTGCATGGGTCCCGAGTGAATCAGTTGTGAATAAGTCTCTTTCGTTGTTAGCCCATCTCCTGTTACACTGAGCACCTGTTATGATCATATAATGCAAAACTGCACATGACCGAACACGTTTTGGTAATTCATGTGCACATATAGTACAAACCTGCATGGGTCCCGAGTAAATCAGTTGTGAAAAGTTATCTTTCTCTGTTAACCCAACTCCTGCTATATTAAGCCACTGTTATGATCATATAATGCACAACTACACGTGCCCGAATATGTTTAGGTAATTGATGTGCACATGTAATACAAATCTGCACGGGTCCCGAGTAAATCAATTGTCAATAAGTCTATTTCGTTATTAACCCATCTCCTGCTACACTGAGCACCTGTTATGATCATGTAATGCAAAACTACACATGACCGAACACGTTTTGATAATTGATGTGCACATGTAGTACAAACCTGCATGGGTCCCGAGTAAATCAGTTGTGAAAAGTTATCTTTCTCTGTTAACCCAACTCCTGCTATATTGAGCCACTGTTATCATCATATAATGTACAACTACACGTGCCCCAACATGTTTAGGTAATTGATGAGCAAATGTAGTACAAATCTGCATGGGTCCCGAGCAAATCAGTTGTGAATAAGTCTATTTCTTTGTTAACCCATCTCCTGCTACACTGAGCACCTGTTATGATCATATAATGCACAACTACACGTGCCCGAACACGTTTAGGTAATTGATGTGCACATGTAGTACAAAACTGCATGGGTCCCGAGTATATCAGTTGTGAATAAGTCTATTTCTTTGTTAACTCATATTTTGCTCCACTGAGCACCTATTATGATCATATAATGCAAAACTACATATCACCTAACACGTTTGGGTAATTGATGTGCACATGTAATACAAATCTGCATGGGCCCCGAGTGAATCAGTTGTGAATAAGTCTATTTCTTTGCTAATCCATCTCCTGCTAAACTGAGCACCTATTATGATCATATGATGCAAAACTACACATGACCGAACACGTTTTGGTAATTGATGTGCACATATAGCACAAACCTGCATGGGTCCCGAGTAAATCATTTGTGAAAAGTTATCTTTCTCTGTCAACCCAACTCCTGCTATATTGAGCCACTGTTATGGTCATATAATGCACAACTACACGTGCCCCAACATGTTTAGGTGATTGATGTGCACATGTAGTACAAATCTGCATGGGACCCGAATAAATCAGTTGTGAATAAGTCTATTTCTTTGTTAATTCATCTCATGCTACACTGAGCACCTGTTATGATCATATAATGCACAACTACACGTGCCCGAACACGTTTAGGTAATTGATGTGCACATGTAGTACAAATCTGCACGGGTCCCGAGTAAATCAGTTTTCAATAAGTCTATTTCGTTGTTAACCCATGTCCTGCTACACTGAGCACCTGTTATGATCATATAATGCAAAACTACACATGACCGAACCCGTTTTGGTAATTTATGTGCACATGCAGTACAAATCTGCATGGGTCCCGAGTAAATCAGTTGTGAATAAGTCTATTTCTTTGTTAACCCATCTCCTGCTACACTGAGCACATATTATGATCATATAGCGCAAAACTACAGATGACCGAACACGTTTGGGTAATTGATGTGCACATGTAGTACAAATCTGCACGGATCCCGAGTAAATCAGTTTTCAATAAGTCTATTTCGTTGTTAACCCATGTCCTGCTGCACTGAGCACCTGTTATGATCATATAATGCAAAACTACACATGACCGAACCCGTTTTGGTAATTTATGTGCACATGCAGTACAAATCTGCATGGGTCCCGAGTAAATCAGTTGTGAATAAGTCTATATCTTTGTTAACCCATCTCCTGCTACACTGAGCACATATTATGATCATATAGCGCAAAACTACAGATGACCGAACACGTTTGGGTAATTAATGTGCACATGTAGTACAAATCTGCACGGGTCCCGAGTAAATCAGTTTTCAATAAGTCTATTTCGTTGTTAACCCATGTCCTGCTACACTGAGCATCTGTTATGATCATATAATGCAAAACTACACATGACCGAACCCGTTTTGGTAATTTATGTGCACATGCAGTACAAATCTGCATGGGTCCCGAGTAAATCAGTTGTGAATAAGTCTATTTCGTTGTTAACCCATCTCCTGCTACACTGAGCATCTGTTATGATCATATAATGCAAAACTACACATGACCGAACACGTTTTGGTAATTGATGTGAACATGTAGTACCAATCTGCATGGGTCCCGAGTAAATCAGTTGTGACTAAGTCTATTTCTTTGTTAACCTATCTCCTGCTACACTGAGCACCTGTTATGATCATATAATGCACAACTACACATGCCCGAACACGTTTAGGTAATTGATGTGCACATGTAGTACAAAACTGCATGGGTCCCGAGTATTACAGTTGTGAATAAGTCTATTTCTTTGTTAACCCATCTTTTGCTCCACTGAGCACCTATTATGATCATATAATGCAAAACTACATATCACCGAACACGTTTGGGTAATTGATGTGCACATGTAATACAAATCTGCATGGGTCCCGAGTGAATCAGTTGTGAATAAGTCAATTTCGTTGTTAACCCATCTCCTGTTACACTGAGCACCTGTTATGATCATATAATGCAAAACTACACATGACCGAACACGTTTTTGTAATTGATGTGCACATATAGTACAAATCTGCATGGGTCCCGAGTAAATCAGTTGTGAGTGAAGTCTATTTCGTTGTTAACCCATCTCCTGTTACACTGAGCACCTGTTATGATCATATAATGCAAAACTACACATGACCGAACACGTTTTGGTAATTGATGTGCACATATAGTACAAACCTGCATGGGTCCCGAGTAAATCAGTTGTAAAAAGTTATCTTTCTCTGTTAACCCAACTCCTGCTATATTAAGCCACTGTTATGATCATATAATGCACAACTACACGTGCCCGAATATGTTTAGGTAATTGATGTGCACATGTAATACAAATCTGCACGGGTCCCGAGTAAATCAGTTGTGAATAAGTCTATTTCTTTGTTAACCCATCTCCTGCTAAACTGAGCGCCTATTATGATCATATAATACAAAACTACACATGACCGAACACGTTTTAGTAATTGATGTACACATGTAGTACAAATCTGCATGGGTCCCGAGTAAATCAGTTGTGAATAAGTCTATTTCTTTGTTAACTCATCTCCTGCTACACAGAGCACCTGTTATGATCATATAATGCACAACTACACATGACCGAACACGTTTTGATAATTGATGTGCACATGTAGTACAAACCTGCATGGGTCCCGAGTAAATCAGTTGTGAAAAGTTATCTTTCTCTGTTAACGCAACTCCTGCTATATTGAGCCACTGTTATGATCATATAATGCACAACTACACGTGCCCCAACATGTTTAGGTAATTGACGTGCACATGTAGTACAAATCTGCATGGGTCCCGAGTAAATCAGTTGTGAATAAATCTATTTCGTTGTTAACCCATCTTCTGTTACACTGAGCACCTGTTATGATCATATAATGCACAACTACACATGACCGAACACGTTTTGATAATTGATGTGCACATGTAGTACAAACCTGCATGGGTCCCGAGTAAATCAGTTGTGAAAAGTTATCTTTCTCTGTTAACCCAACTCCTGCTATATTGAGCCACTGTTATGATCATATAATGCACAACAACACGTGCCCCAACATGTTTAGGTAATTGATGTGCACATGTAGTACAAATCTGCATGGGTCCTGAGTAAATCAGTTGTGAATAAATCTATTTCGTTGTTAACCCATCTTCTGTTACACTGAGCACCTGTTATGATCATGTAATGCAAAACTACACATGACCGAACACGTTTTGGTAATTGATGTGAACATGTAGTACAAATCTGCATGGGTCCCGAGTAAATCAGTTGTGAATAAGTCTATTTCGTTGTTAACCAATCTCCTGTTACACTGAGCACCTGTTATGATCATATAATGCAAAACTACAGATGACCGAACACGTTTTGGTAATTGATGTGAACATGTAGTACAAATCTGCATGGGTCCCGAGTAAATCAGTTGTGAATAAGCCTATTTCTTTGTTAACCCATCTCCTGCTGCACTGAGCACCTGTTATGATCATATAATGCAAAATTACATATCACCGAACACGTTTGGGTAATTGATGTGCACATGTAGTACAAATCTGCATGGGTCCTGAGTAAATCAGTTGTGAATAAATCTATTTCGTTGTTAACCCATCTTCTGTTACACTGAGCACCTGTTATGATCATGTAATGCAAAACTACACATGACCGAACACGTTTTGGTAATTGATGTGAACATGTAGTACAAATCTGCACGGGTCCCGAGTAAACCAATTGTCAATAAGTCTATTTCGTTATTAACCCATCTCCTGCTACACTGAGCACCTGTTATGATCATATAATGCAAAACTACACATGACCGAACACGTTTTGGTAATTGATGTGCACATGTAATACAAATCTGCATGGGTCCCTAGTGAATCAGTTGTGAATAAGTCTATTTCGTTGTTAACCCATCTCTTGTTACACTGAGCACCTGTTTTGATCATGTAATGCAAAACTACACATGACCGAACACGTTTTGGTAATTGATGTGAACATGTAGTACAAATCTGCATGGGTCCCGAGTAAATCTGTTGTGAATAAGTCTATTTCGTTGTTAACCCATCTCCTGCTACACTGAGCACCTGTTATGATCATATAATGCAAAACTACATATGACCGAACACGTTTTGGTAATTGATGTGAACATGTAGTACAAATCTGCATGGGTCCCGAGTAAATCAGTTGTGAATAAGTCTATTTCTTTGTTAACCCATCTCCTGCTGCACTGAGCACCTGTTATGCTCATATAATGCAAAACTACATATCACCGAACACGTTTGGGTAATTGATGTGCACATGTAATACAAATCTGCATGGGTCCCGAGTAAGTCAGTTGTGAATAAATCTATTTCTTTGTTAAGCCATCTCCTGCTGCACTGAGCACCTGTTATGATCATATAATTCAAAACTACATATCACCGAACACGTTTAGGTAATTGATGTGCTCATGTAGTACAAATCTGCATGGGTCCCGAGTAAATCAGTTGTGAATAAGTCTATTTCTTTGTTAACTCATCTCCTGCTACACAGAGCACCTGTTATGATCATATAATGCACAACTACACATGACCGAACACGTTTTGATAATTGATGTGCACATGTAGTACAAACCTGCATGGGTCCCGAGTAAATCAGTTGTGAAAAGTTATCTTTCTCTGTTAACCCAACTCCTGCTATATTGAGCCACTGTTATGATCATATAATGTACAACTACACGTGCCCCAACATGTTTAGGTAATTGATGTGCACATGTAGTACAAATCTGCATGGGTCCCGAGTAAATCAGTTGTGAATAAGTCTATTTCTTTGTTAACCTATCTCCTGCTACACTGAGCACCTGTTATGATCATATAATGCACAACTACACGTGCCCGAACACGTTTAGGTAATTGATGTGCACATATAGTACAAACCTGCATGGGTCCCGAGTAAATCAGTTGTGAATAAGTCTATTTCTTTGTTAACCCATCTCCTGCTAAACTGAGTACCTATTATGATCAAATAATGCAAAACTACACATGACTGAACACGTTTTGGTAATTGATGTGCACATATAGTACAAAACTGCATGGGTCCCGAGTGAATCAGTTGTGAATAAGTCTCTTTCGTTGTTAGCCCATCTCCTGTTACACTGAGCACCTGTTATGATCATATAATGCAAAACTGCACATGACCGAACACGTTTTGGTAATTCATGTGCACATATAGTACAAACCTGCATGGGTCCCGAGTAAATCAGTTGTGAAAAGTTATCTTTCTCTGTTAACCCAACTCCTGCTATATTAAGCCACTGTTATGATCATATAATGCACAACTACACGTGCCCGAATATGTTTAGGTAATTGATGTGCACATGTAATACAAATCTGCACGGGTCCCGAGTAAATCAATTGTCAATAAGTCTATTTCGTTATTAACCCATCTCCTGCTACACTGAGCACCTGTTATGATCATGTAATGCAAAACTACACATGACCGAACACGTTTTGATAATTGATGTGCACATGTAGTACAAACCTGCATGGGTCCCGAGTAAATCAGTTGTGAAAAGTTATCTTTCTCTGTTAACCCAACTCCTGCTATATTGAGCCACTGTTATCATCATATAATGTACAACTACACGTGCCCCAACATGTTTAGGTAATTGATGAGCAAATGTAGTACAAATCTGCATGGGTCCCGAGCAAATCAGTTGTGAATAAGTCTATTTCTTTGTTAACCCATCTCCTGCTACACTGAGCACCTGTTATGATCATATAATGCACAACTACACGTGCCCGAACACGTTTAGGTAATTGATGTGCACATGTAGTACAAAACTGCATGGGTCCCGAGTATATCAGTTGTGAATAAGTCTATTTCTTTGTTAACTCATATTTTGCTCCACTGAGCACCTATTATGATCATATAATGCAAAACTACATATCACCTAACACGTTTGGGTAATTGATGTGCACATGTAATACAAATCTGCATGGGCCCCGAGTGAATCAGTTGTGAATAAGTCTATTTCTTTGCTAATCCATCTCCTGCTAAACTGAGCACCTATTATGATCATATGATGCAAAACTACACATGACCGAACACGTTTTGGTAATTGATGTGCACATATAGCACAAACCTGCATGGGTCCCGAGTAAATCATTTGTGAAAAGTTATCTTTCTCTGTCAACCCAACTCCTGCTATATTGAGCCACTGTTATGGTCATATAATGCACAACTACACGTGCCCCAACATGTTTAGGTGATTGATGTGCACATGTAGTACAAATCTGCATGGGACCCGAATAAATCAGTTGTGAATAAGTCTATTTCTTTGTTAATTCATCTCATGCTACACTGAGCACCTGTTATGATCATATAATGCACAACTACACGTGCCCGAACACGTTTAGGTAATTGATGTGCACATGTAGTACAAATCTGCACGGGTCCCGAGTAAATCAGTTTTCAATAAGTCTATTTCGTTGTTAACCCATGTCCTGCTACACTGAGCACCTGTTATGATCATATAATGCAAAACTACACATGACCGAACCCGTTTTGGTAATTTATGTGCACATGCAGTACAAATCTGCATGGGTCCCGAGTAAATCAGTTGTGAATAAGTCTATTTCTTTGTTAACCCATCTCCTGCTACACTGAGCACATATTATGATCATATAGCGCAAAACTACAGATGACCGAACACGTTTGGGTAATTGATGTGCACATGTAGTACAAATCTGCACGGATCCCGAGTAAATCAGTTTTCAATAAGTCTATTTCGTTGTTAACCCATGTCCTGCTGCACTGAGCACCTGTTATGATCATATAATGCAAAACTACACATGACCGAACCCGTTTTGGTAATTTATGTGCACATGCAGTACAAATCTGCATGGGTCCCGAGTAAATCAGTTGTGAATAAGTCTATATCTTTGTTAACCCATCTCCTGCTACACTGAGCACATATTATGATCATATAGCGCAAAACTACAGATGACCGAACACGTTTGGGTAATTAATGTGCACATGTAGTACAAATCTGCACGGGTCCCGAGTAAATCAGTTTTCAATAAGTCTATTTCGTTGTTAACCCATGTCCTGCTACACTGAGCATCTGTTATGATCATATAATGCAAAACTACACATGACCGAACCCGTTTTGGTAATTTATGTGCACATGCAGTACAAATCTGCATGGGTCCCGAGTAAATCAGTTGTGAATAAGTCTATTTCGTTGTTAACCCATCTCCTGCTACACTGAGCATCTGTTATGATCATATAATGCAAAACTACACATGACCGAACACGTTTTGGTAATTGATGTGAACATGTAGTACCAATCTGCATGGGTCCCGAGTAAATCAGTTGTGACTAAGTCTATTTCTTTGTTAACCTATCTCCTGCTACACTGAGCACCTGTTATGATCATATAATGCACAACTACACATGCCCGAACACGTTTAGGTAATTGATGTGCACATGTAGTACAAAACTGCATGGGTCCCGAGTATTACAGTTGTGAATAAGTCTATTTCTTTGTTAACCCATCTTTTGCTCCACTGAGCACCTATTATGATCATATAATGCAAAACTACATATCACCGAACACGTTTGGGTAATTGATGTGCACATGTAATACAAATCTGCATGGGTCCCGAGTGAATCAGTTGTGAATAAGTCTATTTCGTTGTTAACCCATCTCCTGTTACACTGAGCACCTGTTATGATCATATAATGCAAAACTACACATGACCGAACACGTTTTTGTAATTGATGTGCACATATAGTACAAATCTGCATGGGTCCCGAGTAAATCAGTTGTGAGTGAAGTCTATTTCGTTGTTAACCCATCTCCTGTTACACTGAGCACCTGTTATGATCATATAATGCAAAACTACACATGACCGAACACGTTTTGGTAATTGATGTGCACATATAGTACAAACCTGCATGGGTCCCGAGTAAATCAGTTGTAAAAAGTTATCTTTCTCTGTTAACCCAACTCCTGCTATATTAAGCCACTGTTATGATCATATAATGCACAACTACACGTGCCCGAATATGTTTAGGTAATTGATGTGCACATGTAATACAAATCTGCACGGGTCCCGAGTAAATCAGTTGTGAATAAGTCTATTTCTTTGTTAACCCATCTCCTGCTAAACTGAGCGCCTATTATGATCATATAATTCAAAACTACACATGACCGAACACGTTTTAGTAATTGATGTACACATGTAGTACAAATCTGCATGGGTCCCGAGTAAATCAGTTGTGAATAAGTCTATTTCTTTGTTAACTCATCTCCTGCTACACAGAGCACCTGTTATGATCATATAATGCACAACTACACATGACCGAACACGTTTTGATAATTGATGTGCACATGTAGTACAAACCTGCATGGGTCCCGAGTAAATCAGTTGTGAAAAGTTATCTTTCTCTGTTAACGCAACTCCTGCTATATTGAGCCACTGTTATGATCATATAATGCACAACTACACGTGCCCCAACATGTTTAGGTAATTGACGTGCACATGTAGTACAAATCTGCATGGGTCCCGAGTAAATCAGTTGTGAATAAGTCTATTTCTTTGTTAACCTATCTCCTGCTACACTGAGCACCTGTTATGATCATATAATGCACAACTACACGTGCCCCAACATGTTTAGTTAATTGATGTGCACATGTAGTACAAAACTGCATGGGTCCCGAGTATTACAGTTGTGAATAAGTCTATTTCTTTGTTAACCCATCTCCTGCTAAACTGAGCACCTATTATGATCATATAATGCAAAACTACATATCACCGAACACGTTTGGGTAATTGATGTGCACATGTAATAGAAATCTGCATGGGTCCCGAGTAAATCAGTTGTGAATAAGTCTATTTCTTTGTTAACTCATCTCCTGCTACACAGAGCACCTGTTATGATCATATAATGCACAACTACACATGACCGAACACGTTTTGATAATTGATGTGCACATGTAGTACAAACCTGCATGGGTCCCGAGTAAATCAGTTGTGAAAAGTTATCTTTCTCTGTTAACCCAACTCCTGCTATATTGAGCCACTGTTATGATCATATAATGCACAACAACACGTGCCCCAACATGTTTAGGTAATTGATGTGCACATGTAGTACAAACCTGCATGGGTCCTGAGTAAATCAGTTGTGAATAAGTCTATTTCGTTGTTAACCCATCTTCTGTTACACTGAGCACCTGTTATGATCATGTAATGCAAAACTACACATGACCGAACACGTTTTGGTAATTGATGTGAACATGTAGTACAAATCTGCATGGGTCCCGAGTAAATCAGTTGTGAATAAGTCTATTTCTTTTTTAACCCATCTCCTGCTGCACTGAGCACCTGTTATGATCATATAATGCAAAATTACATATCACCGAACACGTTTGGGTAATTGATGTGCACATGTAATACAAATCTGCATGGGTCCCTAGTGAATCAGTTGTGAATAAGTCTATTTCGTTGTTAACTCATCTCCTGTTACACTGAGCACCTGTTATGATCATGTAATGCAAAACTACACATGACCGAACACGTTTTGTTAATTGATGTGAACATGTAGTACAAATCTGCAAGGGTCCCGAGCAAATCAGTTGTGAATAAGTCTATTTCTTTGTTAACCCATCTTCTGCTGCACTGAGCACCTGTTATGATCATATAATGCAAAACTACATATCACCGAACACGTTTGGGTAATTGATGTGCACATGTAATAGAAATCTGCATGGGTCCCGAGTAAATCAGTTGTGAATAAGTCTATTTCTTTGTTAACCCATCTCCTGCTACACCGAACACCTGTTATGATCATATAATGCAAAACTACACATGACCGAACACGTTTGGGTAATTGATGTGCACATGTAATACAAATCTGCATGGGTCCCAAGTAAATCAGTTGCGAAAAGGTTTACTTCTTTATTAACTCAAGTCCTGCTATATTGAGCAACTATTATGGTTATATATTGCAAAACTACATATGATCGAATACGTTTGGGTAATTGATGTGCACATGTAGTACAAATCTGCACGGGTCCCGAGTAAACCAATTGTCAATAAGTCTATTTCGTTATTAACCCATCTCCTGCTACACTGAGCACCTGTTATGATCATATAATGCAAAACTACACATGACCGAACACGTTTTGGTAATTGATGTGCACATGTAATACAAATCTGCATGGGTCCCTAGTGAATCAGTTGTGAATAAGTCTATTTCGTTGTTAACCCATCTCTTGTTACACTGAGCACCTGTTATGATCATGTAATGCAAAACTACACATGACCGAACACGTTTTGGTCATTGATGTAAACATGTAGTACAAATCTGCATGGGTCCCGAGTAAATCAGTTGTGAATAAGTCTATTTCGTTGTTAACCCATCTCCTGCTACACTGAGCACCTGTTATGATCATATAATGCAAAACTACACATGACCGAACACGTTTTGGTAATTGATGTGAACATGTAGTACAAATCTGCATGGGTCCCGAGTAAATCAGTTGTGAATAAGTCTATTTCTTTGTTAACCCATCTCCTGCTGCACTGAGCACCTGTTATGCTCATATAATGCAAAACTACATATCACCGAACACGTTTGGGTAATTGATGTGCACATGTAATACAAATCTGCATGGGTCTCTAGTGAATCAGTTGTGAATAAGTCTATTTCGTTGTTAACCCATCTCCTGTTACACTGAGCACCTGTTATGATCATGTAATGCAAAACTACACATGACCGAACACGTTTTGGTAATTGATGTGAACATGTAGTACAAATCTGCATGGGTCCCGAGTAAATCAGTTGTGAATAAGTCTATTTCTTTGTTAACCCATCTCCTGCTACACTGAGCACCAGTTATGATCATATAATGCAAAACTACAGATGACCGAACACGTTTTGGTAATTGATGTGAACATGTAGTACAAATCTGCATGGGTCCCGAGTAAATCAGTTGTGTATAAGTCTATTTCTTTGTTAAGCCATCTCCTGCTGCACTGAGCACCTGTTATGATCATATAATGCACAACTACACATGACCGAACACGTTTTGATAATTGATGTGCACATGTAGTTCAAACCTGCATGGGTCCCGAGTAAATCAGTTGTGAAAAGTTATCTTTCTCTGTTAACCCAACTCCTGCTATATTGAGCCACTGTTATGGTCTTATAATGCACAACTACACGTGCCCCAACATGTTTAGGTGATTGATGTGCACATGTAGTACAAATCTGCATGGGACCCGAATAAATCAGTTGTGAATAAGTCTATTTCTTTGTTAATTCATCTCATGCTACACTGAGCACCTGTTATGATCATATAATGCACAACTACACGTGCCCGAACACGTTTAGGTAATTGATGTGCACATGTAGTACAAATCTGCACGGGTCCCGAGTAAATCAGTTTTCAATAAGTCTATTTCGTTGTTAACCCATGTCCTGCTACACTGAGCACCTGTTATGATCATATAATGCAAAACTACACATGACCGAACCCGTTTTGGTAATATATGTGCACATGCAGTACAAATCTGCATGGGTCCCGAGTAAATCAGTTGTGAATAAGTCTATTTCTTTGTTAACCCATCTCCTGCTACACTGAGCACATATTATGATCATATAGCGCAAAACTACAGATGACCGAACACGTTTGGGTAATTGATGTGCACATGTAGTACAAATCTGCACGGGTCCCGAGTAAATCAGTTTTCAATAAGTCTATTTCGTTGTTAACCCATGTCCTGCTGCACTGAGCACCTGTTATGATCATATAATGCAAAACTACACATGACCGAACCCGTTTTGGTAATTTATGTGCACATGCAGTACAAATCTGCATGGGTCCCGAGTAAATCAGTTGTGAATAAGTCTATATCTTTGTTAACCCATCTCCTGCTACACTGAGCACATATTATGATCATATAGCGCAAAACTACAGATGACCGAACACGTTTGGGTAATTAATGTGCACATGTAGTACAAATCTGCACGGGTCCCGAGTAAATCAGTTTTCAATAAGTCTATTTCGTTGTTAACCCATGTCCTGCTACACTGAGCACCTGTTATGATCATATAATGCAAAACTACACATGACCGAACCCGTTTTGGTAATATATGTGCACATGCAGTACAAATCTGCATGGGTCCCGAGTAAATCAGTTGTGAATAAGTCTATTTCTTTGTTAACCCATCTCCTGCTACACTGAGCACATATTATGATCATATAGCGCAAAACTACAGATGACCGAACACGTTTGGGTAATTAATGTGCACATGTAGTACAAATCTGCACGGGTCCCGAGTAAATCAGTTTTCAATAAGTCTATTTCGTTGTTAACCCATCTCCTGCTACACTGAGCATCTGTTATGATCATATAATGCAAAACTACACATGACCGAACACGTTTTGGTAATTGATCTGAACATGTAGTACCAATCTGCATGGGTCCCGAGTAAATCAGTTGTGAGTAAGTCTATTTCTTTGTTAACCCATCCTCCTGCCACACTGAGCACCTATTATGATCATGTAATGCAAAACTACATATGACCGAACACGTTTGTGTAATTGATGTGCACATGTAGCAAAAATCTGCATGGGTCCCGAGTAATACAGTTGTGAATAAGTCTATTTCGTTGTTAACCCGTCTCCTGCTACACTGAGCACCTGTTATGATCATATAATGCACAACTACACGTGCCCGAATATGTTTAGGTAATTGATGTGCTCGTGTAGTACAAATCTGCATGGGTCCCGAGTAAATCAGTTGTGAATAAGTCTATTTCTTTGTTAACTCATCTCCTGCTACACAGAGCACCTGTTATGATCATATAATGCACAACTACACATGACCGAACACGTTTTGATAATTGATGTGCACATGTAGTACAAACCTGCATGGGTGCCGAGTAAATCAGATGTGAAAAGTTATAATTCTCTGTTAACCCAACTCCTGCTATGTTGAGCCACTGCTATGATCATATAATGCACAACTACACGTGCTCCAACATGTTTAGGTAATTGATGTGCACATGTAGTACAAATCTGCATGGGTCCCGAGTAGATCAGTTGTGAATAAGTCTATTTCTTTGTTAACCTATCTCCTGCTACACTGAGCACCTGTTATGATCATATAATGCACAACTACACGTGCCCGAACACGTTTAGGTAATTGATGTGCACATGTAGTACAAAACTGCATGGGTCCCGAGTATTACAGTTGTGAATAAGTCTATTTCTTTGTTAACCCATCTTTTGCTCCACTGAGCACCTATTATGATCATATAACGCAAAACTACATATCACCGAACACGTTTGGGTAATTAATGTGCACATGTAATACAAATCTGCATGGGTCCCGAGTGAATCAGTTGTGAATAAGTCTATTTCATTGTTAACCCATCTCCTGTTACACTGAGCACCTGTTATGATCATATAATGCAAAACTACACATGACCGAACACGTTTTGGTAATTGATGTGCACATATAGTACAAACCTGCATGGGTCCCGAGTAAATCAGTTGTGAAAAGTTATCTTTCACTGTTAACCCAACTCCTGCTATATTAAGCCACTGTTATGATCATATAATGCACAACTACAAGTGCCCGAATATGTTTAGGTAATTGATGTGCACGTGTAATACAAATCTGCACGGGTCCCGAGTAAATCAATTGTCAATAAGTCTATTTCGTTATTAACCCATCTCCTGCTACACTGAGCACCTGTTATGATCATATAATGCAAAACTACACATGACCGAACACGTTTTGGTAATTGATGTGCACATGTAATACAAATCTGCATGGGTCCCGAGTAAATCAGATGTGAATAAGTCTATTTCTTTGTTAACCCATCTCCTGCTAAACTGAGCACCTATTATGATCATATAATACAAAACTACACATGACCGAACACGTTTTAGTAATTGATGTGCACATGTAGTACAAATCTGCATGGGTCCCGAGCAAATCAGTTGTGAATAAGTATATTTCTTTGTTATCCCTTCTCCTGCTATACTGAGCACCTATTATGATCATATAGTTCAAAACTACATATGACCGAACACGTTTGTGTAATTGATGTGCACATGTAGTACAAATCTGCATGGGTCCTGAGGAAATCAGTTGTGAAAAGTTATATTTCTTCGTTAACCCAACTCCTGCTATGTTGAGCAACTGTTATGATCATATAACGCAAAACTACAAATGGCCGAACACGTTTTGGTAATTGATGTGAACATGTAGTACAAATCTGCATGGGTCCCAAGTAAATCAGTTTTCAATAAGTCTATTTCGTTGTTAACCCATTTCCTGCTACACTGAGCACCTGTTATAATCATATAATGCAAAACTACAAATGACCGAACACGTTTTGGTTATTGATATGAACATGTAGTACAAATGTGCATGGGTCCCGAGTAAATCAGTTGTGAATAAGTCTATTTCTTTGTTAACCCATCTCCTGCTGCACTGAGCACCTGTTATGATCATATAATGCAAAACTACATATCACCGAACACGTTTGGGTAATTGATGTGCACATGTAATACAAATCTGCATGGGTTCCTAGTGAATCAGTTGTGAATAAGTCTATTTCGTTGTTAACCCATCTCTTGTTACACTGAGCACCTCTTATGATCATGTAATGCAAAACTACACATGACCGAACACGTTTTGGTAATTGATGTGAACATGTAGTACAAATCTGCATGGGTCCCGAGTAAATCAGTTGTGAATAAGTCTATTTCTTTCTTAACCCATCTCCTGCTGCACTGAGCACCTGTTATGATCATATAATGCAAAACTACATATCACCGAACACGTTTGGGTAATTGATGTGCACATGTAATAGAAATCTGCATGGGTCCCTAGTGAATCAGTTGTGAATAAGTTTATTTCGTTGTTAACCCATCTCCTGCTACACTGAGCACCTGTTATGATCATATAATGCAAAACTACACATGACCGAACATGTTTTGGTAATTGATGTGCACATGTAGTACAAACCTGCATGGGTCCCGAGTAAGTAAAGTTATCTTTCTCTGTTAACCCAACTCCTGCGATATTGAGCCACTGTTATGATCATATAATGTACAACTACACGTGCCCGAACATGTTTATGTAACTGATGTGCACATGTAATACAAATCTGCATGGGTCCCGAGTAAATCAGTTGTGAATAAGTCTATTTCTTTGTTAACCCATCTCCTGCTACACCGAACACCTGTTATGATCATATAATGCAAAACTACATATCACCGAACACGTTTGGGTAATTGATGTGCACATGTAATTCAAATCTGCATAGGTCCCTAGTGAATCAGTTGTGAATAAGTTTATTTCGTTGTTAACCCATCTCCTGCTACACTGAGCACCTGTTATGATCATATAATGCAAAACTGCACATGACCGAACATGTTTTGGTAATTGATGTGCACATGTAGTATAAACCTGCATGGGTTCCGAGTAAGTAAAGTTATCTTTCTCTGTTAACCCAACTCCTGCGATATTGAGCCACTGTTATGATCATATAATGTACAACTACACGTGCCCGAACATGTTTATGTAACTGATGTGCACATGTAATACAAATCTGCATGGGTCCCTAGTGAATCAGTTGTGAATAAGTTTATTTCGTTGTTAACCCATCTCCTGCTACACTGAGCACCTGTTATGATCATATAATGCAAAACTACACATGACCGAACACGTTTTGGTAATTGATATGAACATGTAGTACAAATCTGCATGGGTCCCGAGTAAATCAGTTGTGAATAAGTCTATTTCTTTGTTAACCCATCTCCTGCTGCACTGAGCACCTGTTATGATCATATAATGCAAAACTACATATCACCGAACACGTTTGGGTAATTGATGTGCACATGTAATACAAATCTGCATGGGTTCCTAGTGAATCAGTTGTGAATAAGTCTATTTCGTTGTTAACCCATCTCTTGTTACACTGAGCACCTCTTATGATCATGTAATGCAAAACTACACATGACCGAACACGTTTTGGTAATTGATGTGAACATGTAGTACAAATCTGCATGGGTCCCGAGTAAATCAGTTGTGAATAAGTCTATTTCGTTGTTAACCCATCTCCTGCTACACTGAGCACCTGTTATGATCATATAATGCAAAACTACAGATGACCGAACACGTTTGGGTAATTGATGTGCACATGTAATACAAATCTGCATGGGTCCCGAGCAAATCAGTTGTGAAAAGGTCTACTTCTTTATTAACTCAAGTCCTGCTATATTGAGCAAATATTATGGTTATATATTGCAAAGCTACATATGACCGAACACGTTTGGGTAATTGATGTGCACATGTAGTACAAATCTGCACGGGTCCCCAGTATCAGTTGTGAATAAGTCTGTTTCTTTGTTAACCCATCTCCTGCTAAACTGAGCACCTATTATGATCGTATAATGCAAAGCTACACATGACCGAATATGTTTTGGTAATTGATGTGCACATGTAGTACAAACCTGCATGGGTCCCGAGTAAGAAAAGTTAACTTTCTCTGTTAATCCCACTCCTGCTATTTTGAGCCACTGTTATGATCATATAATGTACAACTACACGCGCCCGAACATGTTAAGGTAACTGATGTGCACATGTAATACAAATCTGCATTTGTCCCGAGTAAATCAGTTGTGAAAAAGTCTACTTCTTTGTTAACCCATATCCTGCTACACCGAACACCTGTTATGATCATATAATGCAAAACTACACATGACCGAACACGTTTGGGTAATTGATGTGCACATGTAATACAAATCTGCATGGGTCCCGAGCAAATCAGATGCGAAAAGGTTTACTTCTTTATTAACTCAAGTCCTGCTATATTGAGCAATTATTTTGGTTATATATTGCAAAACTAAATATGATCGAATACGTTTGGGTAATTGATGTGCACATGTAGTACAAATCTGCATGGGTCCCAAGTAAATCAGTTTTCAATAAGTCTATTTCGTTGTTAACCCATCTCCTGCTACACCGAACACCTGTTATGATCATATAATGCAAAACTACACATGACCGAACACGTTTGGGTAATTGATGTGCACATGTAATACAAATCTGCATGGGTCCCGAGCAAATCAGTTGTGAAAAGGTCTACTTCTTTATTAACTCAAGTCCTGCTATATTGAGCAACTATTATGGTTATATATTGCGAAGCTACATATGACCGAACACGTTTAGGTAATTGATGTGCACGTTTGGGTAATTGATGTGCACATGTAATACAAATCTGCACGGGTCCCGAGTAAAACAGTTGTGAATAAGTCTATTTCGTTGTTAACCCGTCTCCTGCTACACTGAGCCACTCTTATGATCATATAATGCACAACTACACGTGCCCGAATATGTTTAGGTAATTGATGTGCTCATGTAGTACAAATCTGCATGGGTCCCGAGTAAATCAGTTGTGAATAAGTCTATTTCTTTGTTAACTCATCTCCTGCTACACAGAGCACCTGTTATGATCATATAATGCACAGCTACACATGACCGAACACGTTTTGATAATTGATGTGCACATGTAGTACAAACCTGCATGGGTCCCGAGTAAAACAGTTGTGAATAAGTCTATTTCGTTGTTAACCCGTCTCCTGCTATACTGAGCCACTCTTATGATCATATAATGCACAACTACACGTGCCCGAATATGTTTAGGTAATTGATGTGCTCATGTAGTACAAATCTGCATGGGTCCCGAGTAAATCAGTTGTGAATAAGTCTATTTCTTTGTTAACTCATCTCCTGCTACACAGAGCACCTGTTATGATCATATAATGCACAACTACACATGACCGAACACGTTTTGATAATTGATGTGCACATGTAGCACAAATCTGCATGGGTCCCGAGTAAAACAGTTGTGAATAATTCTATTTTGTTGTTAACCCGTCTCCTGCTACACTGAGCCACTCTTATGATCATATAATGCACAACTACACGTGCCCGAACACGTTTAGGTAATTGATGTGCACATGTAGTACAAAACTGCATGGGTCCCGAGTATTACAGTTGTGAATAAGTCTATTTCTTTGTTAACCCATCTTTTGCTCCACTGAGCACCTATTATGATCATATAATGCATAACTACACATGACCGAACACGTTTTGGTAATTGATGTGCACATGTAGTACAAATCTGCATGGGTCCCTAGCAAATCAGTTGTGAATAAGTATATTTCTTTGTTATCCCTTCTCCTGCTATACTGAGTACCTGTTATGATCATATAGTTCAAAACTACATATGACCGAACACGTTTGTGTAATTGATGTGCACATGTAGTACAAATCTGCATGGGTCCTGAGCAAATCAGTTGTGAAAAGTTATATTTCTTCGTTAACCCAACTCCTGCTATGTTGAGCAAGTGTTTATGATCATATAACGCAAAACTACACATGACCGAACACGTTTTGGTAATTGATGTGCACATGTAGTACAAACCTGCATGGGTCCCGAGTAAATCAGTTGTGAGTAAGTCTATTTCTTTGCTAACCCATCCTCCTGCCACACTGAGCACCTATTATGATCATGTAATGCAAAACTACATATGACCGAACACGTTTGGGTAATTGATGTGCACATGTAGCACAAATCTGCATGGGTCCCGAGTAAAACAGTTGTGAATAACTCTATTTCGTTGTTAACCCATCTCCTGCTACACTGAGCACCTGTTATGATCATATAATGCAAAACTACAGATGACCGAACACGTTTTGGTAATTGATGTGAACATGTAGTACAAATCTGCATGGGTCCCGAGTAAATCAGTTGTGAATAAGTCTATTTCTTTGTTAACCCATCTCCTGCTAAACTGAACACCTATTATGATCATATGATGCAAAACTACACATGACCGAACACGTTTTGGTAATTGATGTGCACATATAGTACAAACCTGCATGGGTCCCGAGTAAATCAGTTGTGAAAAGTTATCTTTCTCTCTCAACCCAACTCCTGCTATATTGAGCCACTGTTATGGTCATATAATGCACAACTACACGTGCCCCAACATGTTTAGGTAATTGATGTGCACATGTAGTACAAATCTGTATGGGTCCCGAGTAAATCAGTTGTGAATAAGTCTATTTCTTTGTTAACCCATCTCCTGCTACACTGAGCACCTGTTATGATCATATAATGCACAACTACACGTGCCCGAACACGTTTAGGTAATTGATGTGCACATGTAGTACAAAACTGCATGGGTCCCGAGTATATCAGTTATGAATAAGTCTATTTCTTTGTTAACCCATCTTTTGCTCCACTGAGCACCTATTATGATCATATAATGCAAAACTACATATCACCGAACACGTTTGGGTAATTGATGTGCACATGTAATACAAATCTGCATGGGTCCCGAGTGAATCAGTTGTGAATAAGTCTATTTCTTTGTTAACCCATCTCCTGCTAAACTGAGCACCTATTATGATCATATGATGCAAAACTACACATGACCGAACACGTTTTGGTAATTGATGTGCACATATAGTGCAAACCTGCATGGGTCCCGAGTAAATCAGTTGTGAAAAGTTATCTTTCTCTGTCAACCCAACTCCTGCTATATTGAGCCACTGTTATGGTCATATAATGCACAACTACACGTGCCCCAACATGTTTAGGTGACTGATGTGCACATGTAGTACAAATCTGCATGGGACCCGAGTAAATCAGTTGTGAATAAGTCTATTTCTTTGTTAACCCATCTCATGCTACACTGAGCACCTGTTATGATCATATAATGCACAACTACACATGACCGAACACGTTTTGGTAATTGATGTGAACATGTAGTACAAATCTGCAAGGGTCCCGAGTAAATCAGTTGTGAATAAGTCTATTTCTTTGTTAACCCATCTCCTGCTACACTGAGCACATATTATGATCATATAGCGCAAAACTACAGATGACCGAACACGTTTGGGTAAATGATGTGCACATGTAATACAAATCTGCACGGGTCCCGAGTAAATCAGTTGTGAATAAGTCTATTTCGTTGTTAACCCATCTCCTGCTACACTGAGCATCTGTTATGATCATATAATGCAAAACTACACATGACCGAACACGTTTTGGTAATTGATGTGAACATGTAGTACAAATCTGCATGGGTCCCGAGTAAATCAGTTGTGAGTAAGTCTATTTCTTTGTTAACCCGTCTCCTGCTACACTGAGCCACTCTTATGATCATATAATGCACAACTACACGTGGCCGAATATGTTTAGGTAATTGATGTGCTCATGTAGTACAAATCTGCATGGGACCCGAGTAAATCAGTTGTGAATAAGTCTATTTCGTTGTTAACCCATCTCCTGTTACACTGAGCACCTGTTATGATCATATAATGCAAAACTACAGATGACCGAACACGTTTTGGTAATTGATGTGAACATGTAGTACAAATCTGCATGGGTCCCGAGTAAATCAGTTGTGAATACGTCTATTTCGTTGTTAACCAATCTCCTGTTACACTGAGCACCTGTTATGATCATATAATGCAAAACTACAGATGACCGAACACGTTTTGGTAATTGATGTGAACATGTAGTACAAATCTGCATGGGTCCCGAGTAAATCAGTTGTGAATAAGTCTATTTCTTTGTTAACCCATCTCCTGCTGCACTGAGCACCTGTTATGATCATTTAATGCAAAACTACATATCACCGAACACGTTTGGGTAATTGATGTGCACATGTAATAGAAATCTGCATGGGTCCCGAGTAAATCAGTTGTGAATAAGTCTATTTCTTTGTTAACCCATCTCCTGCTACACCGAACACCTGTTATGATCATATAATGCAAAACTACACATGACCGAACACGTTTGGGTAATTGATGTGCACATGTAATACAAATCTGCATGGGTCCCGAGTAAATCAGTTGCGAAAAGGTTTACTTCTTTATTAACTCAAGTCCTGCTATATTGAGCAACTATTATGGTTTTATATTGCAAAACTACATATGATCGAATACGTTTGGGTAATTGATGTGCACATGTAGTACAAATCTGCACGGGTCCCGAGTAAACCAATTGTCAATAAGTCTATTTCGTTATTAACCCATCTCCTGCTACACTGAGCACCTGTTATGATCATATAATGCAAAACTACACATGACCGAACACGTTTTGGTAATTGATGTGCACATGTAATACAAATCTGCATGGGTCCCTAGTGAATCAGTTGTGAATAAGTCTATTTCGTTGTTAACCCATCTCTTGTTACACTGAGCACCTGTTATGATCATGTAATGCAAAACTACACATGACCGAACACGTTTTGGTCATTGATGTGAACATGTAGTACAAATCTGCATGGGTCCCGAGTAAATCAGTTGTGTATAAGTCTATTTCTTTGTTAACCCATCTTCTGCTGCACTGAGAACCTGTTATGATCATATAATGCAACACTACATATCACCGAACACGTTTGTGTAATTGATGTGCACATGTAATACAAATCTGCATGGGTCCCTAGTGAATCAGTTGTGAATAAATCTATTTCGTTGTTAACCCAACTCTTGTTACACTGAGCACCTGTTTTGATCATGTAATGCAAATCTACACTTGACCGAACACGTTTTGGTAATTGATGTGAACATGTAGTACAAATCTGCATGGGTCCCGAGTAAATCAGTTGTGAATAAGTCTATTTCGTTGTTAACCCATCTCCTGCTACACTGAGCACCTGTTGTGATCATATAATGCAAAACTACACATGACCGAACACGTTTTGGTAATTGATGTGAACATGTAGTACAAATCTGCATGGGTCCCGAGTAAATCAGTTGTGAATAAGTCTATTTCGTTGTTAACCCATCTCCTGCTACACTGAGCACCTGTTGTGATCATGTAATGCAAAACTACACATGACCGAACACGTTTTGGTCATTGATGTGAACATGTAGTACAAATCTGCATGGGTCCCGAGTAAATCAGTTGTGTATAAGTCTATTTCTTTGTTAACCCATCTTCTGCTGCACTGAGAACCTGTTATGATCATATAATGCAACACTACATATCACCGAACACGTTTGTGTAATTGATGTGCACATGTAATACAAATCTGCATGGGTCCCTAGTGAATCAGTTGTGAATAAATCTATTTCGTTGTTAACCCATCTCTTGTTACACTGAGCACCTGTTTTGATCATGTAATGCAAATCTACACTTGACCGAACACGTTTTGGTAATTGATGTGAACATGTAGTACAAATCTGCATGGGTCCCGAGTAAATCAGTTGTGAATAAGTCTATTTCGTTGTTAACCCATCTCCTGCTACACTGAGCACCTGTTATGACCATATAATGCAAAACTACAGATGACCGAACACGTTTCGGTAATTGATGTGAACATGTAGTACAAATCTGCATGGGTCCCGAGTAAATCAGTTGTGAATAAGTCTATTTCTTTGTTAACCCATCTCCTGCTGCACTGAGCACCTGTTATGATCATATAATGCAAAACTACATATCACCGAACACGTTTGGGTAATTGATGTGCACATGTAATAGAAATCTGCATGGGTCCCTAGTGAATCAGTTGTGAATAAGTTTATTTCGTTGTTAACCCATCTCCTGCTACACTGAGCACCTGTTATGATCATATAATGCAAAACTACACATGACCGAACATGTTTTGGTAATTGATGTGCACATGTAGTACAAACCTGCATGGGTCCCGAGTAAGTAAAGTTATCTTTCTCTGTTAACCCAACTCCTGCGATATTGAGCCACTGTTATGATCATATAATGTACAACTACACGTGCCCGAACATGTTTATGTAACTGATGTGCACATGTAATACAAATCTGCATGGGTCCCGAGTAAATCAGTTGTGAATAAGTCTATTTCTTTGTTAACCCATCTCCTGCTACACCGAACACCTGTTATGATCATATAATGCAAAACTACATATCACCGAACACGTTTGGGTAATTGATGTGCACATGTAATACAAATCTGCATAGGTCCCTAGTGAATCAGTTGTGAATAAGTTTATTTCGTTGTTAACCCATCTCCTGCTACACTGAGCACCTGTTATGATCATATAATGCAAAACTACACATGACCGAACATGTTTTGGTAATTGATGTGCACATATAGTATAAACCTGCATGAGTTCCGAGTAAGTAAAGTTATCTTTCTCTGTTAACCCAACTCCTGCGATATTGAGCCACTGTTATGATCATATAATGTACAACTACACGTGCCCGAACATGTTTATGTAACTGATGTGCACATGTAATACAAATCTGCATGGGTCCCTAGTGAATCAGTTGTGAATAAGTTTATTTCGTTGTTAACCCATCTCCTGCTACACTGAGCACCTGTTATGATCATATAATGCAAAACTACACATGACCGAACACGTTTTGGTAATTGATATGAACATGTAGTACAAATCTGCATGGGTCCCGAGTAAATCAGTTGTGAATAAGTCTATTTCTTTGTTAACTCATCTCCTGCTGCACTGAGCACCTGTTATGATCATATAATGCAAAACTACATATCACCGAACACGTTTGGGTAATTGATGTGCACATGTAATACAAATCTGCATGGGTTCCTAGTGAATCAGTTGTGAATAAGTCTATTTCGTTGTTAACCCATCTCTTGTTACACTGAGCACCTCTTATGATCATGTAATGCAAAACTACACATGACCGAACACGTTTTGGTAATTGATGTGAACATGTAGTACAAATCTGCATGGGTCCCGAGTAAATCAGTTGTGAATAAGTCTATTTCGTTGTTAACCCATCTCCTGCTACACTGAGCACCTGTTATGATCATATAATGCAAAACTACAGATGACCGAACACGTTTGGGTAATTGATGTGCACATGTAATACAAATCTGCATGGGTCCCGAGCAAATCAGTTGTGAAAAGGTCTACTTCTTTATTAACTCAAGTCCTGCTATATTGAGCAAATATTATGGTTATATATTGCAAAGCTACATATGACCGAACACGTTTGGGTAATTGATGTGCACATGTAGTACAAATCTGCACGGGTCCCCAGTATCAGTTGTGAATAAGTCTGTTTCTTTGTTAACCCATCTCCTGCTAAACTGAGCACCTATTATGATCGTATAATGCAAAGCTACACATGACCGAATATGTTTTGGTAATTGATGTGCACATGTAGTACAAACCTGCATGGGTCCCGAGTAAGAAAAGTTAACTTTCTCTGTTAATCCAACTCCTGCTATTTTGAGCCACTGTTATGATCATATAATGTACAACTACACGCGCCCGAACATGTTAAGGTAACTGATGTGCACATGTAATACAAATCTGCATTTGTCCCGAGTAAATCAGTTGTGAAAAAGTCTACTTCTTTGTTAACCCATATCCTGCTACACCGAACACCTGTTATGATCATATAATGCAAAACTACACATGACCGAACACGTTTGGGTAATTGATGTGCACATGTAATACAAATCTGCATGGGTCCCGAGCAAATCAGATGCGAAAAGGTTTACTTCTTTATTAACTCAAGTCCTGCTATATTGAGCAATTATTTTGGTTATATATTGCAAAACTAAATATGATCGAATACGTTTGGGTAATTGATGTGCACATGTAGTACAAATCTGCATGGGTCCCAAGTAAATCAGTTTTCAATAAGTCTATTTCGTTGTTAACCCATCTCCTGCTACACCGAACACCTGTTATGATCATATAATGCAAAACTACACATGACCGAACACGTTTGGGTAATTGATGTGCACATGTAATACAAATCTGCATGGGTCCCGAGCAAATCAGTTGTGAAAAGGTCTACTTCTTTATTAACTCAAGTCCTGCTATATTGAGCAACTATTATGGTTATATATTGCGAAGCTACATATGACCGAACACGTTTAGGTAATTGATGTGCACGTTTGGGTAATTGATGTGCACATGTAATACAAATCTGCACGGATCCCGAGTAAAACAGTTGTGAATAAGTCTATTTCGTTGTTAACCCGTCTCCTGCTACACTGAGCCACTCTTATGATCATATAATGCACAACTACACGTGCCCGAATATGTTTAGGTAATTGATGTGCTCATGTAGTACAAATCTGCATGGGTCCCGAGTAAATCAGTTGTGAATAAGTCTATTTCTTTGTTAACTCATCTCCTGCTACACAGAGCACCTGTTATGATCATATAATGCACAGCTACACATGACCGAACACGTTTTGATAATTGATGTGCACATGTAGTACAAACCTGCATGGGTCCCGAGTAAAACAGTTGTGAATAAGTCTATTTCGTTGTTAACCCGTCTCCTGCTATACTGAGCCACTCTTATGATCATATAATGCACAACTACACGTGCCCGAATATGTTTAGGTAATTGATGTGCTCATGTAGTACAAATCTGCATGGGTCCCGAGTAAATCAGTTGTGAATAAGTCTATTTCTTTGTTAACTCATCTCCTGCTACACAGAGCACCTGTTATGATCATATAATGCACAACTACACATGACCGAACACGTTTTGATAATTGATGTGCACATGTAGCACAAATCTGCATGGGTCCCGAGTAAAACAGTTGTGAATAATTCTATTTTGTTGTTAACCCGTCTCCTGCTACACTGAGCCACTCTTATGATCATATAATGCACAACTACACGTGCCCGAACACGTTTAGGTAATTGATGTGCACATGTAGTACAAAACTGCATGGGTCCCGAGTATTACAGTTGTGAATAAGTCTATTTCTTTGTTAACCCATCTTTTGCTCCACTGAGCACCTATTATGATCATATAATGCAAAACTACACATGACCGAACACGTTTTGGTAATTGATGTGCACATGTAGTACAAATCTGCATGGGTCCCTAGCAAATCAGTTGTGAATAAGTATATTTCTTTGTTATCCCTTCTCCTGCTATACTGAGTACCTGTTATGATCATATAGTTCAAAACTACATATGACCGAACACGTTTGTGTAATTGATGTGCACATGTAGTACAAATCTGCATGGGTCCTGAGCAAATCAGTTGTGAAAAGTTATATTTCTTCGTTAACCCAACTCCTGCTATGTTGAGCAAGTGTTTATGATCATATAACGCAAAACTACACATGACCGAACACGTTTTGGTAATTGATGTGCACATGTAGTACAAACCTGCATGGGTCCCGAGTAAATCAGTTGTGAGTAAGTCTATTTCTTTGCTAACCCATCCTCCTGCCACACTGAGCACCTATTATGATCATGTAATGCAAAACTACATATGACCGAACACGTTTGGGTAATTGATGTGCACATGTAGCACAAATCTGCATGGGTCCCGAGTAAAACAGTTGTGAATAACTCTATTTCGTTGTTAACCCATCTCCTGCTACACTGAGCACCTGTTATGATCATATAATGCAAAACTACAGATGACCGAACACGTTTTGGTAATTGATGTGAACATGTAGTACAAATCTGCATGGGTCCCGAGTAAATCAGTTGTGAATAAGTCTATTTCTTTGTTAACCCATCTCCTGCTAAACTGAACATCTATTATGATCATATGATGCAAAACTACACATGACCGAACACGTTTTGGTAATTGATGTGCACATATAGTACAAACCTGCATGGGTCCCGAGTAAATCAGTTGTGAAAAGTTATCTTTCTCTCTCAACCCAACTCCTGCTATATTGAGCCACTGTTATGGTCATATAATGCACAACTACACGTGCCCCAACATGTTTAGGTAATTGATGTGCACATGTAGTACAAATCTGTATGGGTCCCGAGTAAATCAGTTGTGAATAAGTCTATTTCTTTGTTAACCCATCTCCTGCTACACTGAGCACCTGTTATGATCATATAATGCACAACTACACGTGCCCGAACACGTTTAGGTAATTGATGTGCACATGTAGTACAAAACTGCATGGGTCCCGAGTATATCAGTTATGAATAAGTCTATTTCTTTGTTAACCCATCTTTTGCTCCACTGAGCACCTATTATGATCATATAATGCAAAACTACATATCACCGAACACGTTTGGGTAATTGATGTGCACATGTAATACAAATCTGCATGGGTCCCGAGTGAATCAGTTGTGAATAAGTCTATTTCTTTGTTAATCCATCTCCTGCTAAACTGAGCACCTATTATGATCATATGATGCAAAACTACACATGACCGAACACGTTTTGGTAATTGATGTGCACATATAGTGCAAACCTGCATGGGTCCCGAGTAAATCAGTTGTGAAAAGTTATCTTTCTCTGTCAACCCAACTCCTGCCATATTGAGCCACTGTTATGGTCATATAATGCACAACTACACGTGCCCCAACATGTTTAGGTGACTGATGTGCACATGTAGTACAAATCTGCATGGGACCCGAGTAAATCAGTTGTGAATAAGTCTATTTCTTTGTTAACCCATCTCATGCTACACTGAGCACCTGTTATGATCATATAATGCACAACTACACATGACCGAACACGTTTTGGTAATTGATGTGAACATGTAGTACAAATCTGCAAGGGTCCCGAGTAAATCAGTTGTGAATAAGTCTATTTCTTTGTTAACCCATCTCCTGCTACACTGAGCACATATTATGATCATATAGCGCAAAACTACAGATGACCGAACACGTTTGGGTAAATGATGTGCACATGTAATACAAATCTGCACGGGTCCCGAGTAAATCAGTTGTGAATAAGTCTATTTCGTTGTTAACCCATCTCCTGCTACACTGAGCATCTGTTATGATCATATAATGCAAAACTACACATGACCGAACACGTTTTGGTAATTGATGTGAACATGTAGTACAAATCTGCATGGGTCCCGAGTAAATCAGTTGTGAGTAAGTCTATTTCTTTGTTAACCCGTCTCCTGCTACACTGAGCCACTCTTATGATCATATAATGCACAACTACACGTGGCCGAATATGTTTAGGTAATTGATGTGCTCATGTAGTACAAATCTGCATGGGACCCGAGTAAATCAGTTGTGAATAAGTCTATTTCGTTGTTAACCCATCTCCTGTTACACTGAGCACCTGTTATGATCATATAATGCAAAACTACAGATGACCGAACACGTTTTGGTAATTGATGTGAACATGTAGTACAAATCTGCATGGGTCCCGAGTAAATCAGTTGTGAATAAGTCTATTTCGTTGTTAACCAATCTCCTGTTACACTGAGCACCTGTTATGATCATATAATGCAAAACTACAGATGACCGAACACGTTTTGGTAATTGATGTGAACATGTAGTACAAATCTGCATGGGTCCCGAGTAAATCAGTTGTGAATAAGTCTATTTCTTTGTTAACCCATCTCCTGCTGCACTGAGCACCTGTTATGATCATTTAATGCAAAACTACATATCACCGAACACGTTTGGGTAATTGATGTGCACATGTAATAGAAATCTGCATGGGTCCCGAGTAAATCAGTTGTGAATAAGTCTATTTCTTTGTTAACCCATCTCCTGCTACACCGAACACCTGTTATGATCATATAATGCAAAACTACACATGACCGAACACGTTTGGGTAATTGATGTGCACATGTAATACAAATCTGCATGGGTCCCGAGTAAATCAGTTGCGAAAAGGTTTACTTCTTTATTAACTCAAGTCCTGCTATATTGAGCAACTATTATGGTTTTATATTGCAAAACTACATATGATCGAATACGTTTGGGTAATTGATGTGCACATGTAGTACAAATCTGCACGGGTCCCGAGTAAACCAATTGTCAATAAGTCTATTTCGTTATTAACCCATCTCCTGCTACACTGAGCACCTGTTATGATCATATAATGCAAAACTACACATGACCGAACACGTTTTGGTAATTGATGTGCACATGTAATACAAATCTGCATGGGTCCCTAGTGAATCAGTTGTGAATAAGTCTATTTCGTTGTTAACCCATCTCAAGTTACACTGAGCACCTGTTATGATCATGTAATGCAAAACTACACATGACCGAACACGTTTTGGTCATTGATGTGAACATGTAGTACAAATCTGCATGGGTCTCGAGTAAATCAGTTGTGTATAAGTCTATTTCTTTGTTAACCCATCTTCTGCTGCACTGAGAACCTGTTATGATCATATAATGCAACACTACATATCACCGAACACGTTTGTGTAATTGATGTGCACATGTAATACAAATCTGCATGGGTCCCTAGTGAATCAGTTGTGAATAAATCTATTTCGTTGTTAACCCATCTCTTGTTACACTGAGCACCTGTTTTGATCATGTAATGCAAATCTACACTTGACCGAACACGTTTTGGTAATTGATGTGAACATGTAGTACAAATCTGCATGGGTCCCGAGTATATCAGTTGTGAATAAGTCTATTTCTTTGTTAACTCATATTTTGCTCCACTGAGCACCTATTATGATCATATAATGCAAAACTACATATCACCGAACACGTTTGGGTAATTGATGTGCACATGTAATACAAATCTGCATGGGTCCCGAGTGAATCAGTTGTGAATAAGTCTATTTCTTTGTTAACCCATCTCCTGCTAAACTGAGCACCTATTATGATCATATGATGCAAAACTACACATGACCGAACACGTTTTGGTAATTGATGTGCACATATAGTGCAAACCTGCATGGGTCCCGAGTAAATCAGTTGTGAAAAGTTATCTTTCTCTGTCAACCCAACTCCTGCTATATTGAGCCACTGTTATGGTCATATAATGCACAACTACACGTGCCCCAACATGTTTAGGTGACTGATGTGCACATGTAGTACAAATCTGCATGGGACCCGAGTAAATCAGTTGTGAATAAGTCTATTTCTTTGTTAACCCATCTCATGCTACACTGAGCACCTGTTATGATCATATAATGCACAACTACACATGACCGAACACGTTTTGGTAATTGATGTGAACATGTAGTACAAATCTGCAAGGGTCCCGAGTAAATCAGTTGTGAATAAGTCTATTTCTTTGTTAACCCATCTCCTGCTACACTGAGCACATATTATGATCATATAGCGCAAAACTACAGATGACCGAACACGTTTGGGTAAATGATGTGCACATGTAATACAAATCTGCACGGGTCCCGAGTAAATCAGTTGTGAATAAGTCTATTTCGTTGTTAACCCATCTCCTGCTACACTGAGCATCTGTTATGATCATATAATGCAAAACTACACATGACCGAACACGTTTTGGTAATTGATGTGAACATGTAGTACAAATCTGCATGGGTCCCGAGTAAATCAGTTGTGAGTAAGTCTATTTCTTTGTTAACCCGTCTCCTGCTACACTGAGCCACTCTTATGATCATATAATGCACAACTACACGTGGCCGAATATGTTTAGGTAATTGATGTGCTCATGTAGTACAAATCTGCATGGGACCCGAGTAAATCAGTTGTGAATAAGTCTATTTCGTTGTTAACCCATCTCCTGTTACACTGAGCACCTGTTATGATCATATAATGCAAAACTACAGATGACCGAACACGTTTTGGTAATTGATGTGAACATGTAGTACAAATCTGCATGGGTCCCGAGTAAATCAGTTGTGAATAAGTCTATTTCGTTGTTAACCAATCTCCTGTTACACTGAGCACCTGTTATGATCATATAATGCAAAACTACAGATGACCGAACACGTTTTGGTAATTGATGTGAACATGTAGTACAAATCTGCATGGGTCCCGAGTAAATCAGTTGTGAATAAGTCTATTTCTTTGTTAACCCATCTCCTGCTGCACTGAGCACCTGTTATGATCATTTAATGCAAAACTACATATCACCGAACACGTTTGGGTAATTGATGTGCACATGTAATAGAAATCTGCATGGGTCCCGAGTAAATCAGTTGTGAATAAGTCTATTTCTTTGTTAACCCATCTCCTGCTACACCGAACACCTGTTATGATCATATAATGCAAAACTACACATGACCGAACACGTTTGGGTAATTGATGTGCACATGTAATACAAATCTGCATGGGTCCCGAGTAAATCAGTTGCGAAAAGGTTTACTTCTTTATTAACTCAAGTCCTGCTATATTGAGCAACTATTATGGTTTTATATTGCAAAACTACATATGATCGAATACGTTTGGGTAATTGATGTGCACATGTAGTACAAATCTGCACGGGTCCCGAGTAAACCAATTGTCAATAAGTCTATTTCGTTATTAACCCATCTCCTGCTACACTGAGCACCTGTTATGATCATATAATGCAAAACTACACATGACCGAACACGTTTTGGTAATTGATGTGCACATGTAATACAAATCTGCATGGGTCCCTAGTGAATCAGTTGTGAATAAGTCTATTTCGTTGTTAACCCATCTCTTGTTACACTGAGCACCTGTTATGATCATGTAATGCAAAACTACACATGACCGAACACGTTTTGGTCATTGATGTGAACATGTAGTACAAATCTGCATGGGTCCCGAGTAAATCAGTTGTGTATAAGTCTATTTCTTTGTTAACCCATCTTCTGCTGCACTGAGAACCTGTTATGATCATATAATGCAACACTACATATCACCGAACACGTTTGTGTAATTGATGTGCACATGTAATACAAATCTGCATGGGTCCCTAGTGAATCAGTTGTGAATAAATCTATTTCGTTGTTAACCCATCTCTTGTTACACTGAGCACCTGTTTTGATCATGTAATGCAAATCTACACTTGACCGAACACGTTTTGGTAATTGATGTGAACATGTAGTACAAATCTGCATGGGTCCCGAGTATATCAGTTGTGAATAAGTCTATTTCTTTGTTAACTCATATTTTGCTCCACTGAGCACCTATTATGATCATATAATGCAAAACTACATATCACCTAACACGTTTGGGTAATTGATGTGCACATGTAATACAAATCTGCATGGGCCCCGAGTGAATCAGTTGTGAATAAGTCTATTTCTTTGCTAATCCATCTCCTGCTAAACTGAGCACCTATTATGATCATATGATGCAAAACTACACATGACCGAACACGTTTTGGTAATTGATGTGCACATATAGTACAAACCTGCATGGGTCCCGAGTAAATCATTTGTGAAAAGTTATCTTTCTCTGTCAACCCAACTCCTGCTATATTGAGCCACTGTTATGGTCATATAATGCACAACTACACGTGCCCCAACATGTTTAGGTGATTGATGTGCACATGTAGTACAAATCTGCATGGGACCCGAATAAATCAGTTGTGAATAAGTCTATTTCTTTGTTAACCCATCTTTTGCTCCACTGAGCACCTATTATGATCATATAATGCAAAACTACATATCACCGAACACGTTTGGGTAATTGATGTGCACATGTAATACAAATCTGCATGGGTCCCGAGTAAATCAGTTGTGAATAAGTCTATTTCGTTGTTAACCCATCTCCTGCTAAACAGAGCACCTATTATGATCAAATAATGCAGAACTACACATGACCGAACACGTTGTGGTAATTGATGTGCACATATAGTACAAACCTGCATGGGTTCCGAGTAAATCAGTTGTGAAAAGTTATCTTTCTCTGTTAACCCAACTCCTGCTATATTAAGCCACTGTTATGATCATATACTGCACAACTACACGTGCCCGAATATGTTTAGGTAATTGATGTGCACATGTAATACAAATCTGCACGGGTCCCGAGTAAATCAATTGTCAATAAGTCTATTTCGTTATTAATCCATCTCCTGCTACACTGAGCACCTGTTATGATCATATAATGCAAAACTACACATGACCGAACACGTTTTTGTAATTGATGTGCACATATAGTACAAATCTGCATGGGTCCCGAGTAAATCAGTTGTGAATAAGTCTATTTCTTTGTTAACCCATCTCCTGCTAAACTGAGCACCTATTATGATCATATAATACAAAACTACACATGACCGAACACGTTTTAGTAATTGATGTGCACATGTAGTACAAATCTGCATGGGTCCCGAGCAAATCAGTTGTGAATGAGTATATTTCTTTGTTATCCCTTCTCCTGCTATACTGAGCACCTGTTATGATCATATAGTTCAAAACTACATATGACCGAACACGTTTTATTAATTGATGTGCACATGTAGTACAAACCTGCATGGGTCCCGAGTAAATCAGTTGTGAATAAGTCTATTTCTTTGATAACCCATCTCCTGCTACACTGAGCACCTATTATGATCATATAGTGCAAAACTACAGATGACCGAACACGTTTGAATAATTGATGTGCAAATGTAATACAAATCTGTATGGGTCCCGAGTAAATCAGTTGTGAATAAGTCAATTTCATTGTTAACCCATCTACTGCTATACTGAGCCACTGCTATGATCATATAATGCACAACTACACGTGCCCGAACACGTTTAGGTAATTGGTGTGCACATGTAGTACAAATCTGCATGGGTCCCGAGTAAATCAGTTGTGAATAAGTCTATTTCTTTGTTAACCCATCTTTTGCTCCACTGAGCACCTATTATGATCATATAATGCAAAACTACATATCACCGAACACGTTTGGGTAATTGATGTGCACATGTAATAAAAATCTGCATGGGTCCCGAATGAATCAGTTGTGAATAAGTCTATTTCTTTGTTAACCCATCTCCTGCTAAACTGAGCACCTAGTATGATCATATGATGCAAAACTCCACATGACCGAACACGTTTTGGTAATTGATGTGCACATATAGTCCATACCTGCGTGGGTCCCGAGTAAATCAGTTGTGAAAAGTTATCTTTCACTGTCAACCCAACTCCTGCTATATTGAGCCACTGTTATGGTCATATAATGCACAACTACACGTGCCCCAACATGTTTAGGGGATTGATGTGCACATGTAGTACAAAACTGCATGGGCCCCGAGTATTACAGTTGTGAATAAGTCTATTTCTTTGTTAACCCATCTTTTGCTCCACTGAGCACCTATTATGATCATATAATGCAAAACTACATATCACCGAACACGTTTGGGTAATTGATGTGCACATGTAATACAAATCTGCATGGGTCCCGAGTAAATCAGTTGTGAATAAGTCTATTTCTTTGTTAACCCATCTCCTGCTAAACTGAGCACCTATTATGATCATATAATGCACAACTACACATGACCGATCACGTTTTGATAATTGATGTGCACATGTAGTACAAACCTGCATGGGTCCCGAGTAAAACAGTTGTGAATAAGTCTATTTCGTTGTTAACCCGTCTCCTGCTATACTGAGCCACTCTTATGATCATATAATGCACAACTACACGTGCCCGAATATGTTTAGGTAATTGATGTGCTCATGTAGTACAAATCTGCATGGGTCCCGAGTAAATCAGTTGTGAATAAGTCTATTTCTTTGTTAACTCATCTCCTGCTACACAGAGCACCTGTTATGATCATATAATGCACAACTACACATGACCGAACACGTTTTGATAATTGATGTGCACATGTAGCACAAATCTGCATGGGTCCCGAGTAAAACAGTTGTGAATAATTCTATTTTGTTGTTAACCCGTCTCCTGCTACACTGAGCCACTCTTATGATCATATAGTGCACAACTACACGTGCCCGAACACGTTTAGGTAATTGATGTGCACATGTAGTACAAAACTGCATGGGTCCCGAGTATTACAGTTGTGAATAAGTCTATTTCTTTGTTAACCCATCTTTTGCTCCACTGAGCACCTATTATGATCATATAATGCAAAACTACACATGACCGAACACGTTTTGGTAATTGATGTGCACATGTAGTACAAATCTGCATGGGTCCCTAGCAAATCAGTTGTGAATAAGTATATTTCTTTGTTATCCCTTCTCCTGCTATACTGAGTACCTGTTATGATCATATAGTTCAAAACTACATATGACCGAACACGTTTGTGTAATTGATGTGCACATGTAGTACAAATCTGCATGGGTCCTGAGCAAATCAGTTGTGAAAAGTTATATTTCTTCGTTAACCCAACTCCTGCTATGTTGAGCAAGTGTTTATGATCATATAACGCAAAACTACACATGACCGAACACGTTTTGGTAATTGATGTGCACATGTAGTACAAACCTGCATGGGTCCCGAGTAAATCAGTTGTGAGTAAGTCTATTTCTTTGCTAACCCATCCTCCTGCCACACTGAGCACCTATTATGATCATGTAATGCAAAACTACATATGACCGAACACGTTTGGGTAATTGATGTGCACATGTAGCACAAATCTGCATGGGTCCCGAGTAAAACAGTTGTGAATAACTCTATTTCGTTGTTAACCCATCTCCTGCTACACTGAGCACCTGTTATGATCATATAATGCAAAACTACAGATGACCGAACACGTTTTGGTAATTGATGTGAACATGTAGTACAAATCTGCATGGGTCCCGAGTAAATCAGTTGTGAATAAGTCTATTTCTTTGTTAACCCATCTCCTGCTAAACTGAACACCTATTATGATCATATGATGCAAAACTACACATGACCGAACACGTTTTGGTAATTGATGTGCACATATAGTACAAACCTGCATGGGTCCCGAGTAAATCAGTTGTGAAAAGTTATCTTTCTCTCTCAACCCAACTCCTGCTATATTGAGCCACTGTTATGGTCATATAATGCACAACTACACGTGCTCCAACATGTTTAGGTAATTGATGTGCACATGTAGTACAAATCTGTATGGGTCCCGAGTAAATCAGTTGTGAATAAGTCTATTTCTTTGTTAACCCATCTCCTGCTACACTGAGCACCTGTTATGATCATATAATGCACAACTACACGTGCCCGAACACGTTTAGGTAATTGATGTGCACATGTAGTACAAAACTGCATGGGTCCCGAGTATATCAGTTATGAATAAGTCTATTTCTTTGTTAACCCATCTTTTGCTCCACTGAGCACCTATTATGATCATATAATGCAAAACTACATATCACCGAACACGTTTGGGTAATTGATGTGCACATGTAATACAAATCTGCATGGGTCCCGAGTGAATCAGTTGTGAATAAGTCTATTTCTTTGTTAACCCATCTCCTGCTAAACTGAGCACCTATTATGATCATATGATGCAAAACTACACATGACCGAACACGTTTTGGTAATTGATGTGCACATATAGTGCAAACCTGCATGGGTCCCGAGTAAATCAGTTGTGAAAAGTTATCTTTCTCTGTCAACCCAACTCCTGCTATATTGAGCCACTGTTATGGTCATATAATGCACAACTACACGTGCCCCAACATGTTTAGGTGACTGATGTGCACATGTAGTACAAATCTGCATGGGACCCGAGTAAATCAGTTGTGAATAAGTCTATTTCTTTGTTAACCCATCTCATGCTACACTGAGCACCTGTTATGATCATATAATGCACAACTACACATGACCGAACACGTTTTGGTAATTGATGTGAACATGTAGTACAAATCTGCAAGGGTCCCGAGTAAATCAGTTGTGAATAAGTCTATTTCTTTGTTAACCCATCTCCTGCTACACTGAGCACATATTATGATCATATAGCGCAAAACTACAGATGACCGAACACGTTTGGGTAAATGATGTGCACATGTAATACAAATCTGCACGGGTCCCGAGTAAATCAGTTGTGAATAAGTCTATTTCGTTGTTAACCCATCTCCTGCTACACTGAGCATCTGTTATGATCATATAATGCAAAACTACACATGACCGAACACGTTTTGGTAATTGATGTGAACATGTAGTACAAATCTGCATGGGTCCCGAGTAAATCAGTTGTGAGTAAGTCTATTTCTTTGTTAACCCGTCTCCTGCTACACTGAGCCACTCTTATGATCATATAATGCACAACTACACGTGGCCGAATATGTTTAGGTAATTGATGTGCTCATGTAGTACAAATCTGCATGGGACCCGAGTAAATCAGTTGTGAATAAGTCTATTTCGTTGTTAACCCATCTCCTGTTACACTGAGCACCTGTTATGATCATATAATGCAAAACTACAGATGACCGAACACGTTTTGGTAATTGATGTGAACATGTAGTACAAATCTGCATGGGTCCCGAGTAAATCAGTTGTGAATAAATCTATTTCGTTGTTAACCAATCTCCTGTTACACTGAGCACCTGTTATGATCATATAATGCAAAACTACAGATGACCGAACACGTTTTGGTAATTGATGTGAACATGTAGTACAAATCTGCATGGGTCCCGAGTAAATCAGTTGTGAATAAGTCTATTTCTTTGTTAACCCATCTCCTGCTGCACTGAGCACCTGTTATGATCATTTAATGCAAAACTACATATCACCGAACACGTTTGGGTAATTGATGTGCACATGTAATAGAAATCTGCATGGGTCCCGAGTAAATCAGTTGTGAATAAGTCTATTTCTTTGTTAACCCATCTCCTGCTACACCGAACACCTGTTATGATCATATAATGCAAAACTACACATGACCGAACACGTTTGGGTAATTGATGTGCACATGTAATACAAATCTGCATGGGTCCCGAGTAAATCAGTTGCGAAAAGGTTTACTTCTTTATTAACTCAAGTCCTGCTATATTGAGCAACTATTATGGTTTTATATTGCAAAACTACATATGATCGAATACGTTTGGGTAATTGATGTGCACATGTAGTACAAATCTGCACGGGTCCCGAGTAAACCAATTGTCAATAAGTCTATTTCGTTATTAACCCATCTCCTGCTACACTGAGCACCTGTTATGATCATATAATGCAAAACTACACATGACCGAACACGTTTTGGTAATTGATGTGCACATGTAATACAAATCTGCATGGGTCCCTAGTGAATCAGTTGTGAATAAGTCTATTTCGTTGTTAACCCATCTCTTGTTACACTGAGCACCTGTTATGATCATGTAATGCAAAACTACACATGACCGAACACGTTTTGGTCATTGATGTGAACATGTAGTACAAATCTGCATGGGTCCCGAGTAAATCAGTTGTGTATAAGTCTATTTCTTTGTTAACCCATCTTCTGCTGCACTGAGAACCTGTTATGATCATATAATGCAACACTACATATCACCGAACACGTTTGTGTAATTGATGTGCACATGTAATACAAATCTGCATGGGTCCCTAGTGAATCAGTTGTGAATAAATCTATTTCGTTGTTAACCCATCTCTTGTTACACTGAGCACCTGTTTTGATCATGTAATGCAAATCTACACTTGACCGAACACGTTTTGGTAATTGATGTGAACATGTAGTACAAATCTGCATGGGTCCCGAGTAAATCAGTTGTGAATAAGTCTATTTCGTTGTTAACCCATCTCCTGCTACACTGAGCACCTGTTGTGATCATATAATGCAAAACTACACATGACCGAACACGTTTTGGTAATTGATGTGAACATGTAGTACAAATCTGCATGGGTCCCGAGTAAATCAGTTGTGAATAAGTCTATTTCTTTGTTAACCCATCTCCTGCTGCACTGAGCACCTGTTATGCTCATATAATGCAAAACTACATATCACCGAACACGTTTGGGTAATTGATGTGCACATGTAATACAAATCTGCATGGGTCCCTAGTGAATCAGTTGTGAATAAGTCTATTTCGTTGTTAACCCATCTCCTGCTACACTGAGCACCAGTTATGATCATATAATGCAAAACTACAGATGACCGAACACGTTTTGGTAATTGATGTGCTCATGTAGTACAAATCTGCATGGGTCCCGAGTAAATCAGTTGTGAATAAGTCTATTTCTTTGTTAACTCATCTCCTGCTACACAGAGCACCTGTTATGATCATATAATGCACAACTACACATGACCGAACACGTTTTGATAATTGATGTGCACATGTAGTACAAACCTGCATGGGTCCCGAGTAAATCAGTTGTGAAAAGTTATCTTTCTCTGTTAACCCAACTCCTGCTATATTGAGCCACTGTTATGATCATATAATGTACAACTACACGTGCCCCAACATGTTTAGGTAATTGATGTGCACATGTAGTACAAATCTGCATGGGTCCCGAGTAAATCAGTTGTGAATAAGTCGATTTCTTTGTTAACCTATCTCCTGCTACACTGAGCACCTGTTATGATCATATAATGCACAACTACACGTGCCCGAACACGTTTAGGTAATTGATGTGCTCGTGTAGTACAAATCTGCATGGGTCCCGAGTAAATCAGTTGTGAATAAGTCGATTTCTTTGTTAACCCATCTCCTGCTAAACTGAGCACCTATTATGATCAAATAATGCAAAACTACACATGACCGAACACGTTTTGGTAATCGATGTGCACATATAGTACAAAACTTCATGGGTCCCGAGTGAATCAGTTGTGAATAAGTCTATTTCGTTGTTAGCCCATCTCCTGTTACACTGAGCACCTGTTATGATCATATAATGCAAAACTGCACATGACCGAACACGTTTTGGTAATTCATGTGCACATATAGTACAAACCTGCATGGGTCCCGAGTAAATCAGTTGTGAAAAGTTATCTTTCTCTGTTAACCCAACTCCTGCTATATTAAGCCACTGTTATGATCATATAATGCACAACTACACGTGCCCGAATATGTTTAGGTAATTGATGTGCACATGTAATACAAATCTGCACGGGTCCCGAGTAAATCAATTGTCAATAAGTCTATTTCGTTATTAACCCATCTCCTGCTACACTGAGCACCTGTTATGATCATGTAATGCAAAACTACACATGACCGAACACGTTTTGATAATTGATGTGCACATGTAGTACAAACCTGCATGGGTCCCGAGTAAATCAGTTGTGAAAAGTTATCTTTCTCTGTTAACCCAACTCCTGCTATATTGAGCCACTGTTATGATCATATAATGTACAACTACACGTGCCCCAACATGTTTAGGTAATTGATGTGCACATGTAACACAAATCTGCATGGGTGCCGAGTAAAACAGTTGTGAATAAGTCTGTTTCGTTGTTAACCCGTCTCCTGCTACACTGAGCCACTCTTATGATCATATAATGCACAACTACACGTGCCCGAACACGTTTTGATAATTGATGTGCACATGTAGTACAAACCTACATGGGTCCCGAGCAAATCAGATGCGAAAAGGTTAACTTCTTTATTAACTCAAGTCCTGCTATATTGAGCAATTATTTTGGTTATATATTGCAAAACTACATATGATCGAATACGTTTGGGTAATTGATGTGCACATGTAGTACAAATCTGCATGGGTCCCAAGTAAATCAGTTTTCAATAAGTCTATTTCGTTGTTAACCCATCTCCTGCTATACCGAACACCTGTTATGATCATATAATGCAAAACTACACATGACCGAACACGTTTGGGTAATTGATGTGCACATGTAATACAAATCTGCATGGGTCCCGAGCAAATCAGTTGTGAAAAGGTCTACTTCTTTATTAACTCAAGTCCTGCTATATTGAGCAACTATTATGGTTATATATTGCGAAGCTACATATGACCGAACACGTTTAGGTAATTGATGTGCACGTTTGGGTAATTGATGTGCACATGTAATACAAATCTGCACGGGTCCCGAGTAAATCAGTTGTGAGTAAGTCTATTTCTTTGTTAACCCATCCTCCTGCCACACTGAACACCTATTATGATCATGTAATGCAAAACTACATATGACCGAACACGTTTGGGTAATTGATGTGCACATGTAGCACAAATCTGCATGGGTCCCGAGTAAAACAGTTGTGAATAAGTCTATTTCGTTGTTAACCCGTCTCCTGCTACACTGAGCCACTCTTATGATCATATAATGCACAACTACACGTGCCCGAATATGTTTAGGTAATTGATGTGCTCATGTAGTACAAATCTGCATGGGTCCCGAGTAAATCAGTTGTGAATAAGTCTATTTCTTTGTTAACTCATCTCCTGCTACACAGAGCACCTGTTATGATCATATAATGCACAGCTACACATGACCGAACACGTTTTGATAATTGGTGTGCACATGTAGTACAAACCTGCATGGGTCCCGAGTAAAACAGTTGTGAATAAGTCTATTTCGTTGTTAACCCGTCTCCTGCTACACTGAGCCACTCTTATGATCATATAATGCACAACTACACGTGCCTGAATATGTTTAGGTAATTGATGTGCTAATGTAGTACAAATCTGCATGGGTCCCGAGTAAATCAGTTGTGAATAAGTCTATTTCTTTGTTAACTCATCTCCTGCTACACAGAGCACCTGTTATGATCATATAATGCACAACTACACGTGCCCCAATATGTTTAGGTAATTGATGTGCACATGTAGCACAAATCTGCATGGGTCCCGAGTAAAACAGTTGTGAATAAGTCTATTTTGTTGTTAACCCGTCTCCTGCTACACTGAGCAGGGGGTGTAATGGGGTAGTGAAGCGCAAGTTATAGCCTCTCCTACTCAATTGTTAACCTCACCTTCGCGATGAGTTCAATTTGAACTTGGTGCACCCTGTTTTCACTAACGAGGCTCTAACGACCGAGTAAGGGCGGAATAACCCTTACCTTTTGCCGTGAGCACATCCACCTTCTCACGAAGAGTGCGGTAAAAATAACCCACCGCACACAAAAGTTGCTTTCGGAATCGTTTGGTTACCCCATCGTCGCAGTCTCCTTCTGTGCCATGGGACCACACCACTCGCCTTCCGCAACCGAGCTGGTCAGTTGCATACCTGCTCCAGCTAAAACTTCAAATGCAGCTTCGTTTTCAGTCGATTAAGGCTTTAAAAAATGATGGAGCGTTCAAGTGGGACAAAATCATCCGGAGGTAAAATACCCTCCCGATCGGATCTCCGGGGGAGGGTGCCCACAGGGACACCTCATCGAATGTCGAAAAAACACCGACAAGTTAAATCCAAGAAAACTAATTCTTTCATCTACGGCGCTTGGAATGTTCGTACTTTGAACGACAGCACTCGCACCGATCGGCCTGAAAGAAGAACTGCTTTAATAGATAGAGAACTTCACCGACTCAATGTTGACGTTGCAGCTCTCAGCGAAACTCGATTTTTGGAGGAAGGCTCTCTCACAGAAAAGTACTACACCTTCTATTGGAAAGGTCTTCCCACCAATTCAAGAAGACAACATGGAGTAGGATTTGCCGTTCGGAATCAACTTGTATCCAACTTAACACAAGTACCACAAGGCCTATCCGAGCGTCTAATGCTGCTACGCTATGAGCTATCAGATGGCAACGCGGTAAATCTAATAAGCGCCTACGCTCCCACTCTGGATGCAAGTCACGAAACCAAGGAAAGCTTCTATCAACAGCTGGAAGAAATCCTCTGTAGAATACCTAAAACGGAACGACTCGTTATTCTTGGCGATTTTAACGCTAGAGTAGGGAGAGATGCAGACACCTGGCCAGGCATCATAGGCAAGAACGGTTTGGGCAACATGAACGCTAACGGTCAACTACTCCTAACTAAATGCGCCGAACATGATCTAGTTATAACGAACACCATTTTCCGACAAAAGGATAAATTTAAAGGCACCTGGCGTCACCCCAGATCAGGTCACTGGCATCTACTGGACTATGTTATCGTACGTAGGAAGCATCTCAAGGACGTCCAAATTACAAAGGCGCGCATTGATAGCGAATGTTGGACCGATCATCGTCCTGTTGTCTCTAAAATGAAAATTGTTATGAGACCCAAACACCGAAGAACTCAAGTAAAACGTAGACTCCGTCTCTGTATTAATAAATTGCGTGACCAACAAACCGTCGAACAGCTAAAGCAAAAAGTTCAAGAGAATTTAAGTGCACTAGAAGAAACCAATTCTGTAGATGTCGCTGCTACCTGGACACAAATTAAAGACAGTTTAAAAAGTGCGAGTGAGGAAATTCTTGGCACTGCAGCAAGTAAAAAACAGGAGGACTGGTTCAATGATAATGAAGCTTTTATACAAGAACTTCTTGACCGCAAACATATTGCCTTCCAAAATGCTATCAACCACCCCAACGACTCATCAAAAGCAGAAGCTTTTACCCAATCTAAGTATGAAACGCAACGCGAAATCAGAAGAATAAAGAACGAGTGGTGGGCAAGCAAGGCCAGAGAAATTCAAAGGTACGCCGATTCACACGACTACAGGAATTTCTTTCAAGGAGTAAAAGCAGTGTACGGCCCCAGTCGGAAGAATATGTACCCTATTAAAGATTTAAATGGAAATCTTCTCAAAGAAGACCAGGAAATAAGAGCCCGATGGAAAGAACACTACTCTAACATTCTTAACCAGCAAAGTCAAGCCGATCACGATATTATAAATCTTATCCCTCAATACGACACCTTCGAAGACTTAGATAAGCCACTAACAACGGAAGAGATCTTAACCGCCATTGGGCAGCTAAAAAATAACAAATCTCCCGGCGCCGACTCACTCCCAGCTGAGATCTTTAAAGCTGTGTCGTCAGAGCTCATACCCTACCTCAAAAAACTGTTTGATGTCGTGTGGGAAAGTGGTCAAGCTCCGCAGGAGTTTCGTGATACACTTTTAATCAACCTCTTCAAAAACAAAGGGAGCGCTGCGGACTGTGGAAATTACAGGGGTATAGCTCTCCTGGCTGTTGGAGGGAAGATACTCACTAAAGCGATGGCAAATAGGCTAACACCTGTTATGGAAAAGTTACTTCCTGAAACACAGAGTGGCTTTAGACCAAACCGAGGCACATCGGATTTAATCTTCACACTTAAACAGCTTCAAGAAAAAGCACTCGAACATCAAGGAGAAATTCACATGGCCTTCATTGATTTAACCAAGGCGTTTGACTCGGTGGACAGGGAAGTGCTCTGGAAAATTATGTTCCGCTTAGGTATCCCTAGAAAATTTGTGGAAGTATGTCGCAGTCTACATACAAACAACAACGCCCAGGTTATGTATAATAATGAAGCAACCGAACCTTTCCAAACCCTCACTGGAGTTAGGCAGGGATGTGTCCTGGCACCCCTACTCTTTAATTTGTTTACCACTGCTCTAACAATTATTGTTGACAACAAACTGACAGTCAGAGGAATAAGTCTCAGATACCGTTTTGATGGCGGTCTTTTTAACATAGGGCGCTTTAGAGCTTTCACGAAGACACGCACACGATTCATTTGTGATCTCCAGTATGCGGATGACTGTGCACTTTTAGCCTCTACGCCGGAAGAGCTTCAAGAACTTTTAGATGTGTATGCCCAGACCTATGATTCCTTGGGACTTAAAATCAACATTGGAAAGACTAAGATTATGTCAACTCCTCATCAAGTGAACCAAATAGACATTACACTTAACGGAAATTCTCTTGAAGTGGTGGATCAGTTCAATTACTTAGGCAACGTTGTTAATGACAAAGCAAACATGGACAGCGAGATTCGCAATAGAACTAACGCTGCATCTAGAGCACTCTGGGGACTTAGAGAGAGAGTATTTGACAACCACGACCTTGCTTTGTCAACGAAAATGGCTGTCTACAGAGCAGTTGTCATTCCAACACTGCTATATGGATGTGAAAGCTGGGTCACTTACCGTCGTCATGTGAAAGAATTAGAACGTTTTCAGCAAAGACACCTCAGAAGTATGATGAAAATCCGTTGGTACCATCACATATCAAACGTGGAAGTACTCAGGAGAGCAAACAGCCTTCCAATTGAGGTGCTTATTTCAAGAGCACGCCTAAGATGGGCAGGTCACGTTCATCGTATGCATGATACCCGTCTTCCTAAATGTACACTTTATGGTGAATTGCTAAGCGATAGAAGAAGGCGTGGCGGTCAACGAAAGAGGTTCAAAGACGCTCTCCATGAAAATCTAAAATCCTGCGGTATTGCAGACGAGCAATGGGAACAACTTGCAGCGGACAGAACCGAATGGCGAGGGGTTGTGGCCAGCTATCAAGGAAATGTTGCTGCAAGAAGGCCGAATCCAAGACCTAACCAGGTCTATGTTTGTCCTGACTGCGGTCGACATGTGCTCTCCCGAATTGGCCTCTACAGCCATAGTCGTGTGCACCGTAGATGAATGGGAATTACAATAGACTACACTTTTTACTTGTTTTTTATTGTACACAATTTATCGACTGTAACATTTTTATACTCGGACTCGAGTAACGGCTAATAATAATAACACTGAGCCACTCTTATGATCATATAATGCACAACTACACGTGCCCCAATATGTTTAGGTAATTGATGTGCACATGTAGCACAAATCTGCATGGGTCCCGAGTAAAACAGTTGTGAATAAGTCTATTTTGTTGTTAACCCGTCTCCTGCTACACTGAGCCACTCTTATGATCATATAATGCACAACTACACGTGCCCCAATATGTTTAGGTAATTGATGTGCACATGTAGCACAAATCTGCATGGGTCCCGAGTAAAACAGTTGTGAATAAGTCTATTTTGTTGTTAACCCGTCTCCTGCTACACTGAGCCACTCTTATGATCATATAATGCACAACTACACGTGCCCCAATATGTTTAGGTAATTAATGTGCACATGTAGCACAAATCTGCATGGGTCCCGAGTAAAACAGTTGTGAATAAGTCTATTTTGTTGTTAACCCGTCTCCTGCTACACTGAGCCACTCTTATGATCATATAATGCACAACTACACGTGCCCCAATATGTTTAGGTAATTGATGCGCACATATAGCACAAATCTGCATGGGTCCCGAGTAAAACAGTTGTGAATAAGTCTATTTTGTTGTTAACCCGTCTCCTGCTACACTGAGCCACTCTTATGATCATATAATGCACAACTACACGTGCCCGAATATGTTTAGGTAATTGATGTGCTCGTGTAGTACAAATCTGCATGGGTCCCGAGTAAATCAGTTGTGAATAAGTCTATTTCTTTGTTAACTCATCTCCTGCTACACAGGGCACCTGTTATGATCATATAATGCACAACTACACATGACCGAACACGTTTTGATAATTGATGTGCACATGTAGTACAAACCTGCATGGGTCCCGAGTAAATCAGATGTGAAAAGTTATCTTTCTCTGTTAACCCAACTCCTGCTATATTGAGCCACTGCTATGATCATATAATGCACAACTACACGTGCCCCAACATGTTTAGGTAATTGATGTGCACATGTAGTACAAATCTGCATGGGTCCCGAGTAGATCAGTTGTGAATAAGTCTATTTCTTTGTTAACCTATCTCCTGCTACACTGAGCACCTGTTATGATCATATAATGCACAACTACACGTGCCCGAACACGTTTAGGTAATTGATGTGCACATGTAGTACAAAACTGCATGGGTCCCGAGTATTACAGTTGTGAATAAGTCTATTTCTTTGTTAACCCATCTTTTGCTCCACTAAGCACCTATTATGATCATATAACGCAAAACTACATATCACCGAACACGTTTGGGTAATTGATGTGCACATGTAATACAAATCTGCATGGGTCCCGAGTGAATCAGTTGTGAATAAGTCTATTTCGTTGTTAACCCATCTCCTGCTACACTGAGCACCTGTTATAATCATATAATGCAAAACTACAAATGACCGAACACGTTTTGGTAATTGATATGAACATGTAGTACAAATCTGCATGGGTCCCGAGTAAATCAGTTGTGAATAAGTCTATTTCTTTGTTAACCCATCTCCTGCTGCACTGAGCACCTGTTATGATCATATAATGCAAAACTACATATCACCGAACACGTTTGGGTAATTGATGTGCACATGTAATACAAATCTGCATGGGTTCCTAGTGAATCAGTTGTGAATAAGTCTATTTCGTTGTTAACCCATCTCTTGTTACACTGAGCACCTCTTATGATCATGTAATGCAAAACTACACATGACCGAACACGTTTTGGTAATTGATGTGAAAATGTAGTACAAATCTGCATGGGTCCCGAGTAAATCAGTTGTGAATAAGTCTATTTCGTTGTTAACCCATCTCCTGCTACACTGAGCACCTGTTATGATCATATAATGCAAAACTACAGATGACCGAACACGTTTGGGTAATTGATGTGCACATGTAATACAAATCTGCATGGGTCCCGAGCAAATCAGTTGTGAAAAGGTCTACTTCTTTATTAACTCAAGTCCTGCTATATTGAGCAAATATTATGGTTATATATTGCAAAGCTACATATGACCGAACACGTTTGGGTAATTGATGTGCACATGTAGTACAAATCTGCACGGCTCCCCAGTATCAGTTGTGAATAAGTCTGTTTCTTTGTTAACCCATCTCCTGCTAAACTGAGCACCTATTATGATCGTATAATGCAAAACTACACATGACCGAATATGTTTTGGTAATTGATGTGCACATGTAGTACAAACCTGCATGGGTCCCGAGTAAGAAAAGTTAACTTTCTCTGTTAACCCAACTCCTGCTATTTTGAGCCACTGTTATGATCATATAATGTACAACTACACGCGCCCGAACATGTTTAGGTAACTGATGTGCACATGTAATACAAATCTGCATTTGCCCCGAGTAAATCAGTTGTGAATAAGTCTATTTCTTTGTTAACCCATCTCCTGCTACACCGAACACCTGTTATGATCATATAATGCAAAACTACACATGACCGAACACGTTTTGGTAATTGATGTGCACATGTAGTACAAACCTGCATGGGTCCCGAGTAAATCAGTTTTGAATAAGTCTATTTCTTTGATAACCCATCTCCTGCTAAACTGAGCACCTATTATGATCATATAATGCAAAACTACACATGACCGAACACGTTTTGGTAATTGATGTGCACATGTAGTACAAACCTGCATGGGTCCCGAGTAAATCAGTTGTGAGTAAGTCTATTTCTTTGTTAACCCATCCTCCTGCCACACTGAGCACCTATTATGATCATGTAATGCAAAACTACATATGACCGAACACGTTTGGGTAATTGATGTGCACATGTAGCACAAATCTGCATGGGTCCCGAGTAAAACAGTTGTGAATAACTCTATTTCGTTGTTAACCCATCTTCTACTACACTGAGCACCTGTTATGATCATGTAATGCAAAACTACATATGACCGAACACGTTTGGGTAATTGATGTGCACATGTAACACAAATCTGCATGGGTCCCGAGTAAATCAGTTGTGACTAAGTCTATTTCTTTGTTAACTCAACTCCTGCTACACAGAGCACCTGTTATGATCATATAATGCACAACTACACATGACCGAACACGTTTTGATAATTGATGTGCACATGTAGTACAAACCTGCATGGGCCCCGAGTAAATCAGTTGTGAAAAGTTATCTTTCTCTGTTAACCCAACTCCTGCTATATTGAGCCACTGTTATGATCATATAATGCACAACTACACGTGCCCCAACATGTTTAAGTAATTGATGTGCACATGTAGTACAAATCTGCATGGGTCCCGAGTAAATCAGTTGTGAATAAGTCTATTTCTTTGTTAACCTATCTCCTGCTACACTGAGCACCTGTTATGATCATATAAAATTTTAATCTAAATTTAATGCAATTTTTACAAACGTATGAATTCTGTGATCATAACATTCTATTAGGTGACGTAAATATAAACTTATTAGCAAACGACAATGTTGTACAAGAATATTTGGATATCCTTTACCAATTTGGATATATCTCACTTATTAATTCTCCAACTCGCGAGACTCCAAATACAAAAAGTTGTCTAGATCATATCTTCTATAAAGGATGTGCTCCAGAGGGGCACTTAAAGCCAATAATATTAAAAACAACACACACAGACCATTACAGTACTATGTTAAAATTAAATATAGAAAAGAATACATATAAATACACACAAAAAAATACATTTAAAAAAATTCCAAATCTACGGGCAACAAAAGTAAAATTAGAACAAAAAAATTGGGAAATATTTTATAATAGCAACGATGTAAATACTTTATGTAGTATAATCGTAAACAATATTGAAGAAAGCATAAATGCATCCTCGAAAAAAATAAAAATTAAAAAGTTTCATAAAAGAAAAGAGTGGATCACCAATGGATTAATGAACTCAATCAAAAAAAGAGATTCCCTTTACCAACAAGTTTTAAGAAACCCCCAGAACCAGGATATTAAAGAACAATATCGACTATACAGAAATAAAATAAATTCCTTAATTAAAAAGCAAAAACGCGATTATTTTCAAAACAAAATACAGGTGAATAAAAATAGTTCAAAAGAACTATGGAAAATCACAAATGAGATATTAAAGCCGGAAAAATTTCAAAATGATATAAATGAAATAAAATTACAAAATGGTGAAATAACAAAAAATGAAAAAGAAATTGCGAATGAATTTAATACCTTTTTTTCAAGTGTAGGGGAAAACATGGCAAAGAACATTAAAACGCCAAATACAACATACAGCAATAAATTTATGACAAATAGCTTTTTCTTAACAAATGTAGAACACATTGAAATACAAAATTACATAAAAGAACTAAAAAAAGGAAAAGCGCCTGGCCATGATAATATTACCACCGAATTGTTATTAGAAATCATAGATATTATTACGCCCTTAATGGTTCACCTAATAAATACAATATTCAAAACCGGAGTATGTCCGAAGCATTTTAAAATCTCATACATAAAACCACTTTTCAAAAGTGGAAACAAACTAGATGTTCAGAACTATAGACCAGTCTCTCTGATTTCAAATCTGTCTAAAATATTCGAAAAGGCTTTAAAGACCCGTATAGTAAAATACTTACATAAATATGAAATACTATCAAATAGACAATTTGGCTTCCGGAAAAACACCTCAACTGAAGATGCAATATCTCATTTAATCGGTAATATATACAACAGTATTGATAATAAAGATCCATCATTATGTGTATTTATAGATTTAGCTAAAGCGTTTGATACTATTAGCCACGAACAAATTCTAAAAAAATTATCCGACCTCGGGTTCAGAGGAATAGCCTTGAATATTATAAAAAGTTACCTTACGGATAGAAAGCAACACGTTAAATTGAATAATCATTTAAGTGAGGCAAAACCTATAACCTGCGGATTACCGCAAGGGACAGTTTTATCACCAGTTCTATTTATAATATACCTAAATGACTTACTTACTTTGAACCTAAGCGGGGAAATAATATCTTTTGCCGACGACACGGCCGTCTTCATTAAGGGAGCAACATGGGAAGAAGTGAGAACGAAAACATCTAACAGTCTGCAAAAAATAAAATACTGGTTTGATCAACATTTATTAACAATGAATGCCTCAAAAACAAAATACTTACCTTTCTGTTCGTACCAAAGCAGTCTACCTAAATATGAAAAAATTAAATTTAGCGACGAAAATATTGAAATTAAACAAGCGAAATCAATAAAATATCTTGGAATCATGATAGATTCTCATTTAAAATGGGACAAACAAATTGAATATATATGCAAAAAAATACGTTATTTTCTCTATACATTTAAACAAACAAGCTTAATTTTAAATGACAAACAACAATTAATTATTTATAATGGACTAATTCAATCAATTTTAAAATACGGGATTATAGCCTGGGGTGGAGTAGGAAAATCGCATTTGGAACCTCTAAATAAATTACAAAAACGTTTAATAAAAATTATGTTTAAAAAAGAATTAATGTATTCGAGTAAAATTCTGTATAGCAAATATCACATATTTAAAATAAAAGAATTATATGCAGAAACTTTATTAAATTATGAAATAAAAACTAACTTGCAAAAGTATCAAACGCATCAATATAACACCAGACAGAGAGATAAGATAGTAGTACCAAGAGCACAGAAAAACATCGGGACCAAATGTTTTCTATACTTAGCGCCCAGACTATATAATATAGCACCAAATGAAATAAAAAATTCCCAGATAAGAAATTACAAAAAAATAACAAAAAAGTGGGTATCCAAATATTACGAAACAAACATTAAAAGATTACTAGAAAATGAAAACTAAATGTGTACCTACATAGAAAGTAATGAGGAAATTAACAAATAAGACAAATATATATAAAGTCAAGAGAGGTAGAAAATGCATTAAAATTCAACTTACAAATAGAAGAAATCATTACAACTAGTAGCTTGAAATAATAGTGGAAAAATCAAGAGTGTAAAAAAAGGAGAATATATGTGTATACATATATTTTTTGTTTTACCTAATGTGTAAGCGCACTCACGTTCAAGTTTATATCATATAAACTTAAGTGAGGTATACCACGTCTTTATTTATTTATTTATTTATGTATTCTTAGAGGTAGAAACAACAAATATGCTCAAATTAGTTTTCTAAATTATGCAAATATTTAGTTATTTATTATATGTTATATGTTATTTATTATATATTATTATTATTATACATTTTATTGTGTACTTTGTCCTATGTAATATTGGATAAATAAAGCTTATTATTATTATTATTATTATTATGTAATACAAATCTGCATGGGTTCCTAGTGAATCAGTTGTGAATAAGTCTATTTCGTTGTTAACCCATCTCTTGTTACACTGAGCACCTCTTATGATCATGTAATGCAAAACTACACATGACCGAACACGTTTTGGTAATTGATGTGAACATGTAGTACAAATCTGCATGGGTCCCGAGTAAATCAGTTGTGAATAAGTCTATTTCGTTGTTAACCCATCTCCTGCTACACTGAGCACCTGTTATGATCATATAATGCAAAACTACAGATGACCGAACACGTTTGGGTAATTGATGTGCACATGTAATACAAATCTGCATGGGTCCCGAGCAAATCAGTTGTGAAAAGGTCTACTTCTTTATTAACTCAAGTCCTGCTATATTGAGCAAATATTATGGTTATATATTGCAAAGCTACATATGACCGAACACGTTTGGGTAATTGATGTGCACATGTAGTACAAATCTGCACGGGTCCCCAGTATCAGTTGTGAATAAGTCTGTTTCTTTGTTAACCCATCTCCTGCTAAACTGAGCACCTATTATGATCGTATAATGCAAAACTACACATGACCGAATATGTTTTGGTAATTGATGTGCACATGTAGTACAAACCTGCATGGGTCCCGAGTAAGAAAAGTTAACTTTCTCTGTTAACCCAACTCCTGCTATTTTGAGCCACTGTTATGATCATATAATGTACAACTACACGCGCCCGAACATGTTTAGGTAACTGATGTGCACATGTAATACAAATCTGCATTTGTCCCGAGTAAATCAGTTGTGAATAAGTCTATTTCTTTGTTAACCCATCTCCTGCTACACCGAACACCTGTTATGATCATATAATGCAAAACTACACATGACCGAACACGTTTTGGTAATTGATGTGCACATGTAGTACAAACCTGCATGGATCCCGAGTAAATCAGTTGTGAATAAGTCTATTTCTTTGATAACCCATCTCCTGCTAAACTGAGCACCTGTTATGATCATGTAATGCAAAACTACACATGACCGAACACGTTTTGGTAATTGATGTGAACATGTAGTACAAATCTGCATGGGTCCCGAGTAAATCAGTTGTGAATAAGTCTATTTCGTTGTTAACCAATCTCCTGTTACACTGAGCACCTGTTATGATCATATAATGCAAAACTACAGATGACCGAACACGTTTGGGTAATTGATGTGCACATGTAATACAAATCTGCATGGGTCCCTAGTGAATCAGTTGTGAATAAGTCTATTTCGTTGTTAACCCATCTCCTGTTACACTGAGCACCTGTTATGATCATGTAATGCAAAACTACACATGGCCGAACACGTTTTGTTAATTGATGTGAACATGTAGTACAAATCTGCAAGGGTCCCGAGTAAATCAGTTGTGAATAAGTCTATTTCTTTGTTAACCCATCTCCTGCTGCACTGAGCATCTGTTATGATCATATAATGCAAAACTACATATCACCGAACACGTTTGGGTAATTTATGTGCACATGTAATAGAAATCTGTATGGGTCCCGAGTAAATCAGTTGTGAATAAGTCTATTTCTTTGTTAACCCATCTCCTGCTACACCGAACACCTGTTATGATCATATAATGCAAAACTACACATGACCGAACACGTTTGGGTAATTGATGTGCACATGTAATACAAATCTGCATGGGTCCCGAGTAAATCAGTTGCGAAAAGGTTTACTTCTTTATTAACTCAAGTCCTGCTATATTGAGCAACTATTATGGTTATATATTGCAAAACTACATATGATCGAATACGTTTGGGTAATTGATGTGCACATGTAGTACAAATCTGCATGGGTCCTGAGTAAATCAATTGTCAATAAGTCTATTTCGTTATTAACCCATCTCCTGCTACACTGAGCACCTGTTATGATCATATAATGCAAAACTACACATGACCGAACACGTTTTGGTAATTGATGTGCACATGTAATACAAATCTGCATGGGTCCCTAGTGAATCAGTTGTGAATAAGTCTATTTCGTTGTTAACCCATCTCTTGTTACACTGAGCACCTGTTATGATCATGTAATGCAAAACTACACATGACCGAACACGTTTTGGTCATTGATGTGAACATGTAGTACAAATCTGCATGGGTCCCGAGTAAATCAGTTGTGAATAAGTCTATTTCTTTGTTAACCCATCTTCTGCTGCACTGAGAACCTGTTATGATCATATAATGCAAAACTACATATCACCGAACACGTTTGGGTAATTGATGTGCACATGTAATACAAATCTGCATGGGTCCCTAGTGAATCAGTTGTGAATAAATCTATTTCGTTGTTAACCCATCTCTTGTTACACTGAGCACCTGTTTTGATCATGTAATGCAAAACTACACATGACCGAACACGTTTTGGTAATTGATGTGAACATGTAGTACAAATCTGCATGGGTCCCGAGTAAATCAGTTGTGAATAAGTCTATTTCTTTGTTAACCCATCTCCTGCTACACAGAGCACCTGTTATGATCATATAATGCACAACTACACATGACCGAACACGTTTTGATAATTGATGTGCACATGTAGTACAAACCTGCATGGGTCCCGAGTAAATCAGTTGTGAAAAGTTATCTTTCTCTGTTAACCCAACTCCTGCTATATTGAGCCACTGTTATGATCATATAATGCACAACTACACGTGCCCCAACATGTTTAAGTAATTGATGTGCACATGTAGTACAAATCTGCATGGGTCCCGAGTAAATCAGTTGTGAATAAGTCTATTTCTTTGTTAACCTATCTCCTGCTACACTGAGCACCTGTTATGATCATATAATGCACAACTACACATGCCCGAACACGTTTAGGTAATTGATGTGCACATGTAGTACAAAACTGCATGGGTCCCGAGTATTACAGTTGTGAATAAGTCTATTTCTTTGTTAACCCATCTTTTGCTCCACTGAGCACCTATTATGATCATATAATGCAAAACTACATATCACCGAACACGTTTGGGTAATTGATGTGCACATGTAATACAAATCTGCATGGGTCCCGAGTGAATCAGTTGTGAATAAGTCTATTTCGTTGTTAACCCATCTCCTGTTACACTGAGCACCTGTTATGATCATATAATGCAAAACTACACATGACCGAACACGTTTTTGTAATTGATGTGCACATATAGTACAAATCTGCATGGGTCCCGAGTAAATCAGTTGTGAATTAGTCTATTTCGTTGTTAACCCATCTCCTGTTACACTGAGCACCTGTTATGATCATATAATGCAAAACTACACATGACCGAACGCGTTTTGGTAATTGATGTGCACATATAGTACAAACCTGCATGGGTCCCGAGTAAATCAGTTGTAAAAAGTTATCTTTCTCTGTTAACCCAACTCCTGCTATATTAAGCCACTGTTATGATCATATAATGCACAACTACACGTGCCCGAATATGTTTAGGTAATTGATGTGCACATGTAGTACAAATCTGCATGGGTCCCGAGTAAATCAGTTGTGAATAAGTCTATTTCTTTTTTAACCTGTCTCCTGCTAAACTGAGCACCTATTATGATCATATGATGCAAAACTACACATGACCGAACACGTTTTGGTAATTGATGTGCACATATAGTACAAACCTGCATGGGTCCCGAGTAAATCATTTGTGAAAAGTTATCTTTCTCTGTCAACCCAACTCCTGCTATATTGAGCCACTGTTATGGTCATATAATGCACAACTACACGTGCCCCAACATGTTTAGGTAATTGATGTGCACATGTAGTACAAATCTGCACGGGTCCCGAGTAAATCAGTTTTCAGTAAGTCTATTTCGTTGTTAACCCATGTCCTGCTACACTGAGCACCTGTTATGATCATATAATGCAAAACTACACATGACCGAACCCGTTTTGGTAATTTATGTGCACATGCAGTACAAATCTGCATGGGTCCCGAGTAAATCAGTTGTGAATAAGTCTATTTCTTTGTTAACCCATCTCCTGCTACACTGAGCACATATTATGATCATATAGCGCAAAACTACAGATAACCGAACACGTTTGGGTAATTGATGTGCACATGTAGTACAAATCTGCACGGGTCCCGAGTAAATCAGTTTTCAATAAGTCTATTTCGTTGTTAACCCATGTCCTGCTGCACTGAGCACCTGTTATGATCATATAATGCAAAACTACACATGACCGAACCCGTTTTGGTAATTTATGTGCACATGCAGTACAAATCTGCATGGGTCCCGAGTAAATCAGTTGTGAATAAGTCTATATCTTTGTTAACCCATCTCCTGCTACACTGAGCACATATTATGATCATATAGCGCAAAACTACAGATGACCGAACACGTTTGGGTAATTAATGTGCACATGTAGTACAAATCTGCACGGGTCCCGAGTAAATCAGTTTTCAATAAGTCTATTTCGTTGTTAACCCATGTCCTGCTACACTGAGCATCTGTTATGATCATATAATGCAAAACTACACATGACCGAACCCGTTTTGGTAATTTATGTGCACATGCAGTACAAATCTGCATGGGTCCCGAGTAAATCAGTTGTGAATAAGTCTATTTCGTTGTTAACCCATCTCCTGCTACACTGAGCATCTGTTATGATCATATAATGCAAAACTACACATGACCGAACACGTTTTGGTAATTGATGTGAACATGTAGTACCAATCTGCATGGGTCCCGAGTAAATCAGTTGTGAGTAAGTCTATTTCTTTGTTAACCCATCCTCCTGCCACACTGAGCACCTATTATGATCATGTAATGCAAAACTACATATGACCGAACACGTTTGGGTAATTGATGTGCACATGTAGCAAAAATCTGCATGGGTCCCGAGTAAAACAGTTGTGAATAAGTCTATTTCGTTGTTAACCCGTCTCCTGCTACACTGAGCCACTCTTATGATCATATAATGCACAACTACACGTGCCCGAATATGTTTAGGTAATTGATGTGCTCGTGTAGTACAAATCTGCATGGGTCCCGAGTAAATCAGTTGTGAATAAGTCTATTTCTTTGTTAACTCATCTCCTGCTACACAGAGCACCTGTTATGATCATATAATGCACAACTACACATGACCGAACACGTTTTGATAATTGATGTGCACATGTAGTACAAACCTGCATGGGTCCCGAGTAAATCAGATGTGAAAAGTTATCTTTCTCTGTTAACCCAACTCCTGCTATGTTGAGCCACTGCTATGATCATATAATGCACAACTACACGTGCCCCAACATGTTTAGGTAATTGATGTGCACATGTAGTACAAATCTGCATGGGTCCCGAGTAGATCAGTTGTGAATAAGTCTATTTCTTTGTTAACCTATCTCCTGCTACACTGAGCACCAGTTATGATCATATAATGCACAACTACACGCGCCCGAACACGTTTAGGTAATTGATGTGCACATGTAGTACAAAACTGCATGGGTCCCGAGTATTACAGTTGTGAATAAGTCTATTTCTTTGTTAACCCATCTTTTGCTCCACTGAGCACCTATTATGATCATATAACGCAAAACTACATATCACCGAACACGTTTGGGTAATTGATGTGCACATGTAATACAAATCTGCATGGGTCCCGAGTGAATCAGTTGTGAATAAGTCTATTTCGTTGTTAACCCATCTCCTGTTACACTGAGCACCTGTTATGATCATATAATGCAAAACTACACATGACCGAACACGTTTTGGTAATTGATGTGCACATATAGTACAAACCTGCATGGGTCCCGAGTAAATCAGTTGTGAAAAGTTATCTTTCTCTGTTAACCCAACTCCTGCTATATTAAGCCACTGTTATGATCATATAATGCACAACTACACGTGCCCGAATATGTTTAGGTAATTGATGTGCACGTGTAATACAAATCTGCACGGGTCCCGAGTAAATCAATTGTCAATAAGTCTATTTCGTTATTAACCCATCTTCTGCTACACTGAGCACCTGTTATGATCATATAATGCAAAACTACACATGACCGAACACGTTTGGGTAATTGATGTGCACATGTAATACAAATCTGCATGGGTTCCTAGTGAATCAGTTGTGAATAAATTTATTTCGTTGTTAACCCATCTCTTGTTACACTGAGCACCTCTTATGATCATGTAATGCAAAACTACACATGACCGAACACGTTTTGGTAATTGATGTGAACATGTAGTACAAATCTGCATGGGTCCCGAGTAAATCAGTTGTGAATAAGTCTATTTCGTTGTTAACCCATCTCCTGCTGCACTGAGCACCTGTTATGATCATATAATGCAAAACTACATATCACCGAACACGTTTGGGTAATTGATGTGCACATGTAATAGAAATCTGCATGGGTCCCTAGTGAATCAGTTGTGAATAAGTTTATTTCGTTGTTAACCCATCTCCTGCTACACTGAGCACCTGTTATGATCATATAATGCAAAACTACACATGACCGAACATGTTTTGGTAATTGATGTGCACATGTAGTACAAACCTGCATGGGTCCCGAGTAAGTAAAGTTATCTTTCTCTGTTAACCCAACTCCTGCGATATTGAGCCACTGTTATGATCATATAATGTACAACTACACGTGCCCGAACATGTTTATGTAACTGATGTGCACATGTAATACAAATCTGCATGGGTCCCTAGTGAATCAGTTGTGAATAAGTTTATTTCATTGTTAACCCATCTCCTGCTACACTGAGCACCTGTTATGATCATATAATGCAAAACTACACATGACCGAACACGTTTTGGTAATTGATATGAACATGTAGTACAAATCTGCATGGGTCCCGAGTAAATCAGTTGTGAATAAGTCTATTTCTTTGTTAACCCATCTCCTGCTGCACTGAGCACCTGTTATGATCATATAATGCAAAACTACATATCACCGAACACGTTTGGGTAATTGATGTGCACATGTAATACAAATCTGCATTGGTTCCTAGTGAATCAGTTGTGAATAAGTCTATTTCGTTGTTAACCCATCTCTTGTTACACTGAGCACCTCTTATGATCATGTAATGCAAAACTACACATGACCGAACACGTTTTGGTAATTGATGTGAACATGTAGTACAAATCTGCATGGGTCCCGAGTAAATCAGTTGTGAATAAGTCTATTTCGTTGTTAACCCATCTCCTGCTACACTGAGCACCTGTTATGATCATATAATGCAAAACTACAGATGACCGAACACGTTTGGGTAATTGATGTGCACATTTAATATAAATCTGCATGGGTCCCGAGCAAATCAGTTGTGAAAAGGTCTACTTCTTTATTAACTCAAGTCCTGCTATATTGAACAAATATTATGGTTATATATTGCAAAGCTACATATGACCGAACACGTTTGGGTAATTGATGTGCACATGTAGTACAAATCTGCACGGGTCCCCAGTATCAGTTGTGAATAAGTCTGTTTCTTTGTTAACCCATCTCCTGCTAAACTGAGCACCTATTATGATCGTATAATGCAAAACTACACATGACCGAATATGTTTTGGTAATTGATGTGCACATGTAGTACAAACCTGCATGGGTCCCGAGTAAGAAAAGATAACTTTCTCTGTTAACCCAACTCCTGCTATTTTGAGCCACTGTTATGATCATATAATGTACAACTACACGCGCCCGAACATGTTTAGGTAACTGATGTGCACATGTAATACAAATCTGCATTTGTCCCGAGTATATCAGTTGTGAATAAGTCTATTTCTTTGTTAACCCATCTCCTGCTGCACTGAGCATCTGTTATGATCATATAATGCAAAACTACATATCACCGAACACGTTTGGGTAATTTATGTGCACATGTAATAGAAATCTGTATGGGACCCGAGTAAATCAGTTGTGAATAAGTCTATTTCTTTGTTAACCCATCTCATGCTACACTGAGCACCTGTTATGATCATATAATGCACAACTACACATGACCGAACACGTTTTGGTAATTGATGTGAACATGTAGTACAAATCTGCAAGGGTCCCGAGTAAATCAGTTGTTAATAAGTCTATTTCTTTGTTAACCCATCTCCTGCTACACTGAGCACATATTATGATCATATAGCGCAAAACTACAGATGACCGAACACGTTTGGGTAAATGATGTGCACATGTAATACAAATCTGCACGGGTCCCGAGTAAATCAGTTGTGAATAAGTCTATTTCGTTGTTAACCCATCTCCTGCTACACTGAGCATCTGTTATGATCATATAATGCAAAACTACACATGACCGAACACGTTTTGGTAATTGATGTGAACATGTAGTACAAATCTGCATGGGTCCCGAGTAAATCAGTTGTGAGTAAGTCTATTTCTTTGTTAACCCGTCTCCTGCTACACTGAGCCACTCTTATGATCATATAATGCACAACTACACGTGGCCGAATATGTTTAGGTAATTGATGTGCTCATGTAGTACAAATCTGCATGGGACCCGAGTAAATCAGTTGTGAATAAGTCTATTTCGTTGTTAACCAATCTCCTGTTACACTGAGCACCTGTTATGATCATATAATGCAAAACTACAGATGACCGAACACGTTTTGGTAATTGATGTGAACATGTAGTACAAATCTGCATGGGTCCCGAGTAAATCAGTTGTGAATAAGTCTATTTCGTTGTTAACCAATCTCCTGTTACACTGAGCACCTGTTATGATCATATAATGCAAAACTACAGATGACCGAACACGTTTTGGTAATTGATGTGAACATGTAGTACAAATCTGCATGGGTCCCGAGTAAATCAGTTGTGAATAAGTCTATTTCTTTATTAACCCATCTCCTGCTGCACTGAGCACCTGTTATGATCATATAATGCAAAACTACATATCACCGAACACGTTTGGGTAATTGATGTGCACATGTAATACAAATCTGCATGGGTCCCGAGTAAATCAGTTGTGAATAAGTCTATTTCTTTGTTAACCCATCTCCTGCTAAACTGAGCACCTATTATGATCATATAATGCACAACTACACATGACCGAACACGTTTTGATAATTGATGTGCACATGTAGTACAAACCTGCATGGGTCCCGAGTAAATCAGTTGTGAAAAGTTATCTTTCTCTGTTAACCCAACTCCTGCTATATTGAGCCACTGTTATGATCATATAATGCAAAACTACACGTGCCCCAACATGTTTAGGTAATTGATGTGCACATGTAGTACAAATCTGCATGGGTCCCGAGTAAATCAGTTGTGAATAAGTTTATTTCTTTGTTAACTCATCTCCTGCTAAACTGAACACCTATTATGATCATATGATGCAAAACTACACATGACCGAACACGTTTTGGTAATTGATGTGCACATATAGTACAAACCTGCATGGGTCCCGAGTAAATCAGTTGTGAAAAGTTATCTTTCTCTGTCAGCCCAACTCCTGCTATATTGAGCCACTGTTATGGTCATATAATGCACAACTACACGTGCCCCAACATGTTTAGGTAATTGATGTGCACATGTAGTACAAATCTGTATGGGTCCCGAGTAAATCAGTTGTGAATAAGTCTATTTCGTTGTTAACCAATCTCCTGTTACACTGAGCACCTGTTATGATCATATAATACAAAACTACAGATGACCGAACACGTTTTGGTAATTGATGTGAACATGTAGTACAAATCTGCATGGGTCCCGAGTAAATCAGTTGTGAATAAGTCTATTTCTTTGTTAACCCATCTTTTGCTCCACTGAGCACCTATTATGATCATATAATGCAAAACTACATATCACCGAACACGTTTGGGTAATTGATGTGCACATGTAATACAAATCTGCACGGGTCCCGAGTAAAACAGTTGTGAATAAGTCTATTTCTTTGTTAACTCATCTCCTGCTACACAGAGCACCTGTTATGATCATATAATGCACAGCTACACATGACCGAACACGTTTTGATAATTGATGTGCACATGTAGTACAAACCTGCATGGGTCCCGAGTAAAACAGTTGTGAATAAGTCTATTTCGTTGTTAACCCGTCTCCTGCTATACTGAGCCACTCTTATGATCATATAATGCACAACTACACGTGCCCGAATATGTTTAGGTAATTGATGTGCTCATGTAGTACAAATCTGCATGGGTCCCGAGTAAATCAGTTGTGAATAAGTCTATTTCTTTGTTAACTCATCTCCTGCTACACAGAGCACCTGTTATGATCATATAATGCACAGCTACACATGACCGAACACGTTTTGATAATTGATGTGCACATGTAGTACAAACCTGCATGGGTCCCGAGTAAAACAGTTGTGAATAAGTCTATTTCGTTGTTAACCCGTCTCCTGCTATACTGAGCCACTCTTATGATCATATAATGCACAACTACACGTGCCCGAATATGTTTAGGTAATTGATGTGCTCATGTAGTACAAATCTGCATGGGTCCCGAGTAAATCAGTTGTGAATAAGTCTATTTCTTTGTTAACTCATCTCCTGCTACACAGAGCACCTGTTATGATCATATAATGCACAACTACACATGATCGAACACGTTTTGATAATTGATGTGCACATGTAGCACAAATCTGCATGGGTCCCGAGTAAAACAGTTGTGAATAAGTCTATTTTGTTGTTAACCCGTCTCCTGCTACACTGAGCCACTCTTATGATCATATTATGCACAACTACACGTGCCCGAACACGTTTAGGTAATTGATGTGCACATGTAGTACAAAACTGCATGGGTCCCGAGTATTACAGTTGTGAATAAGTCTATTTCTTTGTTAACCCATCTTTTGCTCCACTGAGCACCTATTATGATCATATAATGCAAAACTACACATGACCGAACACGTTTTGGTAATTGATGTGCACATGTAGTACAAATCTGCATGGGTCCCTAGCAAATCAGTTGTGAATAAGTATATTTCTTTGTTATCCCTTCTCCTGCTATACTGAGCACCTGTTATGATCATATAGTTCAAAACTACATATGACCGAACACGTTTGTGTAATTGATGTGCACATGTAGTACAAATCTGCATGGGTCCTGAGCAAATCAGTTGTGAAAAGTTATATTTCTTCGTTAACCCAACTCCTGCTATGTTGAGCAAGTGTTTATGATCATATAACGCAAAACTACACATGACCGAACACGTTTTGGTAATTGATGTGCACATGTAGTACAAACCTGCATGGGTCCCGAGTAAATCAGTTGTGAGTAAGTCAATTTCTTTGTTAACCCATCCTCCTGCCACACTGAGCACCTATTATGATCATGTAATGCAAAACTACATATGACCGAACACGTTTGGGTAATTGATGTGCACATGTAGCACAAATCTGCATGGGTCCCGAGTAAAACAGTTGTGAATAACTCTATTTCGTTGTTAACCCATCTCCTGCTACACTGAGCACCTGTTATGATCATATAATGCAAAACTACAGATGACCGAACACGTTTTGGTAATTGATGTGAACATGTAGTACAAATCTGCATGGGTCCCGAGTAAATCAGTTGTGAATAAGTCTATTTCTTTGTTAACCCATCTCCTGCTAAACTGAACACCTATTATGATCATATGATGCAAAACTACACATGACCGAACACGTTTTGGTAAATGATGTGCACATATAGTACAAACCTGCATGGGTCCCGAGTAAATCAGTTGTGAAAAGTTATCTTTCTCTGTCAACCCAACTCCTGCTATATTGAGCCACTGTTATGGTCATATAATGCACAACTACACGTGCCCCAACATGTTTAGGTAATTGATGTGCACATGTAGTACAAATTTGTATGGGTCCCGAGTAAATCAGTTGTGAATAAGTCTATTTCTTTGTTAACCCATCTCCTGCTACACTGAGCACCTGTTATGATCATATAATGCACAACTACACGTGCCCGAACACGTTTAGGTAATTGATGTGCACATGTAGTACAAAACTGCATGGGTCCCGAGTATATCAGTTATGAATAAGTCTATTTCTTTGTTAACCCATCTTTTGCTCCACTGAGCACCTATTATGATCATATAATGCAAAACTACATATCACCGAACACGTTTGGGTAATTGATGTGCACATGTAATACAAATCTGCATGGGTCCCGAGTGAATCAGTTGTGAATAAGTCTATTTCTTTGTTAACCCATCTCCTGCTAAACTGAGCACCTATTATGATCATATGATGCAAAACTACACATGACCGAACACGTTTTGGTAATTGATGTGCACATATAGTACAAACCTGCATGGGTCCCGAGTAAATCAGTTGTGAAAAGTTATCTTTCTCTGTCAACCCAACTCCTGCTATATTGAGCCACTGTTATGGTCATATAATGCACAACTACACGTGCCCCAACATGTTTAGGTGACTGATGTGCACATGTAGTACAAATCTGCATGGGACCCGAGTAAATCAGTTGTGAATAAGTCTATTTCTTTGTTAACCCATCTCCTGCTACACTGAGCACATATTATGATCATATAGCGCAAAACTACAGATGACCGAACACGTTTGGGTAAATGATGTGCACATGTAATACAAATCTGCACGGGTCCCGAGTAAATCAGTTGTGAATAAGTCTATTTCGTTGTTAACCCATCTCCTGCTACACTGAGCATCTGTTATGATCATATAATGCAAAACTACACATGACCGAACACGTTTTGGTAATTGATGTGAACATGTAGTACAAATCTGTATGGGTCCCGAGTAAATCAGTTGTGAATAAGTCTATTTCGTTGTTAACCAATCTCCTGTTACACTGAGCACCTGTTATGATCATATAATGCAAAACTACAGATGACCGAACACGTTTTGGTAATTGATGTGAACATGTAGTACAAATCTGCATGGGTCCCGAGTAAATCAGTTGTGAATAAGTCTATTTCTTTGTTAACCCATCTTTTGCTCCACTGAGCACCTATTATGATCATATAATGCAAAACTACATATCACCGAACACGTTTGGGTAATTGATGTGCACATGTAATACAAATCTGCATGGGTCCCGAGTAAATCAGTTGTGAATAAGTCTATTTCTTTGTTAACCCATCTCCTGCTAAACTGAGCACCTATTATGATCATATAATGCACAACTACACATGACCGAACACGTTTTGATAATTGATGTGCACATGTAGTACAAACCTGCATGGGTCCCGAGTAAATCAGTTGTGAAAAGTTATCTTTCTCTGTTAACCCAACTCCTGCTATATTGAGCCACTGTTATGATCATATAACGTACAACTACACGTGCCCGAACATGTTTAGGTAACTGATGTGCACATGTAATACAAATCTGCATGGGTCCCGAGTAAATCAGTTGTGAATAAGTCTATTTCTTTGTTATCCCATCTCCTGCTACACCGAACACCTGTTATGATCATATAATGCAAAACTACACATGACCGAACACGTTTGGGTAATTGATGTGCACATGTAATACAGATCTGCATGGGTCCCGAGCAAATCAGTTGTGAAAAGGTCTACTTCTATATTAACTCAAGTCCTGCTATATCGAGCAACTATTATGGTTATATATTGCAAAGCTACATATGACCGAACACGTTTGGGTAATTGATGTGCACATGTAGTACAAATCTGCACGGGTCCCCAGTATCAGTTGTGAATAAGTCTGTTTCTTTGTTAACCCATCTCCTGCTAAACTGAGCACCTATTATGATCGTATAATGCAAAACTACACATGACCGAACATGTTTTGGTAATTGATGTGCACATGTAGTACAAATCTGCATGGGTCTCGAGCAAATCAGTTGTGAAAAGGTCTATTTCTTTATTAACTCAAGTCCTGCTATATTGAGCAACTATTATGGTTATATATTGCAAAGCTACATATGACCGAACACGTTTGGGTAATTGATGTGCACATGTAGTACAAATCTGCACGGGTCCCCAGTATCAGTTGTGAATAAGTCTGTTTCTTTGTTAACCCATCTCCTGCTAAACTGAGCACCTATTATGATCGTATAATGCAAAACTACACATGACCGAATATGTTTTGGTAATTAATGTGCACATGTAGTACAAACCGGCATGGGTCCCGAGTAAGAAAAGTTAACTTTCTCTGTTAACCCAACTCCTGCTATATTGAGCCACTGTTATGATCATATAATGTACAACTACACGCGCCCGAACATGTTTAGGTAACTGATGTGCACACGTAATACAAATCTGCATGGGTCCCGAGTAAATCAGTTGTGAATAAGTCTATTTCTTTGTTAACCCATCTCCTGCTACACCGAACACCTGTTATGATCATATAATGCAAAACTACACATGACCGAACACGTTTGGGTAATTGATGTGCACATGTAATACAAATCTGCATGGGTCCCGAGCAAATCAGTTGCGAAAAGGTTTACTTCTTTATTAACTCAAGTCCTGCTATATTGAGCAACTATTATGGTTATATATTGCAAAACTACATATGATCGAATACGTTTGGGTAATTGATGTGCACATGTAGTACAAATCTGCACGGGTCCCGAGTAAATCAGTTTTCAATAAGTCTACTTCGTTGTTAACCCGTCTCCTGCTACACTGAGCCACTCTTATGATCATATAATGCACAAGTACACGTGCCCGAATATGTTTAGGTAATTGATGTGCTCATGTAGTACAAATCTGCATGGGTCCCGAGTAAATCAGTTGTGAATAAGTCTATTTCTTTGTTAACTCATCTCCTGCTACACAGAGCACCTGTTATGATCATATAATGCACAACTACACATGACCGAACACGTTTTGATAATTGATGTGCACATGTAGTACAAACCTGCATGGGTCCCGAGTAAATCAGTTGTGAAAAGTTATCTTTCTCTGTTAACCCAACTCCTGCTATATTGAGCCACTGTTATGATCATATAATGTACAACTACACGTGCCCCAACATGTTTAGGTAAATGATGTGCACATATAGTACAAACCTGCATGAGTCCCGAGTAAATCAGTTGTGAATAAGTCTATTTCTTTGTTAACCCATCTCCTGCTAAACTGAGCACCTATTATGATCATATAATGCAAAACTACATATCACCGAACACGTTTTTGTAATTGATGTGCACATGTAATACAAATCTGCATGGGTCCCGAGTGAATCAGTTGTGAATAAGTCTATTTCTTTGTTAACCTATCTCCTGCTACATTGAGCACCTGTTATGATCATATAATGCACAACTACACGTGCCCGAACACGTTTAGGTAATTGATGTGCACATATAGTACAAACCTGCATGAGTCCCGAGTAAATCAGTTGTGAATAAGTCTATTTCTTTGTTAACCCATCTCCTGCTAAACTGAGCACCTATTATGATCATATAATGCAAAACTACATATCACCGAACACGTTTGGGTAATTGATGTGCACATGTAATACAAATCTGCATGGGTCCCGAGTGAATCAGTTGTGAATAAGTCTATTTCGTTGTTAACCCATCTCCTGTTACACTGAGCACCTGTTATGATCATATAATGCAAAACTACACATGACCGAACACGTTTTGGTAATTGATGTGCACATATAGTACAAACCTGCATGGGTCCCGAGTAAATCAGTTGTAAAAAGTTATCTTTCTCTGTTAACCCAACTCCTGCTATATTAAGCCACTGTTATGATCATATAATGCACAACTACACGTGCCCGAATATGTTTAGGTAATTGATGTGCACATGTAATACAAATCTGCACGGGTCCCGAGTAAATCAGTTGTGAATAAGTCTATTTCTTTGTTAACCCATCTCCTGCTAATCTGAGCACCTATTATGATCATATAATACAAAACTACACATGACCGAACACGTTTTAGTAATTGATGTGCACATGTAGTACAAATCTGCATGGGTTCCGAGCAAATCAGTTGTGAATAAGTATATTTCTTTGTTATCCCTTCTCCTGCTATACTGAGCACCTGTTATGATCATATAGTTCAAAACTACATATGACCGAACACGACTGTGTAATTGATGTGCACATGTAGTACAAATCTGCATGGGTCCTGAGGAAATCAGTTGTGAAAAGTTATATTTCTTCGTTAACCCAACTCCTGCTATGTTGAGCAACTGTTATGATCATATAACGCAAAACTACACAAGACCGAACACGTTTTGGTAATTGATGTGCACATGTAGTACAAACCTGCATGGGTCCCGAGTAAATCAGTTGTGAATAAGTCTATTTCTTTGATAACCCATCTCCTGCTAAACTGAGCACCTATTATGATCATATAATGCAAAACTACACATGGTCGAACACGTTTTGGTAATTGATGTGAACATGTAGTACAAACCTGCATGGGTCCCGAGTAAATCAGTTGTGAATAAGTCTATTTCTTTGATAACACATCTCCTGCTACACTGAGCACCTATTATGATCATATAGTGCAAAACTACAGATGACCGAACACGTTTGAATAATTGATGTGCAAATGTAATACAAATCTGCATGGGTCCCGAGTAAATCAGTTGTGAATAAGTCTATTTCGTTGTTAACCCATCTACTGCTATATTGAGCCACTGCTATGATCATAAAATGCACAACTACACGTGCCCGAACACGTTTAGGTAATTGATGTGCACATGTAGTACAAATCTGCATGGGTCCCGAGTAAATCAGTTGTGAATAAGTATATTTCTTTGTTATCCCTTCTCCTGCTATACTGAGCACCTGTTATGATCATATAGTTCAAAACTACGTATGACCGTACACGTTTGTGTAATTGATGTGCACATGTAGTACAAATCTGCATGGGTCCTGAGGAAATCAGTTGTGAAAAGTTATATTTCTTCGTTAACCCAACTCCTGCTATGTTGAGCAACTGTTATGATCATATAACGCAAAACTACAAATGACCGAACACGTTTTGGTAATTGATGTGAACATGTAGTACAAATCTGCATGGGTCCCGAGTAAATCAGTTGTGAATAAGTCTATTTCTTTGTTAACCCATCTCCTGCTACACCGAACACCTGTTATGATCATATAATGCAAAACTACACATGACCGAACACGTTTGGGTAATTGATGTGCACATGTAACACAAATCTGCATGGGTCCCGAGTAAATCAGTTGTGAATAAGTCTATTTCTTTGTTAACTCAACTCCTGCTACACAGAGCACCTGTTATGATCATATAATGCACAACTACACATGACCGAACACGTTTTGATAATTGATGTGCACATGTAGTACAAACCTGCATGGGTCCCGAGTAAATCAGTTGGGAAAAGTTATCTTTCTCTGTTAACCCAACTCCTGCTATATTGAGCCACTGTTATGATCATATAATGTACAACTACACGTGCCCCAACATGTTTAGGTAATTGATGTGCACATGTAGTACAAATCTGCATGGGTCCCGAGTAAATCAGTTGTGAATAAGTCTATTTCTTTGTTAACCTATCTCCTGCTACACTGAGCACCTGTTATGATCATATAATGCACAACTACACGTGCCCGAACACGTTTAGGTAATTGATGTGCACATATAGTACAAACCTGCATGGGTCCCGAGTAAATCAGTTGTGAATAAGTCTATTTCTTTGTTAACCCATCTCCTGCTAAACTGAGTACCTATTATGATCAAATAATGCAAAACTACACATGACCGAACACGTTTTGGTAATTGATGTGCACATATAGTACAAAACTGCATGGGTCCCGAGTGAATCAGTTGTGAATAAGTCTATTTCGTTGTTAGCCCATCTCCTGTTACACTGAGCACCTGTTATGATCATATAATGCAAAACTGCACATGACCGAACACGTTTTGGTAATTCATGTGCACATATAGTACAAACCTGCATGGGTCCCGAGTAAATCAGTTGTGAAAAGTTATCTTTCTCTGTTAACCCAACTCCTGCTATATTAAGCCACTGTTATGATCATATAATGCACAACTACACGTGCCCGAATATGTTTAGGTAATTGATGTGCACATGTAATACAAATCTGCACGGGTCCCGAGTAAATCAATTGTCAATTAGTCTATTTCGTTATTAACCCATCTCCTGCTACACTGAGCACCTGTTATGATCATGTAATGCAAAACTACACATGACCGAACACGTTTTGATAATTGATGTGCACATGTAGTACAAACCTGCATGGGTCCCGAGTAAATCAGTTGTGAAAAGTTATCTTTCTCTTTTAACCCAACTCCTGCTATATTGAGCCACTGTTATCATCATATAATGTACAACTACACGTGCCCCAACATGTTTAGGTAATTGATGAGCAAATGTAGTACAAATCTGCATGGGTCCCGAGCAAATCAGTTGTGAATAAGTCTATTTCTTTGTTAACCCATCTCCTGCTACACTGAGCAGCTGTTATGATCATATAATGCACAACTACACGTGCCCGAACACGTTTAGGTAATTGATGTGCACATGTAGTACAAAACTGCATGGGTCCCGAGTATATCAGTTGTGAATAAGTCTATTTCTTTGTTAACTCATATTTTGCTCCACTGAGCACCTATTATGATCATATAATGCAAAACTACATATCACCTAACACGTTTGGGTAATTGATGTGCACATGTAATACAAATCTGCATGGGCCCCGAGTGAATCAGTTGTGAATAAGTCTATTTCTTTGCTAATCCATCTCCTGCTAAACTGAGCACCTATTATGATCATATGATGCAAAACTACACATGACCGAACACGTTTTGGTAATTGATGTGCACATATAGTACAAACCTGCATGGGTCCCGAATAAATCATTTGTGAAAAGTTATCTTTCTCTGTCAACCCAACTCCTGCTATATTGAGCCACTGTTATGGTCATATAATGCACAACTACACGTGCCCCAACATGTTTAGGTGATTGATGTGCACATGTAGTACAAATCTGCATGGGACCCGAATAAATCAGTTGTGAATAAGTCTATTTCTTTGTTAATTCATCTCATGCTACACTGAGCACCTGTTATGATCATATAATGCACAACTACACGTGCCCGAACACGTTTAGGTAATTGATGTGCACATGTAGTACAAATCTGCACGGGTCCCGAGTAAATCAGTTTTCAATAAGTCTATTTCGTTGTTAACCCATGTCCTGCTACACTGAGCACCTGTTATGATCATATAATGCAAAACTACACATGACCGAACCCGTTTTGGTAATTTATGTGCACATGCAGTACAAATCTGCATGGGTCCCGAGTAAATCAGTTGTGAATAAGTCTATTTCTTTGTTAACCCATCTCCTGCTACACTGAGCACATATTATGATCATATAGCGCAAAACTACAGATGACCGAACACGTTTGGGTAATTGATGTGCACATGTAGTACAAATCTGCACGGATCCCGAGTAAATCAGTTTTCAATAAGTCTATTTCGTTGTTAACCCATGTCCTGCTGCACTGAGCATCTGTTATGATCATATAATGCAAAACTACACATGACCGAACCCGTTTTGGTAATTTATGTGCACATGCAGTACAAATCTGCATGGGTCTCGAGTAAATCAGTTGTGAATAAGTCTATTTCGTTGTTAACCCATCTCCTGCTACACTGAGCATCTGTTATGATCATATAATGCAAAACTACACATGACCGAACACGTTTTGGTAATTGATGTGAACATGTAGTACCAATCTGCATGGGTCCCGAGTAAATCAGTTGTGAGTAAGTCTATTTCTTTGTTAACCCATCCTCCTGCCACACTGAGCACCTATTATGATCATGTAATGCAAAATTACATATGACCGAACACGTTTGGGTAATTGATGTGCACATGTAGCAAAAATCTGCATGGGTCCCGAGTAAAACAGTTGTGAATAAGTCTATTTCGTTGTTAACCCGTCTCTTGCTACACTGAGCCACTCTTATGATCATATAATGCACAACTACACGTGCCCGAATATGTTTAGGTAATTGAAGTGCTCGTGTAGTACAAATCTGTATGGGTCCCGAGTAAATCAGTTGTGAATAAGTCTATTTCGTTGTTAACCCATCTCCTGTTACACTGAGCACCTGTTATGATCATATAATGCAAAACTACACATGACCGAACACGTTTTGGTAATTGATGTGCACATATAGTACAAACCTGCATGGGTCCCGAATAAATCAGTTGTAAAAAGTTATCTTTCTCTGTTAACCCAACTCCTGCTATATTAAGCCACTGTTATGATCATATAATGCACAACTACACGTGCCCGAATATGTTTAGGTAATTGATGTGCACATGTAATACAAATCTGCACGGGTCCCGAGTAAATCAGTTGTGAATAAGTCTATTTCTTTGTTAACCCATCTCCTGCTAAACTGAGCACCTATTATGATCATATAATACAAAACTACACATGACCGAACACGTTTTAGTAATTGATGTGCACATGTAGTACAAATCTGCATGGGTTCCGAGCAAATCAGTTGTGAATAAGTATATTTCTTTGTTATCCCTTCTCCTGCTATACTGAGCACCTGTTATGATCATATAGTTCAAAACTACATATGACCGAACACGACTGTGTAATTGATGTGCACATGTAGTACAAATCTGCATGGGTCCTGAGGAAATCAGTTGTGAAAAGTTATATTTCTTCGTTAACCCAACTCCTGCTATGTTGAGCAACTGTTACGATCATATAACGCAAAACTACACATGACCGAACACGTTTTGGTAATTGATGTGCACATGTAGTACAAACCTGCATGGGTCCCGAGTAAATCAGTTGTGAATAAGTCTATTTCTTTGATAACCCATCTCCTGCTACACTGAGCACCTATTATGATCATATAGTGCAAAACTACAGATGACCGAACACGTTTGAATAATTGATGTGCAAATGTAATACAAATCTGCATGGGTCCCGAGTAAATCAGTTGTGAATAAGTCTATTTCGTTGGTAACCCATCTACTGCTATATTGAGCCACTGCTATGATCATAAAATGCACAACTACACGTGCCCGAACACGTTTAGGTAATTGATGTGCACATGTAGTACAAATCTGCATGGGTCCCGAGTAAATCAGTTGTGAATAAGTCTATTTCTTTGTTAACCCATCTTTTGCTCCACTGAGCACCTATTATGATCATATAATGCAAAACTACATATCGCCGAACACGTTTGGGTAATTGATGTGCACATGTAGTACAAAACTGCATGGGTCCCGAGTAAATCAGTTGTGAAAAGTTGTCTTTCTCTGTTAACCCAACTCCTGCTATATTGAGCCACTGTTATGATCATATAATGCACAACTACACGTGCCCCAACATGTTTAGGTAATTGATGTGCACATGTAGTACAAATCTGCTTGGATCCCGAGTAAATCAGTTGTGAATAAGTCTATTTCTTTGTTAACTCAACTCCTGCTACACAGAGCACCTGTTATGATCATATAATGCACAGCTACACATGACCGAACACGTTTTGATAATTGATGTGCACATGTAGTACAAACCTGCATGGGTCCCGAGTAAATCAGTTGTGAAAAGTTATCTTTCTCTGTTAACCCAACTCCTGCTATATTGAGCCACTGTTATGATCATATAATGCACAACTACACGTGCCCGAATATGTTTAGGTAATTGATGTGCACATGTAATCCAAATCTGCACGGGTCCCGAGTAAATCAACTGTCAATAAGTCTATTTCTTTGTTAACCCATCTCCTGCTACACTGAGCACCTGTTATGATCATATAATGCACAACTACATATCACCGAACACGTTTGGGTAATTGATGTGCACATGTAATACAAACCTGCATGGGTCCCGAGTGAATCAGTTGTGAATAAGTCTATTTCGTTGTTAACCCATCTCCTGTTACACAGAGCACCTGTTATGATCATATAATGCAAAACTACACATGACCGAACACGTTTTGGTAATTGATGTGCACATATAAGTACAAACCTGCATGGGTCCCGAGTAAATCAGTTGTGAATAAGTCTATTTCTTTGTTAACCTATCTCCTGCTACACTGAGCACCTGTTATGATCATATAATGCACAACTACACGTGCCCCAACATGTTTAGTTAATTGATGTGCACATGTAGTACAAAACTGCATGGGTCCCGAGTATTACAGTTGTGAATAAGTCTATTTCTTTGTTAACCCATCTCCTGCTAAACTGAGCACCTATTATGATCATATAATGCAAAACTACATATCACCGAACACGTTTGGGTAATTGATGTGCACATGTAATAGAAATCTGCATGGGTCCCGAGTAAATCAGTTGTGAATAAGTCTATTTCTTTGTTAACTCATCTCCTGCTACACAGAGCACCTGTTATGATCATATAATGCACAACTACACATGACCGAACACGTTTTGATAATTGATGTGCACATGTAGTACAAACCTGCATGGGTCCCGAGTAAATCAGTTGTGAAAAGTTATCTTTCTCTGTTAACCCAACTCCTGCTATATTGAGCCACTGTTATCATCATATAATGCACAACAACACGTGCCCCAACATGTTTAGGTAATTGATGTGCACATGTAGTACAAACCTGCATGGGTCCTGAGTAAATCAGTTGTGAATAAGTCTATTTCTTTTTTAACCCATCTCCTGCTGCACTGAGCACCTGTTATGATCATATAATGCAAAATTACATATCACCGAACACGTTTGGGTAATTGATGTGCACATGTAATACAAATCTGCATGGGTCCCTAGTGAATCAGTTGTGAATAAGTCTATTTCGTTGTTAACTCATCTCCTGTTACACTGAGCACCTGTTATGATCATGTAATGCAAAACTACACATGACCGAACACGTTTTGTTAATTGATGTGAACATGTAGTACAAATCTGCAAGGGTCCCGAGCAAATCAGTTGTGAATAAGTCTATTTCTTTGTTAACCCATCTTCTGCTGCACTGAGCACCTGTTATGATCATATAATGCAAAACTACATATCACCGAACACGTTTGGGTAATTGATGTGCACATGTAATAGAAATCTGCATGGGTCCCGAGTAAATCAGTTGTGAATAAGTCTATTTCTTTGTTAACCCATCTCCTGCTACACCGAACACCTGTTATGATCATATAATGCAAAACTACACATGACCGAACACGTTTGGGTAATTGATGTGCACATGTAATACAAATCTGCATGGGTCCCAAGTAAATCAGTTGCGAAAAGGTTTACTTCTTTATTAACTCAAGTCCTGCTATATTGAGCAACTATTATGGTTATATATTGCAAAACTACATATGATCGAATACGTTTGGGTAATTGATGTGCACATGTAGTACAAATCTGCACGGGTCCCGAGTAAACCAATTGTCAATAAGTCTATTTCGTTATTAACCCATCTCCTGCTACACTGAGCACCTGTTATGATCATATAATGCAAAACTACACATGACCGAACACGTTTTGGTAATTGATGTGCACATGTAATACAAATCTGCATGGGTCCCTAGTGAATCAGTTGTGAATAAGTCTATTCCGTTGTTAACCCATCTCTTGTTACACTGAGCACCTGTTATGATCATGTAATGCAAAACTACACATGACCGAACACGTTTTGGTCATTGATGTGAACATGTAGTACAAATCTGCATGGGTCCCGAGTAAATCAGTTGTGAATAAGTCTATTTCGTTGTTAACCCATCTCCTGCTACACTGAGCACCTGTTATGATCATATAATGCAAAACTACACATGACCGAACACGTTTTGGTAATTGATGTGAACATGTAGTACAAATCTGCATGGGTCCCGAGTAAATCAGTTGTGAATAAGTCTATTTCTTTGTTAACCCATCTCCTGCTGCACTGAGCACCTGTTATGCTCATATAATGCAAAACTACATATCACCGAACACGTTTGGGTAATTGATGTGCACATGTAATACAAATCTGCATGGGTCTCTAGTGAATCAGTTGTGAATAAGTCTATTTCGTTGTTAACCCATCTCCTGTTACACTGAGCACCTGTTATGATCATGTAATGCAAAACTACACATGACCGAACACGTTTTGGTAATTGATGTGAACATGTAGTACAAATCTGCATGGGTCCCGAGTAAATCAGTTGTGAATAAGTCTATTTCTTTGTTAAGCCATCTCCTGCTGCACTGAGCACCTGTTATGATCATATAATTCAAAACTACATATCACCGAACACGTTTTGGTAATTGATGTGAACATGTAGTACAAATCTGCATGGGTCCCGAGTAAATCAGTTGTGAATAAGTCTATTTCTTTGTTAACCCATCTCCTGCTACACTGAGCACCAGTTATGATCATATAATGCAAAACTACAGATGACCGAACACGTTTTGGTAATTGATGTGAACATGTAGTACAAATCTGCATGGGTCCCGAGTAAATCAGTTGTGTATAAGTCTATTTCTTTGTTAAGCCATCTCCTGCTGCACTGAGCACCTGTTATGATCATATAATGCACAACTACACATGACCGAACACGTTTTGATAATTGATGTGCACATGTAGTTCAAACCTGCATGGGTCCCGAGTAAATCAGTTGTGAAAAGTTATCTTTCTCTGTTAACCCAACTCCTGCTATATTGAGCCACTGTTATGGTCTTATAATGCACAACTACACGTGCCCCAACATGTTTAGGTGATTGATGTGCACATGTAGTACAAATCTGCACGGGTCCCGAGTAAATCAGTTTTCAATAAGTCTATTTCGTTGTTAACCCATGTCCTGCTACACTGAGCACCTGTTATGATCATATAATGCAAAACTACACATGACCGAACCCGTTTTGGTAATATATGTGCACATGCAGTACAAATCTGCATGGGTCCCGAGTAAATCAGTTGTGAATAAGTCTATTTCTTTGTTAACCCATCTCCTGCTACACTGAGCACATATTATGATCATATAGCGCAAAACTACAGATGACCGAACACGTTTGGGTAATTGATGTGCACATGTAGTACAAATCTGCACGGGTCCCGAGTAAATCAGTTTTCAATAAGTCTATTTCGTTGTTAACCCATGTCCTGCTGCACTGAGCACCTGTTATGATCATATAATGCAAAACTACACATGACCGAACCCGTTTTGGTAATTTATGTGCACATGCAGTACAAATCTGCATGGGTCCCGAGTAAATCAGTTGTGAATAAGTCTATATCTTTGTTAACCCATCTCCTGCTACACTGAGCACATATTATGATCATATAGCGCAAAACTACAGATGACCGAACACGTTTGGGTAATTAATGTGCACATGTAGTACAAATCTGCACGGGTCCCGAGTAAATCAGTTTTCAATAAGTCTATTTCGTTGTTAACCCATGTCCTGCTACACTGAGCACCTGTTATGATCATATAATGCAAAACTACACATGACCGAACCCGTTTTGGTAATATATGTGCACATGCAGTACAAATCTGCATGGGTCCCGAGTAAATCAGTTGTGAATAAGTCTATTTCTTTGTTAACCCATCTCCTGCTACACTGAGCACATATTATGATCATATAGCGCAAAACTACAGATGACCGAACACGTTTGGGTAATTGATGTGCACATGTAGTACAAATCTGCACGGGTCCCGAGTAAATCAGTTTTCAATAAGTCTATTTCGTTGTTAACCCATGTCCTGCTACACTGAGCATCTGTTATGATCATGTAATGCAAAACTACACATGACCGAACCCGTTTTGGTAATTTATGTGCACATGCAGTACAAATCTGCATGGGTCCCGAGTAAATCAGTTGTGAATAAGTCTATTTCGTTGTTAACCCATCTCCTGCTACACTGAGCATCTGTTATGATCATATAATGCAAAACTACACATGACCGAACACGTTTTGGTAATTGATCTGAACATGTAGTACCAATCTGCATGGGTCCCGAGTAAATCAGTTGTGAGTAAGTCTATTTCTTTGTTAACCCATCCTCCTGCCACACTGAGCACCTATTATGATCATGTAATGCAAAACTACATATGACCGAACACGTTTGTGTAATTGATGTGCACATGTAGCAAAAATCTGCATGGGTCCCGAGTAAAACAGTTGTGAATAAGTCTATTTCGTTGTTAACCCGTCTCCTGCTACACTGAGCCACTCTTATGATCATATAATGCACAACTACACGTGCCCGAATATGTTTAGGTAATTGATGTGCTCGTGTAGTACAAATCTGCATGGGTCCCGAGTAAATCAGTTGTGAATAAGTCTATTTCTTTGTTAACTCATCTCCTGCTACACAGAGCACCTGTTATGATCATATAATGCACAACTACACATGACCGAACACGTTTTGATAATTGATGTGCACATGTAGTACAAACCTGCATGGGTGCCGAGTAAATCAGATGTGAAAAGTTATAATTCTCTGTTAACCCAACTCCTGCTATGTTGAGCCACTGCTATGATCATATAATGCACAACTACACGTGCTCCAACATGTTTAGGTAATTGATGTGCACATGTAGTACAAAACTGCATGGGTCCCGAGTATTACAGTTGTGAATAAGTCTATTTCTTTGTTAACCCATCTTTTGCTCCACTGAGCACCTATTATGATCATATAACGCAAAACTACATATCACCGAACACGTTTGGGTAATTAATGTGCACATGTAATACAAATCTGCATGGGTCCCGAGTGAATCAGTTGTGAATAAGTCTATTTCATTGTTAACCCATCTCCTGTTACACTGAGCACCTGTTATGATCATATAATGCAAAACTACACATGACCGAACACGTTTTGGTAATTGATGTGCACATATAGTACAAACCTGCATGGGTCCCGAGTAAATCAGTTGTGAAAAGTTATCTTTCTCTGTTAACCCAACTCCTGCTATATTAAGCCACTGTTATGATCATATAATGCACAACTACACGTGCCCGAATATGTTTAGGTAATTGATGTGCACGTGTAATACAAATCTGCACGGGTCCCGAGTAAATCAATTGTCAATAAGTCTATTTCGTTATTAACCCATCTCCTGCTACACTGAGCACCTGTTATGATCATATAATGCAAAACTACACATGACCGAACACGTTTTGGTAATTGATGTGCACATGTAATACAAATCTGCATGGGTCCCGAGTAAATCAGATGTGAATAAGTCTATTTCTTTGTTAACCCATCTCCTGCTAAACTGAGCACCTATTATGATCATATAATACAAAACTACACATGACCGAACACGTTTTAGTAATTGATGTGCACATGTAGTACAAATCTGCATGGGTCCCGAGCAAATCAGTTGTGAATAAGTATATTTCTTTGTTATCCCTTCTCCTGCTATACTGAGCACCTATTATGATCATATAGTTCAAAACTACATATGACCGAACACGTTTGTGTAATTGATGTGCACATGTAGTACAAATCTGCATGGGTCCTGAGGAAATCAGTTGTGAAAAGTTATAATTCTCTGTTAACCCAACTCCTGCTATGTTGAGCAACTGTTATGATCATATAACGCAAAACTACAAATGGCCGAACACGTTTTGGTAATTGATGTGAACATGTAGTACAAATCTGCATGGGTCCCAAGTAAATCAGTTTTCAATAAGTCTATTTCGTTGTTAACCCATTTCCTGCTACACTGAGCACCTGTTATAATCATATAATGCAAAACTACAAATGACCGAACACGTTTTGGTTATTGATATGAACATGTAGTACAAATGTGCATGGGTCCCGAGTAAATCAGTTGTGAATAAGTCTATTTCTTTGTTAACCCATCTCCTGCTGCACTGAGCACCTGTTATGATCATATAATGCAAAACTACATATCACCGAACACGTTTGGGTAATTGATGTGCACATGTAATACAAATCTGCATGGGTTCCTAGTGAATCAGTTGTGAATAAGTCTATTTCGTTGTTAACCCATCTCTTGTTACACTGAGCACCTCTTATGATCATGTAATGCAAAACTACACATGACCGAACACGTTTTGGTAATTGATGTGAACATGTAGTACAAATCTGCATGGGTCCCGAGTAAATCAGTTGTGAATAAGTCTATTTCGTTGTTAACCCATCTCCTGCTACACTGAGCACCTGTTATGACCATATAATGCAAAACTACAGATGACCGAACACGTTTCGGTAATTGATGTGAACATGTAGTACAAATCTGCATGGGTCCCGAGTAAATCAGTTGTGAATAAGTCTATTTCTTTGTTAACCCATCTCCTGCTGCACTGAGCACCTGTTATGATCATATAATGCAAAACTACATATCACCGAACACGTTTGGGTAATTGATGTGCACATGTAATAGAAATCTGCATGGGTCCCTAGTGAATCAGTTGTGAATAAGTTTATTTCGTTGTTAACCCATCTCCTGCTACACTGAGCACCTGTTATGATCATATAATGCAAAACTACACATGACCGAACATGTTTTGGTAATTGATGTGCACATGTAGTACAAACCTGCATGGGTCCCGAGTAAGTAAAGTTATCTTTCTCTGTTAACCCAACTCCTGCGATATTGAGCCACTGTTATGATCATATAATGTACAACTACACGTGCCCGAACATGTTTATGTAACTGATGTGCACATGTAATACAAATCTGCATGGGTCCCGAGTAAATCAGTTGTGAATAAGTCTATTTCTTTGTTAACCCATCTCCTGCTACACCGAACACCTGTTATGATCATATAATGCAAAACTACATATCACCGAACACGTTTGGGTAATTGATGTGCACATGTAATACAAATCTGCATAGGTCCCTAGTGAATCAGTTGTGAATAAGTTTATTTCGTTGTTAACCCATCTCCTGCTACACTGAGCACCTGTTATGATCATATAATGCAAAACTACACATGACCGAACATGTTTTGGTAATTGATGTGCACATGTAGTACAAATCTGCATGGGTCCTGAGCAAATCAGTTGTGAAAAGTTATATTTCTTCGTTAACCCAACTCCTGCTATGTTGAGCAAGTGTTTATGATCATATAATGCAAAACTACACATGACCGAACACGTTTTGGTAATTGATGTGCACATGTAGTACAAACCTGCATGGGTCCCGAGTAAATCAGTTGTGAGTAAGTCTATTTCTTTGTTAACCCATCCTCCTGCCACACTGAGCACCTATTATGATTATGTAATGCAAAACTACATATCACCGAACACGTTTGGGTAATTGATGTGCACATGTAGCACAAATCTGCATGGGTCCCGAGTAAAACAGTTGTGAATAACTCTATTTCGTTGTTAACCCATCTCCTACTACACTGAGCACCTGTTATGATCATGTAATGCAAAATTACATATGACCGAACACGTTTGGGTAATTGATGTGCACATGTAACACAAATCTGCATGGGTCCCGAGTAAATCAGTTGTGAATAAGTCTATTTCTTTGTTAACTCAACTCCTGCTACACAGAGCACCTGTTATGATCATATAATGCACAACTACACATGACCGAACACGTTTTGATGATTGATGTGCACATGTAGTACAAACCTGCATGGGTCCCGAGTAAATCAGTTGTGAAAAGTTATCTTTCTCTGTTAACCCAACTCCTGCTATATTGAGCCACTGTTATGATCATATAATGCACAACTACACGTGCCCCAACATGTTTAAGTAATTGATGTGCACATGTAGTACAAATCTGCATGGGTCCCGAGTAAATCAGTTGTGAATAAGTCTATTTCTTTGTTAACCTATCTCCTGCTACACTGAGCACCTGTTATGATCATATAATGCACAACTACACATGCCCGAACACGTTTAGGTAATTGATGTGCACATGTAGTACAAAACTGCATGGGTCCCGAGTATTACAGTTGTGAATAAGTCTATTTCTTTGTTAACCCATCTTTTGCTCCACTGAGCACCTATTATGATCATATAATGCAAAACTACATATCACCGAACACGTTTGGGTAATTGATGTGCACATGTAATACAAATCTGCATGGGTCCCGAGTGAATCAGTTGTGAATAAGTCTATTTCGTTGTTAACCCATCTCCTGTTACACTGAGCACCTGTTATGATCATATAATGCAAAACTACACATGACCGAACACGTTTTTGTAATTGATGTGCACATATAGTACAAATCTGCATGGGTCCCGAGTAAATCAGTTGTGAATAAGTCTATTTCTTTGTTAACTCATCTCCTGCTACACAGAGCACCTGTTATGATCATATAATGCACAACTACACATGACCGAACACGTTTTGATAATTGATGTGCACATGTAGTACAAACCTGCATGGGTCCCGAGTAAATCAGTTGTGAAAAGTTATCTTTCTCTGTTAACCCAACTCCTGCTATATTGAGCCACTGTTATGATCATATAATGTACAACTACACGTGCCCCAACATGTTTAGGTAAATGATGTGCACATGTAGTACAAATCTGCATGGGCCCGAGTAAATCAGTTGTGAATAAGTCTATTTCTTTGTTAACCTATCTCCTGCTACACTGAGCACCTGTTATGATCATATAATGCACAACTGCACGTGCCCGAACACGTTTAGGTAATTGATGTGCACATATAGTACAAACCTGCATGAGTCCCGAGTAAATCAGTTGTGAATAAGTCTATTTCTTTGTTAACCCATCTCCTGCTAAACTGAGCACCTGTTATGATCATATAATGCACAACTACACATGACCGAACACGTTTTGATAATTGATGTGCACATGTAGTACAAACCTGCATGGGTCCCGAGTAAATCAGTTGTAAAAAGTTATCTTTCCCTGTTAACCCAACTCCTGCTATATTAAGCCACTGTTATGATCATATAATGCACAACTACACGTGCCCGAATATGTTTAGGTAATTGATGTGCACATGTAATACAAATCTGCACGGGTCCCGAGTAAATCAGTTGTGAATAAGTCTATTTCTTTGTTAACCCATCTCCTGCTAAACTGAGCACCTATTATGATCATATAATACAAAACTACACATGACCGAACACGTTTTAGTAATTGATGTGCACATGTAGTACAAATCTGCATGGGTTCCGAGCAAATCAGTTGTGAATAAGTATATTTCTTTGTTATCCCTTCTCCTGCTATACTGAGCACCTGTTATGATCATATAGTTCAAAACTACATATGACCGAACACGACTGTGTAATGGATGTACACATGTAGTACAAATCTGCATGGGTCCTGAGGAAATCAGTTGTGAAAAGTTATATTTCTTCGTTAACCCAACTCCTGCTATATTGAGCAACTATTATGGTTATATATTGCAAAACTACATATGATCGAATACGTTTGGGTAATTGATGTGCACATGTAGTACAAATCTGCACGGGTCCCGAGTAAACCAATTGTCAATAAGTCTATTTCGTTATTAACCCATCTCCTGCTACACTGAGCACCTGTTATGATCATATAATGCAAAACTACACATGACCGAACACGTTTTGGTAATTGATGTGCACATGTAATACAAATCTGCATGGGTCCCTAGTGAATCAGTTGTGAATAAGTCTATTTCGTTGTTAACCCATCTCTTGTTACACTGAGCACCTGTTATGATCATGTAATGCAAAACTACACATGACCGAACACGTTTTGGTCATTGATGTGAACATGTAGTACAAATCTGCATGGGTCCCGAGTAAATCAGTTGTGAATAAGTCTATTTCTTTGTTAACCCATCTCCTGCTAAACTGAGCACCTATTATGATCATATAATACAAAACTACACATGACCGAACACGTTTTAGTAATTGATGTGCACATGTAGTACAAATCTGCATGGGTCCCGAGCAAATCAGTTGTGAATAAGTATATTTCTTTGTTATCCCTTCTCCTACTATACTGAGCACCTATTATGATCATATAGTTCAAAACTACATATGACCGAACACGTTTGTGTAATTGATGTGCACATGTAGTACAAATCTGCATGGGTCCTGAGGAAATCAGTTGTGAAAAGTTATATTTCTTCGTTAACCCAACTCCTGCTATGTTGAGCAACTGTTATGATCATATAACGCAAAACTACAAATGACCGAACACGTTTTGGTAATTGATGTGAACATGTAGTACAAATCTGCATGGGTCCCGAGTAAATCAGTTGTGAATAAGTCTATTTCTTTGTTAACCCATCTCCTGCTGCACTGAGCACCTGTTATGATCATATAATGCAAAACTACATATCACCGAACACGTTTGGGTAATTGATGTGCACATGTAATACAAATCTGCATGGGTTCCTAGTGAATCAGTTGTGAATAAGTCTATTTCGTTGTTAACCCATCTCTTGTTACACTGAGCACCTCTTATGATCATGTAATGCAAAACTACACATGACCGAACACGTTTTGGTAATTGATGTGAACATGTAGTACAAATCTGCATGGGTCCCGAGTAAATCAGTTGTGAATAAGTCTATTTCGTTGTTAACCCATCTCCTGCTACACTGAGCACCTGTTATAATCATGTAATGCAAAACTACAAATGACCGAACACGTTTTGGTTATTGATATGAACATGTAGTACAAATCTGCATGGGTCCCGAGTAAATCAGTTGTGAATAAGTCTATTTCTTTGTTAACCCATCTCCTGCTGCACTGAACACCTGTTATGATCATATAATGCAAAACTACATATCACCGAACACGTTTGGGTAATTGATGTGCACATGTAATACAAATCTGCATGGGTTCCTAGTGAATCAGTTGTGAATAAGTCTATTTCGTTGTTAACCCATCTCTTGTTACACTGAGCACCTCTTATGATCATGTAATGCAAAACTACACATGACCGAACACGTTTTGGTAATTGATGTGAACATGTAGTACAAATCTGCATGGGTCCCGAGTAAATCAGTTGTGAATAAGTCTATTTCTTTGTTAACCCATCTCCTGCTGCACTGAGCACCTGTTATGATCATATAATGCAAAACTACATATCACCGAACACGTTTGGGTAATTGATGTGCACATGTAATAGAAATCTGCATGGGTCCCTAGTGAATCAGTTGTGAATAAGTTTATTTCGTTGTTAACCCGTCTCCTGCTACACTGAGCACCTGTTATGATCATATAATGCAAAACTACACATGACCGAACATGTTTTGGTAATTGATGTGCACATGTAGTACAAACCTGCATGGGTCCCGAGTAAGTAAAGTTATCTTTCACTGTTAACCCAACTCCTGCGATATTGAGCCACTGTTATGATCATATAATGTACAACTACACGTGCCCGAACATGTTTATGTAACTGATGTGCACATGTAATACAAATCTGCATGGGTCCCGAGTAAATCAGTTGTGAATAAGTCTATTTCTTTGTTAACCCATCTCCTGCTACACCGAACACCTGTTATGATCATATAATGCAAAACTACATATCACCGAACAGGTTTGGGTAATTGATGTGCACATGTAATACAAATCTGCATGGGTCCCTAGTGAATCAGTTGTGAATAAGTTTATTTCGTTGTTAACCCATCTCCTGCTACACTGAGCACCTGTTATGATCATATAATGCAAAACTACACATGACCGAACATGTTTTGGTAATTGATGTGCACATGTAGTACAAACCTGCATGGGTCCCGAGTAAGTAAAGTTATTTTTCTCTGTTAACTCAACTCCTGCGATATTGAGCCACTGTTATGATCATATAATGTACAACTACACGTGCCCGAACATGTTTATGTAACTGATGTGCACATGTAATACAAATCTGCATGGGTCCCTAGTGAATCAATTGTGAATAAGTTTATTTCGTTGTTAACCCATCTCCTGCTACACTGAGCACCTGTTATGATCATATTATGCAAAACTACACATGACCGAACACGTTTTGGTAATTGATATGAACATGTAGTACAAATCTGCATGGGTCCCGAGTAAATCAGTTGTGAATAAGTCTATTTCTTTGTTAACCCATCTCCTGCTGCACTGAGCACCTGTTATGATCATATAATGCAAAACTACATATCACCGAACACGTTTGGGTAATTGATGTGCACATGTAATACAAATCTGCATGGGTTCCTAGTGAATCAGTTGTGAATAAGTCTATTTCGTTGTTAACCCATCTCTTGTTACACTGAGCACCTCTTATGATCATGTAATGCAAAACTACACATGACCGAACACGTTTTGGTAATTGATGTGAACATGTAGTACAAATCTGCATGGGTCCCGAGTAAATCAGTTGTGAATAAGTCTATTTCGTTGTTAACCCATCTCCTGCTACACTGAGCACCTGTTATGATCATATAATGCAAAACTACAGATGACCGAACACGTTTGGGTAATTGATGTGCACATGTAATACAAATCTGCATGGGTCCCGAGCAAATCAGTTGTGGAAAGGTCTACTTCTTTATTAACTCAAGTCCTGCTATATTGAGCAAATATTATGGTTATATATTGCAAAGCTACATATGACCGAACACGTTTGGGTAATTGATGTGCACATGTAGTACAAATCTGCACGGGTCCCCAGTATCAGTTGTGAATAAGTCTGTTTCTTTGTTAACCCATCTCCTGCTAAACTGAGCACCTATTATGATCGTATAATGCAAAACTACACATGACCGAATATGTTTTGGTAATTGATGTGCACATGTAGTACAAACCTGCATGGGTCCCGAGTAAGAAAAGTTAACTTTCTCTGTTAACCCAACTTCTGCTATTTTGAGCCACTGTTATGATCATATAATGTACAACTACACGCGCCCGAACATGTTTAGGTAACTGGTGTGCACATGTAATACAAATCTGCATTTGTCCCGAGTAAATCAGTTGTGAATAAGTCTATTTCTTTGTTAACCCATCTCCTGCTACACCGAACACCTGTTATGATCATATAATGCAAAACTACACATGACCGAACACGTTTGGGTAATTGATGTGCACATGTAATACAAATCTGCATGGGTCCCGAGCAAATCAGTTGTGAAAAGGTCTACTTTATTAACTCAAGTCCTGCTATATTGAGCAACTATTATGGTTATATATTGCGAAGCTACATATGACCGAACACGTTTAGGTAATTGATGTGCACGTTTGGGTAATTGATGTGCACATGTAATACAAATCTGCACGGGTCCCGAGTAAAACAGTTGTGAATAAGTCTATTTCGTTGTTAACCCGTCTCCTGCTACACTGAGCCACTCTTATGATCATATAATGCACAACTACACGTGCCCGAATATGTTTAGGTAATTGATGTGCTCATGTAGTACAAATCTGCATGGGTCCTGTCTACGGTTGTCGTGTTGATTTGTGAGAATTTATTGAAGGCTACAAATTTATGAATGTTTATTGGGCGCCAGTAGCCTCTGTAGGTTGATCGTAGTGCTGATTTGTGGACGAACTTTCTCAGGGTCGATTTTTTAGAAGTTTAGTAGTAGTGTTAATGATTTCTTGATGCAACTTTGTAAGTTGTCATACACTTACACCGCTGTTGGTGCAAGGTACCCCACTTTGTGCATATGAACAGGCGCTTTTGCCTGGTTAGCTCTTGTAAAGGCGCTTTTGCCCTACGCAAGCTTGTCGATGAAAATAAAACGAAGATTTCAAAATAAGTAACGAAAAAGAACTCTAACGTTGTCCGTGTAAAAATAAAATAATGATTTAACCCTAACTAACTAGCTAACACTCTGTATATGCAGTTCGTTTGTAAGTCGCGTTCGCGGTTGTAACTGTAGATTGTAGACTGTAGACTGTAGATTGTAGACTGTAGATTGTAGACTGTCGTATCCTTCACCGTTAACGCTAGCAGGGTTCACTTGCAGTGGAGCGAGACGCCGTACTATGTCTTGGGTTCGTCAGATAGAGTAGTTGAATCGTGGTTGTAGTTCTTGTAGACTGATGACTGAATTACTGGTTACTGATCGTAGTAGTTATCTTCTTGTGAGCGGGCACTGGACTGACTTCGCTGCAAAACTCGCCGCCGTACTGTCTACTTCGGGGCGGACGGAGCTCTGAACGTCTGGGCGAACGGCGTACTATGCGTTAGCGCGCCGGATGAATGGCTGGGGACTCTGCTGCGTCGTGTCGGAACCCTCCATTCCCGCCGAAGCGGACGGGAAACAGAACGTCGATATACACCTGTGTAGATTTTTGTTAACTGCGTAGTTTATGACTGGAATGCTAGCTAGACATTTACTTATGATTTTAAATTGACTTTTAATTGATTTTAATGGACTTTTTGTCCCTCGACAACACCCCCCTCGTTTTGAAAAAGGACGATGTTTGAGTTCTTTTTGAGTGCAATGTTACGTCCTTTATTAACAGTTTTGAATTTGGTAATATGAACAATCGCAATTCTTAAAAGCTATTAACAAATGTAAAAAAAAAGACCGAACTAAAATTATACAATTCAAAGAAAAAAGATTGAAAATGAAAACTGATTTTTTACGTGGGCACTGCCTGAGCGTCCTCACTGGAGTTTGTGGCACTTCACTGAGCGTCCGGGGAATCGATAATCACTAGTCGGGCTCGTCTGCGCCGACTTGGTCCGGGGATTGGTTGGGCTGCCTGCTGGCCTGGTGTCTGGGCAGCTTGCTGGCCTGTTGTGTAGGCAGCTTGCTGGCCTGTTGTTTGGGCAGTTTGCTGGCCTGTTGAAGTAGGGAAACCTGAAACAGTTAAATCAAAAGGTTGCTGTCGGCTGACTGCGTTAGTATCCGGGGACTGCCTTGGTTCTGGCATCTCGTCTGCCTGGATGTCATCATTGGGTGGTACGTCTGGTCTGGGTGGAACACCTTCCTGGGACCTTCTCGCTGGAGGGCCTGGTTGGTCATCGTCGTCATCTGAACTGTCCTCCACGTCTGTGGCTTCGTCATGGCTGGATTCTGTCTCGCTGTTGAGGTCTGCTTCCTCATTTCCCCTTGGTGCGGGTCGGAGATGGTCGACATGCATAATGGAAATGTACCCATCACGGTCCACTTCATACACCTCGTTGCTCACTCGCCTCGCTATCGTATGGGGTCCAGTCCATAAGGGTCCAAAAGCTTTCTTTGTCTTCATCAGGACTTTGGTCATCACGGGATCGCCTATCTGAAAAGTAACATCGGGCTCTGCCTCGGGGTTAGCATATTTTGTCTGAAAATCGAGTTGCCGCGCGTATATGTGTCGATCACGCTGTCGACGCCGAGGTACAGGTTCTTCGCGCAACCTTTGATATTGTGGGGTGTCCCACTCTCCCTGCCTAGGAAGTTCATACCCTAACACTGCTTTGGCCGGCGTCATACCAGTCGCTGCGTTGTACCGCGTCCGCAATACGTAAAGGGCCTCGCTGAGATAACTATCCCAAGTGGTTGGTTGCTTTCCCTGTAGCATCGTTCTGAGCACTTTCTTCATTTCCTGCACTCGCCTTTCCGTCGGGTTGGCTCGCTGATGATATATTGGTGAGAAAAGCTGGCTCACTCGCTGCCTCTCGCACCATCTGGTCATTGTGGCTCCTTGAAAAATTGTTCCGTTGTCTGAAATGATCGTTTTTGGTAACCCATATCTTGATACTATTTCTTCCTCCAAATAGCTCGTGACTGTCTTTCCTGAGACGTCTGGGTAGGCCTTGGCTTCGACCCACTTTGTGAAGACATCGGTTACGATTAAGGCATATTTGTTTTTGTGTCTTGTTTCGGGAAAAGGACCTAGAACATCAATGCTAATTATTTCAAAAGGACACGTAGGGCTGTGAGCCTGTTGTGGAGCATTTCGTTGTTTGTGTCGGGATTTTACAGTAGAACACATAATACAATTTTGTAGATACTCGGCAACATGTTTATGTAGATTGCGGCAAAAGTATCGCTGTGTAATGGCACGTAAGGTTTCGTCTCTACCTGGATGCGCAGCGTCTGTGGTGTCATGAAATTGGTAGATTACTTTTTTAATCATGCTTCTGGGGATAATTATTAAATCTCTGCCTTGATACCTTTTCCAAAGTATGTTGTCGGCGACTCGATGACTTCTTTGAAAGGTAGCTTCCCTTTCGTTTTGTGGTCCATGTTGTGTAATAGCGTTCCAACGAATGATGTCGTGTTGAATATTTCGGGATCGGGCTTGTGTTCTGATTATTTCTTCGTACAGCTGAAGATGGTCCATTACTTGTATTGGTTCGATTAATGCTTCTTCATTAGATTGATGAGTGAATGGTGGTGGAATTAGTTTGGTTTCTTCTACCTCTTCGTGGGCATTTTCTGGATTGGGGTTTCTACTTAGAAAGTCGGCTAGTTCGTTATCTTTACCTGGGCAGTGTATGACATTAAATTGATATTCCTGCAAGAGTAGTGACCAGCGCATTAACTTTGTTTTCGAATCCTTGTTTTTGTTGAGCCAAGTTAAGGCTTTGCTGTCAGTAAGTAAGGTAAAAGGTTTATCCTCTAAATACATTTTATATTTTTTAATGGCCCATAAGGTGGCTAAAACTTCAAGTTCATTTACGTGATATTTTTGTTCGGTTTTGCTAAGAGTTGCGCTAGCATATGAAATTACAAGTTTGTTTCCTTCGTTATCTTTTTGGTACAATGTGGCCCCGAGTCCACGGAGTGAGGCATCTGTTTGTAGGTAAAAATGTTTATCGAAATCGGGTCTATGTAGAATTAATTGTTCTTGAGAAATGATAGTTTTAAGTTCTTCAAAAGCTTGTTGGCATTCTGCGTTCCATTTAAATTTAACATTTTTCGAAAGTAATAAGGTTAGGGGTCTTGTTAGTTGAGCGGCGTTTGGAATGTATTCACGTATCCAGTTGCAGGTACCAAGGAAACTCTGAAGTTGTTTCTTAGTCTGCGGTGGTGTGAAGTCCAAGATTGTGTCGATATGTTTTTGCTGTGGCTCTGTGGTTGTACCTCGTATATGGTGTCCTAAATAATCTAAGTGTTCTGCTGCGACGGTACATTTTTCTGGAGATATATGTAAATTATGTGTGCGTATTCGTTCGAATACGAGTCTCAAATGTTTGGCGTGGTCTTCAATTGTTTCACTGTAAATTATTATGTCATCTAAGTATACGTTGACGAAATCGTGAAGAAATCCTATTAATACTTCTCGGACCATGAATTTCTGAAACGTCGCTGGAGCTGTTTTAAGTCCGAAGGGCATGACTGTAAAATGATATGAAGCACCGTCTGGTGTTGCGAATGCTGTGTACTGTTTGGATTGTTCATCCATCGGGATTTGCCAATAACCTGCCTTGAGATCAAGAAGTGTAAAATATTTTGCTTTGCCAAAGTCTTTAATGGTTTCGTATATTTTAGGTAACACTGATGATTCGGTTTCTGTAATTTCGTTCAATTTCCTGTAGTCGATACAGAAGCGTGGTTTCTTGTTAGGCCTCTGTACTAACACTGGTGGGGAACTGTATTGCGAGCGGCTTGGCTCGATTACTCCGGCCTCCAACATTTCTTCAATCTGGTCGTTCAAAATTTTCTTCTTTTCTGGAGACATCGGGTATGGTTTCAGGTGTACGACTTTGTTAGTGGTCAGTGATATCGTGTGTTTGACACTGTCGGTGGTGGCTTTAGCGGGAACTTCATCAAATAAGTCTGTGAACTCACAGAACAATGGTTCTAGTGTTGATTTATGGTCATCGGGTATTATTAAATTTTCAGGCAATTGATTGTTTGTCATTTGTGCCTTTGTGGCAGGATTACAATAAATGGTATGTCGTTGCGAAACACCGGCGTATATACATTTGCGTCCATAGTCGAGTGTGACTTCTTCTTTATTTAGGAACGGTGCTCCTAGTATAATTTCCTCGTTTAGTTCGTTAAATACTTGGAATGTCCCTGTTGTATATAGTTCTTGCATCTGGTAATTTAAATTTATTGTTCCTAACGAGTTGAATATTTCTTTTCCGCATGCCAATGAAAATTTTTGTCTAGATTTTGTTTTGTTTAAATTCTGTACGAATTCTGCTCGTATTGCGTTACTTGCAGCACCCGTGTCTATTAATGCCGTGCAATTTTGATCATTGATTTTTATATTTATCCTAAATTGATATTTTAAATTACTCGTGCTGTTGAGTGGTAAAATTTCTTGTTCGTTGATTGTTTGAATTGCTATGGACTTGTATTCTGGTTTTCCTAAATTTTTTGAAAAAAGTATTGAAATGTCGTAAGTATCGTCGTCCTCTTGATAGGTAGTGATAGAATTCATTGCGTTGTTGTTTACTCTTGGTTTTGTTGTTCGTTGGTGGGTGTTTGGACCTCTGCTTCGTTCAATGTTGCGTTGTTGATTCTCCCCGGCCCTGGTGAAGTTTTTTGGTGGCATGGGTTTTGCTGGTGCTGGCTGTCTTTGTGCCGGCTGGGAGTTATTTTGCCTGTTTGGGCAATCTCTGTTAAAATGCCATCCTCCACAGTGGCGACATGGTGAAGGAGGTTGCGATGTGTTTGTTGAATTTTGGGGTGTTGTAGTCGGTTGGCTGGTCTGTTGGGTAGGTCCTCTTGATTCCATTCTGCTTACATTTTCTTGCGTGCCTCTGGTCGTTGGTGCATTTGCTTGAAGGTTTTCTGTACGTGGCCTGAATGGTCTCCATTGTCCTCGGTTGTCTTCTTTCATATCCGCTTCTATTTGTGTCGCCAACCTGGTTAATTCGTCGGTAGATCGAATCGTGGCACCCCGTAGTCTGCTTCTTATTTCTGGTCTCAGTTGATCGATAATAGTTGCTGCTTTCATTTGCTCTCCTTTGTCAGGTTCGAGTCTGTTAAATAGGCAATATTTTCGTGTAATAAATAACTCTACTGGTTCGTTTGCGTTTTGTTTTTCCCCGTATAACTTAGCCGTGCTCTGCGTTATAGTTGTGGTGGAGTCGTAACGATCATATAATCGGTCAATGAAAGTTCCATAAGTATCAATTAAGTTTCTGTATGGCTCGTACCAACGTGCTGCATCGCCGCGAAGCTGTTGTATTGTGATATTTAGTTTGTCCGCATCGTCGATGAGGTTGATTCTGTTGAAATATTGGTCCATTCTTCTGATGAACGCCGTGGGGTCTTCGTGTTCTTGTCCACTGAATGTGTGTGAAGGTCTGATTCGAGAAGCCCTGTCTTGTGTATTTTGTTGGGTAATTTGATGTAAAGCTTGTACAAATGCCGATGCCATGTTTGAGAATGCATTTTCCATGTTTTGTATGGGTACCTGATTTATTTGAGGAGCGGGTCTGGAGCTTGTACTTGAGCTTGATATGACGCTAATATTGTCGACGGGTCTGCGAGGTTCTGGTGTGTAATGCGAGTGAGTATTTCTTACTGATGGGCGAGATTCTGGCGTGTAATGCGAGTGAGTGTTTCTTACTGATGGGCGAGATTCTGGTTGTGGCGGCAGTGCATTTCTTCTGTGCGATTGTGCCGTGTGCTGGGAACCATTTCTTGACGGTGGTAGTGGTGAACGTCGTTGTTCAAACGAATATTGTTGTGCGTTGTGTTCCATGATTTCTGGTGCAGTTACTGTGCTTTCGTTCGTCCTGGGGTTCGCGTCACCTTCCGGTTGACTTGGTATGGTACTCAAGCGAGTGCGTGCAGTATTTATTATGGGTATGTTATCGTTATTCATATTTTATATAAAAAGTTTTTATAATAGTTATTAAAAAGTTTTTGTTATAGTTTCTAAAAAGTTTTTTCAGTTTATATACGAGTTTATAATTGTTCTTTGGCAGTTTTGGAGAGTATTACAATATCGGTTGCTTACCTGTCCTTTGGTCACTTCACTTCACTTTATTTTACGCGAATTGTTTACGATACACTTGAGCACTTGTTCTTTTTCAAGCCCCACGTTGGGCGCCATGTCTACGGTTGTCGTGTTGATTTGTGAGAATTTATTGAAGGCTACAAATTTATGAATGTTTATTGGGCGCCAGTAGCCTCTGTAGGTTGATCGTAGTGCTGATTTGTGGACGAACTTTCTCAGGGTCGATTTTTTAGAAGTTTAGTAGTAGTGTTAATGATTTCTTGATGCAACTTTGTAAGTTGTCATACACTTACACCGCTGTTGGTGCAAGGTACCCCACTTTGTGCATATGAACAGGCGCTTTTGCCTGGTTAGCTCTTGTAAAGGCGCTTTTGCCCTACGCAAGCTTGTCGATGAAAATAAAACGAAGATTTCAAAATAAGTAACGAAAAAGAACTCTAACGTTGTCCGTGTAAAAATAAAATAATGATTTAACCCTAACTAACTAGCTAACACTCTGTATATGCAGTTCGTTTGTAAGTCGCGTTCGCGGTTGTAACTGTAGATTGTAGACTGTAGACTGTAGATTGTAGACTGTAGATTGTAGACTGTCGTATCCTTCACCGTTAACGCTAGCAGGGTTCACTTGCAGTGGAGCGAGACGCCGTACTATGTCTTGGGTTCGTCAGATAGAGTAGTTGAATCGTGGTTGTAGTTCTTGTAGACTGATGACTGAATTACTGGTTACTGATCGTAGTAGTTATCTTCTTGTGAGCGGGCACTGGACTGACTTCGCTGCAAAACTCGCCGCCGTACTGTCTACTTCGGGGCGGACGGAGCTCTGAACGTCTGGGCGAACGGCGTACTATGCGTTAGCGCGCCGGATGAATGGCTGGGGACTCTGCTGCGTCGTGTCGGAACCCTCCATTCCCGCCGAAGCGGACGGGAAACAGAACGTCGATATACACCTGTGTAGATTTTTGTTAACTGCGTAGTTTATGACTGGAATGCTAGCTAGACATTTACTTATGATTTTAAATTGACTTTTAATTGATTTTAATGGACTTTTTGTCCCTCGACAACAGTCCCGAGTAAATCAGTTGTGAATAAGTCTATTTCTTTGTTAACTCATCTCCTGCTACACAGAGCATCTGTTATGATCATATAATGCACAGCTACACATGACCGAACACGTTTTGATAATTGATGTGCACATGTAGTACAAACCTGCATGGGTCCCGAGTAAAACAGTTGTGAATAAGTCTATTTCGTTGTTAACCCGTCTCCTGCTATACTGAGCCACTCTTATGATCATATAATGCACAACTACACGTGCCCGAATATGTTTAGGTAATTGATGTGCTCATGTAGTACAAATCTGCATGGGTCCCGAGTAAATCAGTTGTGAATAAGTCTATTTCTTTGTTAACTCATCTCCTGCTACGCAGAGCACCTGTTATGATCATATAATGCACAACTACACATGACCGAACACGTTTTGATAATTGATGTGCACATGTAGCACAAATCTGCATGGGTCCCGAGTAAAACAGTTGTGAATAAGTCTATTTTGTTGTTAACCCGTCTCCTGCTACACTGAGCCACTCTTATGATCATATAATGCACAACTACACGTGCCCGAACACGTTTAGGTAATTGATGTGCACATGTAGTACAAAACTGCATGGGCCCCGAGTATTACAGTTGTGAATAAGTCTATTTCTTTGTTAACCCATCTTTTGCTCCACTGAGCACCTATTATGATCATATAATGCAAAACTACACATGACCGAACACGTTTTGGTAATTGATGTGCACATGTAGTACAAATCTGCATGGGTCCCTAGCAAATCAGTTGTGAATAAGTATATTTCTTTGTTATCCCTTCTCCTGCTATACTGAGCACCTGTTATGATCATATAGTTCAAAACTACATATGACCGAACACGTTTGTGTAATTGATGTGCACATGTAGTACAAATCTGCATGGGTCCTGAGCAAATCAGTTGTGAAAAGTTATATTTCTTCGTTAACCCAACTCCTGCTATGTTGAGCAAGTGTTTATGATCATATAACGCAAAACTACATATCACCGAACACGTTTGGGTAATTGATGTGCACATGTAATAGAAATCTGCATGGGTCCCTAGTGAATCAGTTGTGAATAAGTTTATTTCGTTGTTAACCCATCTCCTGCTACACTGAGCACCTGCTATGATCATATAATGCAAAACTACACATGACCGAACATGTTTTGGTAATTGATGTGCACATGTAGTACAAACCTGCATGGGTCCCGAGTAAGTAAAGTTATCTTTCTCTGTTAACCCAACTCCTGCGATATTGAGCCACTGTTATGATCATATAATGTACAACTACACGTGCCCGAACATGTTTATGTAACTGATGTGCACATGTAATACAAATCTGCATGGGTCCCGAGTAAATCAGTTGTGAATAAGTCTATTTCTTTGTTAACCCATCTCCTGCTACACCGAACACCTGTTATGATCATATAATGCAAAACTACATATCACCGAACACGTTTGGGTACTTGATGTGCACATGTAATACAAATCTGCATGGGTCCCTAGTGAATCAGTTGTGAATAAGTTTATTTCGTTGTTAACCCATCTCCTGCTACACTGAGCACCTGTTATGATCATATAATGCAAAACTACACATGACCGAACATGTTTTGGTAATTGATGTGCACATGTAGTACAAACCTGCATGGGTCCCGAGTAAGTAAAGTTATCTTTCTCTGTTAACCCAACTCCTGCGATATTGAGTCACTGTTATGATCATATAATGTACAACTACACGTGCCCGAACATGTTTATGTAACTGATGTGCACATGTAATACAAATCTGCATGGGTCCCTAGTGAATCAGTTGTGAATAAGTTTATTTCGTTGTTAACCCATCTCCTGCTACACTGAGCACCTGTTATGATCATATAATGCAAAACTACACATGACCGAACACGTTTTGGTAATTGATATGAACATGTAGTACAAATCTGCATGGGTCCCGAGTAAATCAGTTGTGAATAAGTCTATTTCTTTGTTAACCCATCTCCTGCTGCACTGAGCACCTGTTATGATCATATAATGCAAAACTACATATCACCGAACACGTTTGGGTAATTGATGTGCACATGTAATACAAATCTGCATGGGTCCCTAGTGAATCAGTTGCGAATAAGTTTATTTCGTTGTTAACCCATCTCCTGCTACACTGAGCACCTGTTATGATCATATAATGCAAAACTACACATGACCGAACATGTTTTGGTAATTGATGTGCACATGTAGTACAAACCTGCATGGGTCCCGAGTAAGTAAAGTTATCTTTCTCTGTTAACCCAACTCCTGCGATATTGAGTCACTGTTATGATCATATAATGTACAACTACACGTGCCCGAACATGTTTATGTAACTGATGTGCACATGTAATACAAATCTGCATGGGTCGCGAGTAAATCAGTTGTGAATAAGTCTATTTCGTTGTTAACCCATCTACTGCTATATTGAGCCACTGCTATGATCATATAATGCACAACTACACGTGCCCGAACACGTTTAGGTAGTTGATGTGCACATGTAGTACAAATCTGCATGGGTCCCGAGTAAATCAGTTGTGAATAAGTCTATTTCTTTGTTAACCCATCTTTTGCTCCACTGAGCACCTATTATGATCATATAATGCAAAACTACATATCACCGAACACGTTTGGGTAATTGATGTGCACATGTAATACAAATCTGCATGGGTCCCGAATGAATCAGTTGTGAATAAGTCTATTTCTTTGTTAACCCATCTCCTGCTAAACTGAGCACCTATTATGATCATATGATGCAAAACTACACATGACCGAACACGTTTTGGTAGTTGATGTGCACATGTAGTACAAACCTGCATGGGTCCCGAGTAAATCAGTTGTGAAAAGTTATCTTTCTCTGTCAACCCAACTCCTGCTATATTGAGCCACTGTTATGGTCATATAATGCACAACTACACGTGCCCCAACATGTTTAGGTGATTGATGTGCACATGTAGTACAAAACTGCATGGGTCCCGAGTATTACAGTTGTGAATAAGTCTATTTCTTTGTTAACCCATCTTTTGCTCCACTGAGCACCTATTATGATCATATAATGCAAAACTACATATCACCGAGCACGTTTGGGTAATTAATGTGCACATGTAATACAAATCTGCATGGGTCCCGAGTAAATCAGTTGTGAACAAGTCTATTTCTTTGTTAACCCATATCCTGCTAAACTGAGCACCTATTATGATCATATAATGCACAACTACACATGACCGAACACGTTTTGATAATTGATGTGCACATGTAGTACAAACCTGCATGGGTCCCGAGTAAATCAGTTGTGAAAAGTTATCTTTCTCTGTTAACCCAACTCCTGCTCTATTGAGCCACTGTTATGATCATATAATGCACAACTACACGTGCCCCAACACGTTTAGGTAATTGATGTGCACATGTAGTACAAATCTGCATGGGTCCCGAGTAAATCAGTTGTGAATAAGTCTATTTCTTTGTTAACCCATCTTTTGCTCCACTGAGCACCTATTATGATCATATAATGCAAAACTACACATGACCGAACACGTTTTGGTAATTGATGTGCACATATAGTACAAATCTGCATGGGTCCCGAGTAAATCAGTTGTGAATAAGTCTATTTCGTTGTTAACCCATCTACTGCTATATTGAGCCACTGCTATGATCATATAATGCACAACTACACGTGCCCGAACACGTTTAGGTAATTGATGTGCACATGTAGTACAAATCTGCATGGGTCCCGAGTAAATCAGTTGTGAATAAGTCTATTTCTTTGTTAACCTATCTTTTGCTCCACTGAGCACCTATTATGATCATATAATGCAAAACTACATATCACCGAACACGTTTGGGTAATTGATGTGCACATGTAGTACAAACCTGCATGGGTCCCGAGTAAATCAGTTGTGAAAAGTTATCTTTCTCTGTTAACCCAACTCCTGCTATATTGAGCCACTGTTATGATCATATAATGCACAACTACACGTGTCCGAACACGTTTAGGTAATTGTTGTGCACATGTAGTACAAAACTGCATGGGTCCCGAGTATTACAGTTGTGAATAAGTCTATTTCTTTGTTAACCCGTCTTTTGCTCCACTGAGCACCTATTATGATCATATAATGCAAAACTACATATCACCGAACACGTTTGGGTAATTGATGTGCACATGTAATACAAATCTGCATGGGTCCAGAGCAAATCAGTTGTGAATAGGTCTACTTCTTTATTAATTCAAGTCCTGCTACATTGAGCAACTATTATGGTTATATATTGCAAAACTACATATGATCGAATACGTTTGGGTAATTGATGTGCACATGTAGTACAAATCTGCACGGGTCCTGAGTAAATCAGTTTTCAATAAGTCTATTTCGTTGTTAATCCATCTCCTGCTACACTGAGCACCTGTTATGATCATATAATGCAAAACTACAAATGACCGAACACGTTTTGGTAATTGATGTGAACATGTAGTACAAATCTGCATGGGTCCCGAGTAAATCAGTTGTGAATAAGTCTATTTCTTTGTTAACTCATCTCCTGCTGCACTGAGCACCTGTTATGATCATATAATGCAAAAGTACATATCACCGAACACGTTTGGGTAATTGATGTGCACATGTAATACAAATCTGCATGGGTCCCGAGTAAATCAGTTGTGAATAAGTCTATTTCTTTGTTAACCCATCTCCTGCTACACCGAACACCTGTTATGATCATAACAACAGTTTAAGCAGCGTACTGTCAATGTGCTATCGAGTATTTTGAGATAAAACAGTGGTAAAAGTGGTCAATAAATTTGTGAAACTTCTGTCACATGCAGATCACAGTGCAGTCTTAAAAAAAGTTGAAGTGCTGTTTGATGTGAGCATGTAATTATTGAATAACTGAATAAACATTGTTAATTGTCCCAGTGAACATTTTGTAAAAAATTCAGATAAAGAAATTTCTTATCGTTTAAAAAGTCTTATCAAAAGGGCGGGTGATATAAAAAAATTAAAAAAATATTCGACATATATGTCTTGTTGGATTTTATATCAATATACAGTGTGGCCAATTTAAAACTTGTTCCATTATTCTTATGAAAATTAATTGTAAAGCCACTTGCAATTAGTATTTTAAAAAAGACTATGGGAGATAATGAAGTAAGCAATAAAACCATCTACGACTTGCTCCAAAATATACTTAAAAAAACCGATAATATTGAAAACCAACTAACAATAAATACTGAAGATTTGAAAAATGAAATACGAAGTCTAAATACGGAAATACAGCAAGAATTGGATGCTCTCAAACACGAAAATATTGAAATTAAAAAGGAAAATGAACACTTAAAAACTCGTTTACTAAATGTTGAGAGGAAGCTGAAAAAATATAATTTGATAATCTATGGACTCAAAGAAAGTGAAAATAGAATTGATGAAATTAACTTTATATTAAATCTGATTAACGAAAAGCTCAGTGTGGATTGTCGTTTTAATGATTTCAGAGACATTCACAGAATAGGCAAAAAAACACAGGATACAAATAGACCCGTAGTAATTGAATTTGTCAATTATCAGTTAAGGTTAGAAATATTAAATAATGCCAAACATCTAAAAGGTACAGGCATTTCTATTTCAAAAGATTATACCCCAGAAGAATACGACCAACAAAAACTGTTACGGAAAAGCCTTAAAATCGCTAGAGAAAATAACTATGAAGCTCAAATAAAAAACAATGTACTAATTGTAAATGGCGACATATATACGTATGAGGACCTTAAAATCCATCCAATAATTGGGTCTATCGAAGACGCGGAGCCTGAGATTGGAAATAATATACCTCCTCAAATACAAGTTCAGTCGACACCAAATAAAATCCATAAACCCCTTAACAGCGGCATAAACGTTGACAAGGCTGGAGAAAATAAAAATTTCAAGGGCCTTATAAATCCAGAATCCAGGACCAACAAAAGGAAGGAGCAACCAACAGACTCCGATAATCCATTAAAGAGATCTGCTAGATTAATGAAAATAAGCGACGAAAAAGGTACCTGAATTATAAAAAAAATCTATTTTTTGCTATTTTTTGCATATTATAATCTTATTTTTATGTACATAATTTGTCTTATTTTAAAATAAACTACTATATTTAGAATTCTTTTTTATGTAAAATATAAATAGTATTCATTTAATATACACTGCTCAACCATAGTAGTTAATTATTTATATAGATTTTATTTTAGTGTAGTAATGAAACAAAATTTTATAGAATTTGGCCATTTAAATATTCGCTCTTTGGTTCCAAAATTTGTTGAACTTAAAAATTTTATTCTGTCAAAAAAATTTGATGTGTTTGCACTCTCTGAAACTTGGCTAAATAACACAGTCAGTAATGAATCTATCAAAATAGAGAGATACAACTTAATTCGCGTTGATAGGGCTACTAGGGGAGGGGGTGTTGCAATCTATATTCATGATACATACAAATATAAAATTATTAGTACATCCAGCGTTATTGAACAATTATGGATTTCTGTTTGTCACAATAATACATCCTATACAATTGGTGTATGTTATAGGCCACCCCAGACAAATTTAAAAAATTTTGTTGATCAATTGGAAGACTCAATATCATTAGGTATGCAACATGGAGAACAGCTGTATTGCTTTGGAGATATAAACATTGACTTATTAAAAGTAGACTCACCTGGTTCTTTATATTTCTCCTCGATGATAGAATCTGTCGGTGTACATCAAATAATAAATCAAGCTACCCACATTACAAATAACTCACATTCATTAATTGATATTATAATATGTAACGATCCTACTCTAGTTGTTTCTTCTGGGGTGGGTAGTAATAACTTGTCTGACCATGAGAATATATATTGTAAAATTTCAAGTAAAAAACCGAAAAGTGAACCTTTTTATTATACCTATCGTGACTTCAGATCTTTTGATGAGCAGAAGTTTTATTTGGACTTACAGCAATTACCTTTAGAAAATATATTACTTGCTAATGACGTTGATATTAAGGTTGGTCTTTTAAATCAATATTTACTTGCACTGTTTGATAAACATCTTCCATTAAAAACCGTTAGAATAACAAAGAGTAAGGCGCCATGGCTAACGGAAAATATTAGATTTCTTATGTCTCAAAGAGACAAGGCTAAAGCAAGACATAGGCAAACTAAATCTCAGGCGCACTGGGAATACTATAAAGAGTTAAGGAATTATACAAATCATGCGATTACCAGTGAAAAAAAGGCTTATTTTAATCATGTATCTAAAAATAATAATTCTAAAGCTCTTTGGAAGGAACTTAAATCTTTGAACATAAATAATTCTACACCTACTCATATTCCCGTAAATTTACAAAATCCAAATCTGATTAATAATCACTTCATAGACAGTATTCCAAATGATTTAAATGACAATATTTTAAACACACTCAACTACTACCAGCAAAATAAAGTTTGTCAGGCTAATTTTACTTTTCGCCTTGTCTCGGAAGATCACGTATTGAAGGTTCTTAAAACATTGAAGAATACCTCTCCTGGATCTGATAATATAAGTATAAATTTAATTAAATTATGTTGCCCTTGGATTCTAAAATTTTTAGTACATTTAGTAAATAGTATAATTCTTCAGTGCAAGTTTCCATCGAGTTGGAAAAATACCTTGGTAACACCGATTCCCAAAAAAAGCGATGTCTTAACATATTCAGATCTAAGACCTATAAGTATTTTACCGGGCCTTTCAAAGTTAATGGAAAAAATTATAGAATTACAGATACGAGGTCACTTAGATTCAAACAATATTTTACCTACTGTGCAGTCGGGATTTCGGGCGGGCTATAGTTGTTCTACAGCTTTGTTAACCGTAACTGATGATATTATTCAAGCGTATGACGATGGAAAAAGTACAGCTCTGGTATTACTTGATTTCAGCAAGGCTTTCGACACCATTAATCATGATATCTTATTGGCTATTTTACAATCTTGCGGTGTTGATGTCGAGGGTGTTCTGCTATTTAGGTCATACCTAGAGGGTCGCAGTCAAAAGATTAAATTGAATGGTACTATGTCTGATGTAAGATACTTAACAAGGGGTGTTCCCCAAGGTTCTATCCTTGGACCCTTGCTGTTCTCGGTCTACACCAGCTAATTTCCTAAATTTGTGGAAGACAGCGCAGTTCATATGTATGCCGATGACACACAAGTGCTCTACTCATTTTATCCCACTGAATATCATAGTGCTGTAACAGCAATTAATAATGATCTAAAAAAATTATCAAACGTGTCATCGGAACATTCACTAGTACTAAACCCGTCAAAATCAGCTGTTATCTTGTTTAGCAAAAAAACAGACTATGTTAACCTTCGACAAGTTATCAATGTTAAAATCAATGATATACAAATTAAAATAGCTGATAGCGCAAGAAACCTTGGTTTAACTCTAGATAAGTCTCTTAGATTTCGAGAGCAAGTTACTAAAAATATTCAAAGGGCATATGCAGCTCTTCGTTTATTGTATCCACATAGATTATTTTTAAATTGTGAGACAAAAAAAATGTTATGTGAAACATTGGTACTATCTCAATTTACTTATTGTGCTCCTGTCTATGGGCCCTGTTTAGACCAAGACTGTAGAAATAGAGTACAGCGTGTTCAAAACTCGTGCATACGTTTTATATATGGCATTAGAAAATTTGACCATGTGTCGCATAAGTTAGTTGAATTGAAATGGCTCAACATGAAAAATCGATTTCACGTATACGCTTTGTCCTTGTACCACAAAATTATTACAACAAAAGTACCATCATATTTATTTAACAAAATATCATACCGCACTGATGTTCACAATATTAATGTACGGAGCAGAGGATTGATAACACCACCTCCTCATAAAACTGCATTTTTTGAGAGAAGCTTTAAATTCACGATTTATAAGTTGTATAACTCTATTCCTACTGACTTTAAGACTTTTAGCGATTATAAGTTCAAAAAATATATTAGGAAATTTTTCATAAATAAACAAAATCTGGGTTGAGTATGTAATATTTTAAAATCTGTTATGATATTGTGGTTTACCAATTTTAATTTCTTACACAATTTCTTGTTCTGTTAATTCTGTTTTGATTTCTGTTGTTCTATGTTATTTATCTTATCGTTTGTTTATTCATCCACAAGGGTTAAGTGGTAGAGCACTCATTTGAGTGAACTTCCCCTTGTTTCCCATTTAGTTTTATTAAGTATTATTTGTATTTGTATTCCTTTTATTGTTGTTTTTTGGGAAATAAAGACATATATTATTATTATTATTATTATTATATAATGCAAAACTACACATGACCGAACACGTTTGGGTAATTGATGTGCACATGTAGTACAAATCTGCACGGGTCCCGAGTAAATCAGTTTTCAATAAGTCTATTTCGTTGTTAATGTGAACGATCCATGCTTTGATGGAAGTCTGAAGGACGTATTTTCTGCTCGAAAAACTTAGAAAAATTAAAAAAATAGGAAAAAGAAAAAATTAATTTTCTTTTTCCTCAACCTTTTCTTAAATTCTAAATAATAATATTACTTTCACAAAATTTTTAGGGTTCAACGTGACTGTTTCAGACGGAGAATAATGGATAAATCATACTTACTGTCGTTTATGCTTAACTGCGGCTCTGATGGTATTAATCGGAAGACGTCGTAACACTATAAATCTAACACTGTCTGTTTCACACTCTCTTATAATTAAATCTGAAAGGGAATTTTGTTAGAAAACACAACTAAAAGATAATATAAAGTTCAAAATATGTATATTAAATCTTTAAAAAAATTATGTTTTTACAACAACTTCTTCAGAGAAAATGTTAACAAACAATGGTCTGACCCGTGTACAACACATGGTGAGGAACGGGACGATTCATACGGTACCAACTACCATCCAATATGCAGTTTGATAAGCTAACGATGCACAAAAAGATTCAAGAAAAGTTTCATGTAACTGAAATTTTGGTGGGCTTATGCTTGCCTGTCTTATAAACGTATTTATTAATTCACATAAATTTTGGTCGCTCCTCGGAGCTTAAAATTGCTTGAAGCGTTTCTACTTCGTTTGTATTATGCAATAACAAATTTTACGTTCAGGCAAGGCAGATCCCATGCACGTGTGAGTACATGGTATAGATACTTTTTTGACTCCGAATCACTGAGGAACCGGTTTAGGGCAAACCCCGTCAAAACTCATCATTTCCCCGTCAAATCCGACTGCTAGGAAATGATGGGGGTCCCATGTCGCTAAGGGCTATTTTCGCTATAACTTCCGATATACTTTGAATAGTCGTTGGACTAACTTGTCCTCATATTCAATACCTCGTAAGAGTTGCAGTGCTTGACAACGTGGATTCGTAAAAGGGTTTTTAATCTTGGAAATTTGGAAGTTCAAGTCCAATTTTAGTATACTTTCTAAAATTGGGTGGTCGGGGCGACATTACGTCCCTGTGCAGCGACATTCACTACACTTTCTAAATTAACGCTCCTTGAAGAGTTAGCGAAAATTTGGCATAAAAAATGCTCCGAAGAGCAAAAAATATATTTCCAAGAATTAAAAACCTCCTCCACGGCGTTTTTACGTGAAGCACGCTTTTCTTACGAAGTATTTCCTAAGTCGGATTTTGTTACAACGTCGAAAAGTATATCGGGGTTATAGCGTTCTCTAACACTCCCCTACTTTCCGTGAATCTTTTTGTGTAACGTTTGGTAAATTGGTTTTTTGAAAATAAAATGGATCATTGGATGTAGTCTCCCATGTGTTGTATTCGGTTATAGTTCAGACCGGCCTATCTGAACATAACATAGATGCAAATCTAAAAATGGTGATAAATTTGAACATATATCGATGCATAGCATTCGATTGAATAATTGAACATTGTATATGAAAAAGGCATAAAAAAAAAAAAGAAAAAATCGAAAATGACACAACACAAACACTTTCGACGCACTTATCTTTCTTAGTGTCCTTCCACTAATGCGGGCTTGCGTCTGCTCCTCCTCGTGTCTATGCCTCGTCGATCACCTTCGGTGTCGAACTGCCTTCTGGAACAGCTTAGGTGGTCCTCGGACTGCTTGGCTCCAGCTATACTATGGCTCTGCTCAGTTTATATGAAACAATATAAAACAAAATTTTAGTAAAATGTTTGTTTGTATCCCGTCTGGGGATCTGCGACCGATAACATATCGTCGTCTTTGAGAATAGGAACACTGAATTTTGTAGACTTATGCTGATTGAAATGTTTCCGTGTAGTTAAAATTCTCTTCTTGGGAGAAATCTGCGACCGATATCACATCGTCGTCTTTGAGAATATGAACATTGAATTTTGTAGACTCATGCTGATTGAAATGGTTTTTATTAAAATCTCTTCTTAGGAGAAATCTGCGACAGAATCTGCATCCGTCGGATCGTTGCATCTGCCCCTCCAGCAGACGTGGCGGCATCTCGCCCTTGAGTTGCTAGACTCATCTGAATCGCGCCCTTGCGTCAGAGTCGTCGTCTTTCCATGCCGTGCCAATGGAACATTTGTTTGGACCCTTTGGGTCGGACTCTGCTTACAGACGTGTATGTTTGTTAACATATGAGGACTTTGAAAAAATTATAAAAAAATACCAACTCTGCCGGACACGGTCAGAGTTGCTGCAGTGAATTTGGAAGATTTGTATGGACGATACAATATCCTCGATAAAAATAACTTGTAAAAAATGCATAAAAAATACCAACTCTTGCCTGACACGACAAGAAGTTGGTATGGAAATTTTGATATAAAATAAACCTAGCACTAAGTTAAAACTTAGCCTAGGTTGAAAAATATTATAAAAATATAATAGAATCTCCAGAACTTGATTCTGAATCAGAAGTGGAAGCATCTCGTGGCGGTGCATGGATTTGTACAACCGTTTGCTCCGGCGGTGGAGGTTCTGTGGAATCGTCTGAGAACGGGGAATCATTTCCATCGAGTGATGTTCCGCCTGGACTAGCATTTTCTTCATCGGAAGATTCGATTTCCAAGTTGTGCTCCTCTGGCGGGGCTGGTCTCAAATCATTTACATGGACTCTAGTAGTTACGTTTCCCTTCTGAACGAGATATACTTCGTCTGAAAACTTCTTTAAGATTCTGGTCGGGCCTGACCAAGACGGCGTGAAGGTATGTACCTTCCTTTTTCTCTTACTCATGACTCTGTCTCCTACTTTGAAAACGATTGGAGTGACGGCCTCTTTCGGCGCATATTTTTGCTTGTAATTTTCTTGGGCCTGACGGGCTTCCTTGACTCGCTCGTATCGTGGAAGCGTTTGTTGCTTGGCTCTTTCTTGCCTCCAGGCATACAAATCCCATTCGCCTCTTTCGGCTGGATCATATCCTAACACGATCATGCTAGGTGTTTGATTTGTAGCGGCGTTCCTACGATTTCTTAAGATGTATGTCATCTGATGCACGTAGCGATCCCAAGTGTCGTTTGGCTTTTTAAATAAGAGAGTATTTAATATCTTTTTGCACTCCTGAACCCGTCGTTCCACGGGGTTGGATTGTTGATGATATGCCGGAATTAAGTATCGTTCGATACCATTTCTTTCACAAAACGTGATGTACCATTCGGAATTGAAATGACCACCATTGTCTGAAATTATGACTCGAGGGACTCCGAATCTGGCTACTATCTCTTCGTCTATAAATTTGGCTATCGTTCTGCCATCGACCTGAATGTATGCCTTTGCCTCTATCCATTTACTGAAAACGTCTTCGACGATAATCATGTATCTGTTTTCGGCGTCTTTAGTCCTCTGCAGCGGGCCAATTACGTCGACGCTCAAGGTTTCAAATGCATTTTGTGGTGCATGACTTCTAAGTGGAGCATTGGGTTGGGCTTGTCTTGTCTTTACAGACTGGCATATCAGACAGTCGTTTATGTATCTGCCTACGATCCTGGCCATATTATTAAAATAGTAGCGTTTTGCTATTTTTCTAAGAGTCTCGTCTCTTCCTGGATGACATGCTTCATCTCGGTCATGATAATGGTAAATCAATTCCTTAATTTTCCTTTTTGGAACTATCAATTTAAAATTTTGATCGCAGTCTTTCAAAAGTACATCGTCTTGGACGTGAAAATTTTTCATAAAAATAAGATCCGCATCGGAACGTTGTTCCTGTTGAAATAGATCATTCCAACGGCGGATCTTGTCTTGAATATCTCCCGAACTCAATTGAGCCTGTACGATATCTTCGTATATTTCTGAATGTGTTAAAACAGAAATACGTTCTGGACACTTGTAATTTGGTAGGAACATTCTTTCCTCTTCATCGTCTGTCTCGACATACTTATTTTGTGGGTTACGACTGAGAAAATCTGCTAATAAATTCTCCTTTCCTGGACAGTGTTCAATTTTGAATGCATATTCTTGCAATAGTAATGACCATCGTGTAAATTTTGTTTTGTCGTCCTTATGTTTGTTTAACCAAAGTAACGCCCTGTTGTCCGTCTTCACCAAGAACGGTTTGTCTGCTAAGTACATCTTGTACTTTTTAATATAGTTCACCACCGCCAAGCATTCTAGCTCGTTAATGTGGTAACGTCTCTCTGCTGGAGATAACGTGTTGCTTGCATACGAAATGATATATTTTTCGCCGTTGTCGCCTAATTGATATAATACGGCCGAAAGGCCTTGTAGGGATGCATCTGTTTGCAAAATGAACAGACGTGAAAAATCCGGCCGATGGAGTTCCAGCGGTCCGGATAATAATTCTTTTAATTTTCTAAATGCTTCATCGCATACATGGTTCCAGTGAAAACGATTTTCCTTCGAAAGAAGTTTCGTTAGTGGCTTCGTGATCATCGCCACATTTGGTAGATATTCTCTTACCCAGTTGCAAAGTCCTAGGAAACTTTGTAGCTGCTTTTTGGTGGCTGGAACGGGATAATTTTGAATTTGTAAGACATGTTTTAGTAGGTTAATAATGAGAAAAGGCATGTACCCCCCCCATATGCCCCATGTATACCCCCCACTCCTCCCCCCACCCCGAACGTGATTGGTCGATGGGAGGGGATAAGCTCCGCCCACCTAAGCGGATTGGTTGAGTGGAGGGGATAAACCACACCCCTCATAATATGATTGGTCGATTGGTGGGAGGTGAATCTCAACCCACTTATTGTGATTGGTCGAGATAAACCCCACCCATGTATTGTAATTGGTCGATGGAGGGGATAAGCTCCGCCCACATAAGCGGATTTGTTGAGTGGAGGGGATAAGCTCCGCCCACCTAAGCGTATTGGATGAGTGGAGGGGATAAACCACACCCCCTCATATGATTGGTGGATTGGCGGGAGGTGAACCTTCGTATGCATGCATCTTAGGATCATTTCATTATAAACCGTTAATGTGTAAATATGTCATTTACTTTCACTCTTAGTTCAGAATCTTCCGTATTAAATTACAGTTTCAATCCACCAATATATTTAGATGATGAAATAGATTATGAAATTGGATTAGTAAATTTTGATACATATAATATTATTCCAAATATTGACAACAGTAATAATAAATTTGCATGGGGAGAAAATTATGAACATATAACTGAAATTCCTGAGGGATGTTATGAAATTGATGACATAAAATTCATAGTAAACAAAATAAACGAAGAAGATGATGAAGCAGTTATCAGAATTACCACAGATATTAATACTTCTAAAGTCACTATACGTGCAAATACGAGAATTAATTTCAACGTGAAAGATTCGATAGGTCCAGTATTAGGTTTCGAGAAGAGAGAGTTAAATGTTAATGATAGCAATACTTCCGATAATACCGTAAAGATATCTAAAGTGAATGCTATCTGTGTCGATTGCAGCATTGCAGTAGGTTCTTTTTCTAATGGACAACCTGTACATATTATTCATCAGTTTTTTCCAACAGTGCCTGTTGGGTATAAAATAGTGGAGTCACCTTTGAATATTATTTATTTCCCAGTGTGCGTTAAAACTATTAGCAACATCACTGTCAAAATAGTAGACCAAGCAGGGCAACTTGTTAATTTTCAAAAAGAGACTTTAACTGTTAGACTCCATCTTAGAAAATCAATCAAATAATTAAATGGTGCTGATATTTAATTCAACGTCATCCGTTTACAAGCATCAGCCATACTATAAAAGAGCTAGAAAGAAGGAAATCAACAGTATTAAAAAAAATATCGAACCATTAACATTAAAAAATCGTCAATATTTAAAATCAGTTGGATTGGAAGTTTTAGTATAATGGATTTACTGAATATTACTGGTCAGCCCTTTAGCGACAACTCTGTTGCGGAGTATCAGTTCCATACATATCAATCCAATATATCCGGAACTTTGGATTACAATGATGAAATAAGAATCCCCATTCAAGATTTAGATGCTTATACTGCACCGTGCAATAGTTATTTGTACATCGAAGGAAAATTAATGAAAGAGGATGGAACTGAGACTGTTGCACTGGAGTTTATTAATAATGGTATTGCGTTTTTGTTTCGTGAAATTAGATATGAAATGAATGGAATTGTAATAGATGGAGCGAGAAATGTTGGATTAGTTTCAACTTTAAAGAATTATATATCATACAATGAAAATGAAAGTATTTCCATGCAAAATGCTGGATGGTTTCCAAAAAAGAAAACAGGCGTGGGTGAAAAAATTATAGCCGATGTAAAAGGAAATTTCAATGTTTGCATTCCATTAAAACTACTAGTTGGATTTTTTGAAGATTTTCGAAAAATTGTCATTAATATGAGACAAGAATTAGTATTAATACGTAACAGTAATGATCTAGACAGCATTACAAGTAGCGATGAAGCTGAAAAACCTAAAATTATTATTAGTAAACTATTTTGGAGGGTCCCCCATGTCACTGTTAATATGTCAGAACAGCTTAGGTTGAATAAACTTATAAGTCGTAATGTAGACCTCCCTATAAAATTTAGAAGCTAGGAATTAATTGAATATCCATCTCTACCTCCGTCAAGCAGACATACATGGCCTGTTAAGACGTCTACTAAGGTAGAAACTCCTAGACATGTAATAATAGCATTTCAGAAAGATAGAAAAGGGAAAATTACAACTGATATGAGCAAATTCGATGACTGTGGACTTAGAAACATAAGAGTCTTCTTAAATTCTGAAAGATACCCATATAACGATTTATACTTAGACTTTAAAAGCAATAAATACGCAACCCTCTATGACATGTTTGCAAATTTTCAGGAATCTTACTATCATCACAAAATAAATCAGCCTATTCTTAATCCAAGAGAATTTAAGGCTTATGCACCAATAACGCATATCGACTGTTCACGTCAAAAAGAAGTTATACAAACGGGGTCAGTGGTCATGAGAATAGAGTTTGAGACGGATATCCCCACTACTTCGGATATTACTGCATATTGTCTTATATTACATGAGAAACATTTCACTTATAACCCTTTAACTAAAATTGTACGTCAACATTGACATGCGCACTACACGTTTCTCTTTGCTGGCATAAACAAAAACTAGTTCGAAGAAGTAAGTTAGTATGATAAGGAGATCAGAATATGTGCGACTATTGAAGGAACACAGAAAAAAACTGAAATACTTAAGAAAAATAGTGGAATTTTATTGCATGAAGAAAACAGTTTTAAAAAAATTGCATAATCTAAAACTATGAAGCTGGTTGTGGACATTCAAGGATTTAAAATAGAAAACAACGAATTTATTGTTAAAGAGCTCGCAGGCTATGACGGTGTAAAAATGTGCCACTATATTTTTAGACCACCATACCCATTTAACTTACTCTCACCAGAGATAGAAAAGCAAGTTACATGGCTAACAAGAAATCATCACGGCATCAAATGGGCTGATGGATTTACACCATTGCATATGTTCGGTCAAATTATTCAGGATTTGACTTCAGTGGCAGATTGCGTTTATGTAAAAGGAAACGAAAAAGCAAACTACATCAGACACTTTATCACCCAACCTGTATTAGAACTTGACGAACGACCAACTTTAAAGAAGTCGATCCCAAAATGTTTTTACCATTCAAATAATAAATGTATGTGTGCACTTTCTAATGTCTATTATTTGTATGAAAATTTTATTTCTTGATTTTGTAATAAATAATACCAAAGAGAATTTTGTTTTTTTTTTATTTTTAATATCTGCAAATAATAACACAAAATACAATACAATACACAATACAATATAAAATATTTAAATAATTCAGTTATCCTCTTGAAGATGTACCCTGTTTGCAAGTTCCGGCTCCAAATATTGTTTTATTCGATGCAAAAATCCACCTAACCCCAATTTGATCAGCTCCTGGACAAGACATCCCTCGCAAATTCTCTTTTCCAAAAATTTTCGACAAACTTCATGGCCCTCTTCATATCTTTTAGCTAGTTCATTACATTCATCTTCAGAGTAAAATCTTCCCATTCCATATACAGCCTCATGCTCTGCATCGAATTGAAGATTTGAAAATTTCTGACTTAAATGGCAGACACCACTTTCTAAGTCCGTAATCTCAACTTCTTTGACGTAACACATCCACATCTTTCGATATTAACTTTATTTCGGATGAAGTAAAAAACTGTTAACTGACGAGTTCTACTAATATTCCAGATTTATAGTGAACGATCATACCTCACACATTATTTCAGACATGCCTATTTGACCACATTTGTGGAGTCAGCAGTTTATTGTACTTAAGTATGTCATAACTTATTCAATTTACAAGTTTATTGTAACACATCCGGCATTTTATTCAGATTATGTCAGCAGTTCATTGTACTGATACATCCGGTATTACTTAACTTACAATGTCAGCAGTTCATTCAACTTATAAAGTTAGCAGTTCATTATACTGACACATCCGGCATTTTATGCAGCTTATGTCAGTAGTTCATTGTACTGATACATCCGGTATTACTTAACTCGTAATGTCAGAAGTTTATTCAACTTGCAAAGTTAGCAGTTCATTATATTGTTATATCCGGTATTATTATGTAACATGCAACATCAGCAGTTCATTGTACTGATACATCCGGTATTACTTAACTCGTAATGTCAGAAGTTTATTCAACTTGCAAAGTTAGCAGTTCATTATACTGTTATATCCGGTATTATGTAACATGCAACATCAGCAGTTCATTGTACTTTCACATCCTGTAATTCTATTCAACTTGCGAACGTTCATTATTTTCTCCAAATTATATATTATACAGTGAAGTGTTTGAAAAAAGAATAAAAATATCTATTATTACAATAATGCATAGGATTTGAAATAAAACAATTTTTTAAATTGATAATTTATTTGATTAATATCAGACCTTTCCTAAAATACAGACTGAAATTATAAACTTTTTGTGTAGTTATTTCGTAACATTTACAAACAAAATGGATATTTATATAAAAAGCAAATTTTGGAATACAATACAATATAAAATATTTAAATAATTCAGTTCTCCTCTTGAAATATTCTGCTTGCAAGTTCTGGATCCAAATATTGTTTTACTCGATGCAAAAATTCACCCAAGCCTAATTTAATTAATTCTTGGACGAGACATCCCTCACATATTCTCTTTTCCAAAAATTTTCGACAAACTTCATGGCCCACTTCATATTTTTTAGCCAGTTCATTACATTCATCTTCAGAGTAAAATCTTCCCATTCCATATACTGCCTCATGCTCTGCATCGGATTGAAGATTTGAAAATTTCTGACTTAAATTTCTCACACCAGATTCTAAGTTAATAATTTCAAAAGCTAATTTTTGAATATTAAAATTATAAACATTTTTACAGTAAAACAAAAATGGATACTGGTATTAAAAAAAAACAAATTTTTTGAAGATTGAAATAAGTACAAAACATTTTTTGCACTAAAACAAAAAAACTTACAATAAATTTAAGTCAAAGTCGGTATCATGATTTTCCTGTTCAATAATCTCATCAAATGCCCTTAAAAGAATCGTTAAAGCATCATCATTAGTATTATGGTTAGCGTTATTGAGGAAATTAGGGATAGAGTAATGTCCCCAAGCAAGAGTTTTTGTGCTTCCCGGTATAACATAACGCTTGTCATCATGTGCGGAAAGCGCAACTTTATTTCTCAACTCAGTATATATTGTATGCAGATGTGAAGAAAATACATACATTTTTCGGTATATGAGACCGCCGTCTTCTACAATTTGTTTATAATCCACTGAATGCAACTGATTTTTAATAACACTTTTTGATACCCCTTTGGCTTTTTTCATAACATTATCATTTGTTTTAATACAGTAAGCTTTCGCCCCAGTACCGAAAAAGCTTTCTATCGGTGTACCGGCATATTCGTCTTTCATTTTCCCTGGAGTTGACCTCGTTTTCGGGATGTTGTGTACGTTTGGAATTGAAAAATTAGATGTATCGAAGAGTTCTATATTTGTTTTAATATCATCGTAAACATTTTCGGTGTGAATTTGTAAAATTAATGAATCGGTGTCCGTGTAACAGAGAACAGCTTTATCCTCATAGTTTTTCTTTATAAAGTTATAAAAAAAGTCATATATTATAGTTTTTGATATATCTAAAATGGTGAAGCCTATATAGAGCGGTTTATCATAAAATATTTTTAATAGTGACATTTGAATTGCTACTAAATTTTCTGAAAATACACTACAGGATTTAAAATTGGGCTTTGCAATAAATCCTTCAGCACCTATACTACCTATACTATTTCTCCAATGTGATACTAACTTCACATCAACCCTATTATCTACATTTTCCATTGTCTTTCCGAATATTGAATTTATTAAGAATTTATAAAGATCTCGAACGGATTTTTACAAGAGTTTCTAAGTTCAGTATTCAAATCTATATATGTTTTTAACCAAGCAGATTGTGAGAATTCTATAACTCTATGTATTTTTTTAAGTATTAATCCATGTTCTAAGCATTGTTTCAAATTTCTGTAATGGGTAATATATTTATGTTTATCATGTAAATTTAATATTAATTTTGAATTTTTTGAGTCCGGGGGTACAAAGGTCTCCGGACAAAACGGTAGATCATTGTGTTTGTCGTGTAAATGCTGTGGGTATTCTAAATCTACTTCCAGTATATAACCTTTTGGAGAATTATTATCGAGATTAGTGCAATCAAAATTTTCAATTTCATAGCCTTTCAACCATCTAAAATCACCCGTTGGCAAACTCTGACTCATTGAGCTTCCGTATAAGTTGGTAGAATCTAGATATAATATATATGACGTTGGTTTTGATGGATCATAATTGGAAATGAATGAATTATTAGCGACAGCTTTTCTGTTACTGCATTGGCTAACACCGCCGCGTATCCCTTTCCTAAAGAAGTGAAGCATATCAATATCAGTCAGAAGCTCAAGTTCGATACCAGTTTTTCGCAACATAGCATCCCAGCTCAATGATGGCGCTGTTAAATATTGTGCAGGATCTAATTTGTATGTCCGTAGACATATCTGTCGAAAATTCTCAAAAACATCGGCAAGAAGCAACACATCTGATATTAAATAAATATCCGAATATTCGCCGAGAGTTTGACAATTAAATGTATTCCAGACATTACAAGCCCGATCATAATCTTCCTGAGAAATTGATTCGCCACTTAAGATATTAAAAAACTCGTCTTTTGATGGCAATTCGGTACCATCCAATTTTTCCAGTGAATCTACGTAAGAATATGGAAAGACACCTTTACGTCTTAATAAATTGAATTGCAGGTCATCGGTATAAAATTTTCTTATTTCGGGGCATTGATGTGTTTCTAGCGTTTGGCTTAGTTTATCCAAGGAAGCTGGTAAAAAGCGAAAAGAATCGACAAATCTTAATTTTATGAAAACTTTTTTCGGTTTTCTATCATTGATTTGATCTACAAGAATTTGTTTGGAAAATGTAATATATTTTTCTTTATTTTGCGCAAGAACTTGTATACTTTCTTGCTTTAAAGCTAATTTTTTAATAAATAAATGGGAATCGTAATTAGTTAAATTATGAAAGAATACTGGTATAAATTTAGGTATCTTAAAATTCAAATTACAATGCGAATGCGCAGGTCCACGAAAATTGCCAGTAAGATGACAGTGATCGCGGACCTTCTCATCGCCATCCTCAAAAGGTTTATCACATATATGGCAAATTTGGCTATTATTGAAAATATCTTGTTGATTCTGAGATAATGGTTTCATTTCAACTATATTTTTTAAGTGATTCTGATATAATTGTAAGACAAGCTCATCCAGTCTTTTAACGAAAACTTCCACAACATCAATACCTCGATAATATTCAAGTTTGGAAAGATTATCATCAAAATTACACTTTAAGTAGTAGCAAAATGAGTACGGCTCGTGTTGATAAGTTTTAACGGAGAAAGATTTACTGTCAGATGGTTCATTGTAATGAATTGGTTTTAACAAACTTTCAAAATCTGCGTATATCACGAAAGGAACCGGTAGTTGTTTCTCGACATTAACAAATTTCAAGATATTTCCTGCAATTAGTTACCCACATTTATTGATTTTAGGTTCTGGGTCTGGTAGTATAGTGCATAAACGATTACAGTCATTTCTTTCATGAGCATTCAATTTCTCAGGAGAATTAAAAAACAATAGGCAACCGTCGCAAATATAATTTCTACCGTGATGCTTAGATCTCTGGCTAGAGACTAATCGTGACAAGTCTTTAATAAGTATGTAATGACTATTACCATCAATATCAGTAACTAGCAATAGGTTTACGTGTGTATTTTGTTTTTTATTTGTGAAATGTAGAGGGCCCACAATTTCGCTAACCATTTTACCATTTTCGTATTGATTATTTATTCCAAAAACATTTATAGATATATTATTTAAAATTTCAAATTTCTGAATATCATGTAATTTGACAGGAAAATCAATACCTTCAAAATTGAGCAATGTTGAGTAATGAGGATAGGATGCCACTTCATGAGGAGGTCCATCCGCTGGGAAGATTGCAGCGTTGACAGCATAAGCAAAACACTTGTTATCATTATTTTGAATATTCAAAACAGCTCTCTTATTTTCAATAGATTTAGGTAACTTGATGTATGATGATGCGAATAACGGGTTGAATTTGTTCAAGTTGACTTCGAAAAAACTAACGTGCTTCAGAGCCCATCCTAAAAGATGTTTAATATGTTTGAAAAAATGAAAATATGGATATTATACGTAAACTGTGATTAATACAAATTTTTTAAACATACCTGAATCTCGCTCCTGGAAAGTTGATGCTTTCTCTATGATCTCTTCTTTGAAGTCGTTATACAAGTTTGATAAATCCAATGAATGTGTCACAATTTTATTTTTAGTGTTAAATGATTTAATATCTGACAATTCTTTCTCCTCAATAACATAAAATCCAAATAATTCCATATTAATTTTTATGGTGAAGAATGTTTTAATATACTTCTCAATAACTGAGATAACTTTTACTTTTACTTCTTCCAAAAACAGAGAGATATCTGTGTGCTGCTTTTTTGTAGAAAAACGGTAACTCGAAATTCGGCTCTTGAATGCGCTCTGAAGTTTTTCTACTCCATCTTCCACAATATTGATGACTTTCTTGTGAGATGAACATTTCAAATGGCCCATTAATTTATTTTTAGGTATTTTTTCATAGCATTGCGGGCAATGAATAATAATTTCCTGAGATTTTGAATGATTCTGCATGCCAGAAGGTCCGGGTAGATTTTCAAATTCGTTATTATATTTTTCAGCATGAAACTGTACACCAGAAGGACCAGCAGCATTTAGGGGCTCTCCATCACATTTTTTACTCCAATTGCTTAGTTTGATTTTTTCGGGGCATTATGTACACTTATTTCTCTATAGGCGCAGCTTTCACGACGATGACGTGACAAACTGCTTTTTGATGAAAATTGTTTTTTACACTGGGGGCACTGCATTGTAAATTATAGTTTTTACAAGGAACTATATTCGACACCAAATAACTGTATTTAAGGAAAAGTCTGATATTAATGCTTTAATCGATTTCACATTCATTTTTATATACCTCACCCTCTCCCACCACTTAATTAACTTGGTGGTAATTTGATCTCCTGAAAAAATGCAAATAAAATCAATTTTTTAGACAAAAACGTCGTTGCGGCAGTAATTTGATCATCCGAAAGAAAATGCATGACAAGTTCAAGATTTTAGACAAAAAATTTGGTTTCGGTAGTATTCTGATAGCCGAAAGTGAAGACAAGGTCAAATATTTACGAACAAATTTAATTTCGGGAGTATTTTGGCACCCTAGAATGTAGTCATGTTCAAAGCTTTAAACAGTAACTTCGTTTAGGTAGTATTTTCGCACCCAAAAATGAATACGAGGTTAAATATTCACACAAAAATTTGGTTTCGGCAGATTCTGACAGCCGAAAATGAAGACAAGGTCAAATATTTACGAACAAATTTAATTTCGGGAGTATTTTGGCAAAGTCAAAGATTTTTGGACAATAATTTGGCTTCGGCGGTATTCTTATACCCAAAAAATTTCTGTCAAGGTCGAATTACAAAAAATATTGATTTGGGCTGTAATTTGACACCCAAACAGCGTCTTCAAGTCATATTTTGGCTGTAATTTGACACCCAAAAAACGTTTTCAAGGTCACATTTTTCAAAATTTTTCGAGCTGAAGCTTCAGCTCGACCAGCTTAGTTGAGGGCGCATAATATTCCTACATTTATAGAGACTATTTGAAAAATTCACCTAGCATAATAATTGAAAGTCTAAATATTATGCCTAAATTAAATATATTATATGTAAAATACAACAGTTTGTTTGCTTGTAGTAATTAACATGTACATTAACAAGAAATATTCTACCACATTATTTTTACATATATATAAAATTTCAAATAAAAATTTGGGTAACTGAAGTTCTCGTATTTACAAGAGTATTTAAAAATGTGGTCTAGTTCTGCACAGGTGCAATGAGACATTGTATGTAATTGATTTTTAGCCAAAAATTTGTAGAAGGTTCCTGGAATTAGGAACTAACAGTGAAATTACCAAAAAACATTGTCTTATAATATAAAATGTGGTATTTGTTACAGTGAATAATATATATTTTAAATTATTTAAGTCATAACTTGAACATTACGTTAAATCACAAGTCGGTATACGTGCAACGTAATATAACACCGGAAAATGTACGATCACGCCACATAGGTGACCAACCTCGCTGACATTCATAAAATGCAGTTTAATCAATTTCATATAATGCAGAATGAGCAAGAACAAAGAGTAACCGCGAGGGCTGGAAAATAGTACTGACTCACCTTTTCCTATGCGTTTTCCACTCCTTGTTGAACGCTGAGCGATGGACTGTATTGAATGATAATATACGCACACACATATATGTTAAACAAAAATAAACGAGATTCAAAATATTTTAGTGCTTTATGGAGCTGCCGAACTTCGTGACTTCTGTCGACCGAATGGCAAGCCCACAGATGTCGCACGTATATTTAAATTGAAGAATCTTAGCAATAAAATTAGACTAGGACAAATATATGACAAGAATAACTAATAATTGAAATTTAACGTAAACTTAAATATATATACAGGGTGCGGTCGTAACATAACCGCCCACCTAAAATGCTTAATGCATTTTATTAATATTCGGAAATAGGCAAAGGACACAGTTTTACCAGTGGCCTTTGCATGACGCCGTTAATAGTGCGTACAGTAGCAACTCTACATATTCCGTCTGCACCCGGGTGAATTTGCTCAATTCGGCCTAAACGCCATTTTAATGGCGGAGTATGTTCGTCTTTAATGAGCACCAGTGTACCCTGAGAAACCTTTGAAAAGTCAGAGTTCAACCACTTTTGTCGTTGTTGCAAAGTATTAAGGTACTCCAGATGCCAACGTTTCCAAAAATCGCGATGCAGCCTTTGGAGTAATTGCCACCGAGATAACCGGTTTAGTGAAAGGTGAGAGAGATCTGGGCTTGGTAGTGAAGTAAGAGGTTCCAAAGTAAGAAAGTGTCCAGGTGTTAGAACAGAAAGATCATGAGGATCCGAACTTAGAGGACAGAGAGGACGGGAGTTTAGGAGAGCTTCGATTTGAACTAGAACTGTGTAAAATTCTTCATAAGTCAATATTTGTTGACCTGTGATCCGAATAAGGTGTGATTTGACAGATTTGATTCCTGATTCCCACAGCCCCCCAAAATGAGGTGCTGAGGGTGGATTAAATGCCCAGGAAATTTTTTCGCATTCTGAAGCTTGTTTCATAAGTTCAATCAACTCATTTGCCGCTCCAATGAAGTTTCGCCCTTGATCAGAGAAAATGTTAGTACAGCGCCCTCTGCGAGAGATAAAACGCCTTAGGGCAGCAAGAAAACATTCAGAAGTTAAATCTGAGGCTAATTCAAGGTGAACTGCCTTGGTAGCGAAACAGACGAATAAGCACAAGTACGCTTTTCGAGATTTGATTCCTCTAGATTTCCCCAAAGTTATGAAAAACGGTCCCCCGAAATCTACCCCTACACATTGAAATGGTTTCACCTGATTTACTCGTACTGAAGGTAAATTACCCTTAAAACCTTAACCTTAAAACAACGGAGACATTTGGAAAGGGTGTGACGAATAGCTCGCCTAGGAGAAAGAACCCAGAAATTTTGAGAAAGAAGAAATTGAAGCGTTTGTAGCCCAGCATGAAGATTCTCTTTATGAACATCTTCGATTATAAGCTCGGTAAGGCGATGTTTGCGAGGTAATAGAGCCGGATGTTTCTGGTCGTAAAGCAATCCAGAATGGGTCAGACGACCGCCCACCCTGAGAACGCCATCTTCGCCTATAAATGGGCTCAATTTTCGAAAACACTTAGGAAGGGATTTGCCTGTTTGAAGACTTTCAATGACATCCGAAAAACATAAATACTGAACACGTTTGACTAACATAAATAAAACTTCATTAAATTCTTTGTTAGTGAATGCTTTATAGGCTTTAGTGCGAGGATTGCTAGCATTCTTAATGAAACGCAAACAATAGCAAAATATACGTTTTATTTTAGAAAGTGAGGAGTATTTGTCCAATAGGGTGTCTATAGAATCTAAAAGAATGAAATTAGAAAGTACGATTTTTCGTTCTTCTTCTGCTAAAGAAGGATGATTAGAAATATCGAAATTACTTGTGGGCCAGGCATTGCAGGGCAACTTGAGCCATTCAGGGCCCGCCCACCATAATGAGTGATTTACTAATTCAGAAGGAAGTAATCCTCGACTGGCACAATCGGCAGGATTATCAGCGGATGAAATGTGAAACCAGCGATTAGGAGGAATTCGTTCCTGAATCTGAGTCACACGATTGCTTACGAATGTCTTAAACCTGTGAGGAGAAGATCTGATCCAGGATAATGCCACCGATGAATCGGACCAAGCAAAAATATTTTTTAACGAAAATTTTCCTGAATAAATTTCAACCACGAATGAAATAAGTCGAGATAAAAGAACAGCTGCGCATAGTTCTAAACGGGGAAGGGAAATTCGCTTAAGGGGCGACACTTTTGATTTGGCGCAAATCAGGGAAATACAAACTTTAGTATTGACTTGAAAACGCAAATAGATCACTGCAGCATAACCCTTTTCGGAGCTATCACAGAAACCGTGCAATTGACAATTTAGAAATATTTGTGGGACACAACACAGGGGAATTTTTAAATGCTGTAACAAGGGAAGCTCGGATTTATACTTGTTCCAGCGATGTACCACATCAGAAGGAGGGTCTTGGTCCCAATCAATTCCTAAAGTCCAGAGGTACTGAATTAAATGCTTGGTAAAAAAGGTGAGAGGTGACAAAAATCCAAGAGGATCGAAGATTCGGGCCACATCTGAGAGGATTGTACGTTTCGTACAAGGGCGATTTAAAGTTTCGACAGAGTAACAGAAAACATCAGAAGAAGGAAGCCATTTTAGACCAAGAATTTTTATAGCTGAATTATTTTCGTCAGCAAAACAAAGAGACTGGGTTTGTCGTAGATCGTCGGGAATAGATTCTAGAAAGGCGGTACTATTACTGGCCCATTTTCGGAGAGTAAATCCTCCTTTTTGTAATAAAGAAATAAGTTGGCTTTTAAGATTCGTTGCTTCATGAAGAGTGGAACATCCTGTAACTATGTCATCTATATACATATCAGAACGAATGACTTCAGCAGCTAAAGGAAACATTTCTTTTTCATCTTTAGCCAATTGCTGAAGTGTTCTAAGAGCAAGGAATGGTGCTGAAGAAACACCATAGGTGACTGTATTGAGTCGAAACTCTTGAACAGGAACATGGGGGGAGAATCTCCACACAATTCTCTGATAATCTCTGTGGTCCGAATGAAGATATATCTGCCGATACATTTGCTTTATGTCGGCTGTAAGAACAAACGAATGACACCGAAAGTGTAAAAGCAAAGTGACAATGTCCTTCTGGAGTTTCGGGCCAACTAGAAGACTATCATTTAGAGATATACCATTGGCACTTTTCGCAGAGGCATCAAAAACAACTCTAAGAGGAGACGTCGAACTATTGAGATTTATGACAGAGTGATGAGGAATATAGAACAATTTTCCAGAACATAGTGATGGTGAGGTGACAAGTTCCATGTGACCGCTCTCTAAATAATCTTTCATAAAATCGTGATATGAACTATACAAGGACTTATCAGAAAGGGGGAGGCGCTCAAGAGAATAGAATCGGCGTAGGGCTCCAGATTTAGAGTCTCCAAATAAAGGTTCAGGCCCTTTAAATGGAAGAGCTACACTATATCGACCGGTGGAATCCCGACTATAGGTTTCCAAAAATGATTTTTCGCATAAAACATCCTCAGGGGAAGGGGTATTAACGTCGGGTATTTCTTCCAGTTCCCAAAAACGTCTAATGGTTAAATCTAATGATGTATCGACAAAAGAAACGAATGAATTTAAAAAAGATTGATCAGAAGTACGAGTCACTTTACCCATTAAAACCCATCCGAAAATTGTGTTTATTGCTGTAGGCTCATTATTATTACCTGACAATTTACCGTCTTGGAGAATTTGGGAGAAAATATCTGCGCCCATTAACATATCTATTTCACCGGGTATGTGAAATTGAGGATCGGCCAATTTGAGATTATTTAAATATTTCCAATCTATAGAAGAAATTACTGAAGTTGGCATAGGATTGCATATTTTAGGGAGAACAACAAAGTCCACGGTAAAAGTGGGAGAAGTTTGCCCCGTTGGGCGAATAGTACAAGATATCCCCCTGGTGGCAGATGAAGAAGTCTGACCTAGACCGAGAATTGACAGAGAAATTTTTGAACTATTGAGACCAAGTCTTTGTACACACTTTTGTGAGATTATATTTGCTTGTGAACCTCCATCGAGGAGCACTCGAACAGACTGATAGTTACCCCAAGCATCCAGAGTTTCTATTTTAGCGGTAGCGAGTAGTACCACAGTATTTGATGGAATGCAGTTTGTTAGCGAATGTACTTGGGCAACTGTAATTTCAGAAGATGAAGAAGAAGAAAAACCGTTTGCATTATTTTCCACCGGATTGGTTGAGAGCAAAGATGATTCAGGAGAAATATGAAGAAGAGTGTGATGTTTGGCTTGGCAAACACGACAAGTGAATTTAGAGCTACAAGAATTTATACGGTGACCAGCGTGTAGACAATTCGTACACCATTTTTTTTCTTTGGCAATTTGTAACCTTTTTGAAGGATTTTGATTTTGAAAAGCAGAGCATTGATAAATAGTATGAGCAGATTTACAATAATTACAGGTACTTATTTTAGCTTCAGGGTTAGAATGAACAAGAAGAGAAGAGCTAACTTTGGGTAAGGCTGAACGAAAACGATTGGAATTATTATAATTTGCTTTAGTAGAGCTTTGAGAGACTGACACATTTTTATTTGTTTTTTGATTAGAGATGGAAAGAGCAACAGATTCAAGAGCTGTACATTGTTTTGAAAGAAAATCTTTGAGTTTAGAAAAGGAAGGAATTTCAGTAGACGCTTCTTGTAATTCAAATCGTTTGATAGTAGAGGCATCTAATTTTTGTATAAGTATGTGGAATAGAATAAAATCCCATTTATCAACCGGTAATTTCAAATTCTCTAAGGCAGCTAAGTTTTCATTGAAGGTTTCTAATATTTGACGAAGTCCCGCCGCAGAATCATTATTTAATTTAGGAGCATTAAATATAGCCTGCCAACAAGAATTTGCAAGTAACCGGCGATTTTCGTATCTATCAGTTAAAGTTTTAAAGGCTGTTTCATAATTTTGAGCTGTGACAGGAATACCTTTTAATAAACTAAGAGCGTGTGATGTAAGTGAGCTTAACAAGTATTGAAACTTTTCAATATTAGATAACGACTTATTATTATGAATTAAAGCTGAAAATAGATCATGAAAATTTAACCAGTTTTGATAATTCCCGTCAAAAACGGGTAACGATATTTGTGGCAGTTTGACATTTGGAGAGGTAGTTAAATCGTCTTTAGATTCCTTAGACTGTTGAGCACAGAAAATATTAGTGTAAATTGTTTTGACTGTAAAATAGTTGTCGAAAAAAGTGGTTCGAACAATCTTTTCATTTTCCAGTTCCGGATTTTCTGTAGTCGACAAAAGCAAAATAATAGTATCGTGTTGTTTCTGAAATTCATCATAAATATTCTCTAAACATTGACATCTGACATTAAATCTAACGTGAAGGCTCTCGTCTGTAACTGCCGACTGAGCAAGTACCAAAATATCATCAATATGATCAATTTGTAATTGACGCAAAGCTTTAGCTTGTTTTATTTTATTAGCGTTAGTCGTCATGATGAAACTGGCAACAATAAAAAATGTGAAATTGATTTAAATAATATTTTAAATCTCTAAATTGAGCAAAATCTACTTTATAATCGGATACCAAGAATTAAATTATCTTGATTTACTATTTTATTTTGCAAAAGTTCGCTACAAATTAACAAAATATTTATTTAGTGACGTATTACATCAATAAAACGCATTAAACAATAACAAACTGTATGTTTATGTTATGAAAATCGAATAAAGACTAATAACACTAACACCCTGTATATAAAATTCACTTAAATTGTGAGCAAAACTTAATACTGAAATATTCAGAAAGTAAAAGTATTCCAATTTTTTTTTCTAATTATTTATTTATTTTCGTGAGAATTTATTATAAATATTGACTGATTAATTCACAAATTAATCAAGAATAATTATTGAGTAATCGAAAAATATTTCAATAAATATGATGTTTGAAAGAAAGTATTCGTAGAAGAAAAACTCAAGCGATAAAGAGGTCGCGCAAAAAACTGAAACGCTATAAATAGTATATTAAATAGGTATAACTGAATTTGATACGTATTAAAATGAACGAAAATATAATTTTTATTGCTAAGACATTTATTTTATTAAATTAGAAACTAAATACTTTATATTGAAAATTTGGCTCGTTAAAGGACCATTAAATGAATGAGCAAGAACAAAGAGTAACCGCGAGGGCTGGAAAATAGTACTGACTCACCTTTTCCTATGCGTTTTCCACTCCTTGTTGAACGCTGAGCGATGGACTGTATTGAATGATAATATACGCACACACATATATGTTAAACAAAAATAAATAACGAGATTCAAAATATTTTAGTGCTTTATGGAGCTGCCGAACTTCGTGACTTCTGTCGACCGAATGGCAAGCCGTCCCATCTCCAGCCCACAGATGTCGCACGTATATTTAAATTGAAGAATCTTAGCAATAAAATTAGACTAGGACAAATATATGACAAGAATAACTAATAATTGAAATTTAACGTAAACTTAAATATATATACAGGGTGCGGTCGTAACAGGAACTAACAGTGAAATTACCAAAAAACATTGTCTTATAATATAAAATGTGGTATTTGTTACAGTGAATAATATATATTTTAAATTATTTAAGTCATAACTTGAACATTACGTTAAATCACAAGTCGGTATACGTGCAACGTAATATAACACCGGAAAATGTACGATCACGCCACATAGGTGACCAACCTCGCTGACATTCATAAAATGCAGTTTAATCAATTTCATATAATGCAGTTTATTTCACTCGCACTTACTGCTGTTTAATCGCCCCACCGCAATTGGTACGAGAGGGGACTGTGCCTTACTTAATATTTGACGAGCATTACAGTTCATTCTGTATCTACAGCTCTGCCTATTAACACGCTTTTCAAGTTCGGTTCGTTAATTTAATTTTTTTTATTATTCTATTTAGTCTTTACAGTTTTCGATTATAGTTAAGTAGTAAGTACATTTTAGTTAGTTCTTTCGTTTAGTTTTATTGTTATCGTGATTCCGCGTTAATAGTTTTCGCTTTTAAATAATTTTTTTAGAGTTAGTATTTTCTAGTAATTATTTTAAGTGTAAATATTTTAGTTTTTCGTTTAGTTTTATTAATTATCGCGTTAACCATCGTTTATCATGGCTCATTTTAAAAGCGTTGCTTCGGCTGTTAGAGACGCCAACCTCGCCGCCTTCATGAGAGAAGAATCTGTAAACGTTGCGTCCGCAGTCAGAGACGCTAACGTCGCCGCCTGCGCCAGAGAAGAGGAAGCATTCTTCTCTGATGTTACTTTCGAGGAGGAAATGGGGAAGTACCTCGACGGACAGGCGGCTCCGTCAACGATTGGGTCCGGGATCCAGGTGTTGGAGGGCTCATTTAAGGACATTAGGCCTATTGGAATGGAGCCACGACAACCACCAGGTACGGCATTTTATTTTTTCGGTTTAAAAATTAGGTATGTAATTTGCTTTTTCTTTGCAGTGCCAACATCTGGTATTACTATGAGGGAGGATGCGGCAACGCCAGCGCCATCGACGTCTTCGACGCAGTCCCGGAGGCAGGCGTACCGGAGGGCCGAAGACGAGGCCCTCCTCCAATTTGAATTGGATGGGTGGTTAAATTTAATTAGAAGCGACGTCGTCAAGCAAGAAGATAAAATTGCTCGTAGCAAGAAGCGCTACGAGCAAAACACGAGGGAGTTCCTAGTTAATAATACCGCCCGGTACGCCCAGAGCTTAAAATTGGGCAAGTCGAAGATGATGGCCCATCTGCATCGAGTTCGCCACCGACAGCAGGTCCTCGGCCAAGATGCCGATAGGTTGGAGGCTAAGATAGGTGTTGTGGACGTGGAAATAAGAAAGTGCAAGGAATTTATCAAACACATGCCTATAGGTGATGATTAACCAATATTTTATTTTATATTATAATTTTTTTAATAAATATATTAAAATTACTATTTTCTCTTATTTCTTATTTTATATCAGGTTTCTAAGTCCCAAAAAATACAATATGCTTAAGAGCAGACAGTGACAATTTTAGTAACAAAAAAATAAAAGTATAAAAAAAATGAAACAAATTGACTGAAAAAATTATAAACTGAAAAATATTTTCAACACCCAATGTGTTTCGAATAGTGAAACATATTTTTATACTCTGGTTAAATTTGACTTCATAAAAACTGTAATAAATTTATGAAGTCAATGTGTGCTTTGAAAAAGTGGTAGAATGAAATTGACATTGAAAAATAGTAAGTATATTTCAAATCGTAATATTTTTTTTATCATAACTTTAAACACTATTTCTCAACTTAAAAAAATAAATAATATAATCAGTACTAGAACATAGGACTGAACGTGAGCAAAGATGGATAATTTAAAAAAATTTAAACAAATCATTCATTATAAAGATATTTATTATAAACCACAATCTAAGTTACATTCTTAAATATACAGATGATTATTGCATACATAGATCAGGTTGAAAACTACTTAAAAAACAAACATATTAGGCAGCACTCGCCTTTGTACAATTTACATCACAATTAGCACAGACAGTATATATTTTAGTATCCTTGGGTGCACTATATTCTTCTAAAACACTTTTGCATCTTAGACAAATCCATATACAGACGGGCATTTTTTGAATGTATTATTACAGATGTATAATTTATTTTCTTGTATTAATTATAAACACATATGCTAAGTATCATAAACAGGCAGATGCTTATTAGATGAAAGCTTATTATCACAAGCCACTTGAATCCACTTTTACAATTAATCGTATGGCTTTTTGTAATACACGTGTGCCCCTCCTTTATATTTCGCAGCAATAGGTTCTTCATTAATTTTGCGTAGGAACAATTTGCTGAAAATTTCAAATGTTCAGTGATAGGTATGTCGCTTGCCTCCCATCTATATACTTCGACGCCACAACAAAAGCAACTGGCTACATCATGGCAGCCGCTGTAATAAAATCCGGCCAGGGCGAGGTCCGCAGGATCCACAGTGCCATTCCATCTTTTAAACGACAGTAAACGTTCATCGAATGACTTACACAGTCCTGTATTATTTGTTACAACTGAAGAGTCTTCCATGCATGCGCAAAATGTCTGCATAATTGATTTTTCCAATCTACACTCTTCACCACACATTGAGAAATGCCTTTTAAATGGCTATCCAATTGTTTTCTCTTATAAATTAATAATCTATGTTGACGTCAGGTGGTGTTCACCTCCCACCATTAAAAATCTGTTGTTTATATTGATTATACAAAAATGAGAGACATAAATGTCCACAGATATATGAATTATAGTTTTGCATAGAATCATAATTATATCTAATTTTATTCAAGCCGCCGTCACTTAAAAAATATTTTATTAATTCTTTTGGAGGTCTTAAATTTCCATAACTGTCAAAATAAATTATTTCCTTGTTTTTCTTGGTGTACGCTACCCAGTGAGTTCCCTCACCATCATCAGTATCTAGATTTATTATACCGGTCTCATTTTTATTTATTATTTTAGGAAGCGTATCTCTCATAAAAACACCGCGAAAATGAGGAATTTTAAGCATTTTTGAATATTTCATTAGATCTAAATTAGTCAGTGGTCGGTGAGGCAGCTTTATTGGCAGTTTTTTGGATATGTTTTTAAATATAATCCAGAGCCTTTTTTGTAAGGACCTAGATATAATCCTTTCCCTTTTGAAGCTTGCTCCATTGCTAAATTATGTCTCTTTTGTTCAGCGGCCTGTTCCCGATTTGATTTAGCGTCATTTACTGCTTTTGCAATGCCGGCTGCACCTCCTCCGAGAGCTCCTAATGCTCCCAAAAGAGGTAAAAGGAATGGGATAAATCCACCTGTTTTTGGGGTAGCTATAATTCTTCTCCTCCGCTTCTTTGACTTTGATTTTTTCTTTATACCAAGCTTAACATTTATTTCTCCACCTTTCTTCTTTGAGGAACGACTTCCTCGGCGTTTGAGGCCCATTCCCAACTTATTCTTTAATTTCATCACCCCACCGACTCCCAATGCGGCGATTTTTTCACCGAAACCTGAGTCGGATGCTTTTACACGTTTAAATGCGACTTCAGCTAATTCTCTGTCAGCTTGATTTCGTCGCTCGACGTCTTGAAATTTAGAATACGCTATATCGTGCTCTTTGCAGGCCTCATCCAACGGATTAATTCCTTTATCCCCTCTTTGTAACCTCTTTGAAAGTTTTGTTCCAGGTCCACAATAATTATAAGTAGGCAAATGTAACTCCACTGGAAGTTTATCGATGATTTTATTAAGCAGACCACGTCCTTTCTTCTTAGCACTTCCAATACTACTAGGTGGAGAAGACTTTCTGCGAACCATTATAATACAACTGACATAAACAATAAAACATGTTTTGTAAAGTAGCCGTATATATACCTGCAGGATGTGATGTCCAGTCAGTTTACCGTAGTTCTCATTGTAATGAAAATCCACTTCAAAATAATTTCTAGATATATGTACTAATTAATAGCTGCCTGAAATGCGGATTCATCAGCAAGAAACAGTTTTACCGATAGCAGATCATGATGACGTTTCCAAGACCAGCACCATTCAAAAGCACGGCATTTTATTTGGTGGACAATCGAAACGAGGACTTTTGGTAGGAAGCTCAGGGTGCGGAAAAACAAATGTGATGCTCAGTTTATTAGAACATCCCAATGGGTTACGGTTTGAAAATATTTACTTATATTCTAAGTCCCTATATCAACCGAAATATGAGTACTTGAGAATGCTTATGAAACCTGTAAATGAAATTGGATATTTCGAATATAATGATGGGGATGCAGTAATACCTCCAGAAGAAATAAAACCGAATTCTGTGATAATATTTGATGATTTAGCTTCTTGTAATCAAAATATCATTAAAAGCTATTTTTGTTTTGGACGTCATAAAAACACTGATTGTTTTTACCTATGTCAAACATACAGCGCCATTCCCAAACAACTATGTAGAGATAATGCTAACCTTATTGTGATATTCCCTCAAGATATGACCAATCTGAAACATATTTATGATGATCATGTAAACGTGGATATGTGTTTTCAAGATTTCAGAGAGCTCTGTGCATTTTGTTGGAAAGATAAATACGGGTTTGTGGTAATAGATAAAGATTGCGCTGTTAACTCTGGAAGATATCGGAAGGGATTCGATAAATTCGTTCAAATATAAGGTTTCAACACTGAGCCCCTCAGTCAGTAATCATGGATAATCGAGTGGCAGTACAGTTTTTAAAAACAAGAGAGGCGCTGAAACAAAAATACAGAAGTTTGAAAAGAGATATCGACAAATCACAATCACAGTTAGAGAAAACTTACAAACCGATAACTGAACCTCTTAAAGATTTAGTGTCAACTCTTATTAAAACAGAAAGTGCTTCGAAAAAACCATATTTGAAAAAAGAATTAAAAGAAGAAATAAGCCGTGATAGTCTTAATACTCGATCAATTGGTCAAACTCCTCTTGCGTATTATCACACTTCTACACCTGTTCATTTGGAAGACGAAACTTTTCAGTATGACCCGACTCAAGTAAGGCCCGAGTTCAGTGAAAGTTTATTTGATGAAACTTCTCAGCCAACGATAGCAGATACATCGACGGCTGCAGAACATGAAAAATATTTACAGCAATTTAAGAAACCTCTACCGCGAGCGTACATAGAAGGAAAAATGGAAGATGTAAAAAATGAATATGATGATACTTTCGGTGTTTACTTCGACCCTTTTGCCAAAAAATATGCGATTGGTGATGCAACTATTGATTTTGACGGCGCTGACTTTATTATTAATGGCGAGTTTAAATATACGGGTACACCAGGATTGTATGAACTGATGTTTAAAAAGCATCCAGCGGGTTATCGACCAACTGATTTAGATCAATATATCGATATAATTAAAAGGACCAATGCTCATTACTTAGGGTACAATCACGAGAAAGGTTTATCGACGTCACGTGCATCTAAATTTATAGATATTATTAAACCACGAGTTACTAATTTACATTCGATGGCTCAAGAAAAAAACAATAAAAAAAACACTATCCCAAAAAAATCAGCATTAGCATTACCCACAGCGACACAAATATCGAGATCTAGTTCATTTCCTAGGACGCAAGCAATAAAAACAAGGAGCCAAAATAAGAGAGGTGGAAATCTAAAAACGATGGAATTCAATAATAAGAAGATTGAATATAGGCATTTTGATGACTACAATGAACTTGTAGATCGTTTAAGACTATTGATAGCATCACAATTAGCAGGAAATACCGAGCATAATAATGAGATAACCTCAATAATAGAACAATTGAGGGAGGGTAAAATAATAAGATAAATAGTTTACGTGAAATATTGATATATCATTCAGTATAAGACTTTGAGACTGTCACCATGCCAATTAATAAATTTGGAAGGCATATGTTAAAGAATGAAGTAATTTCATATTCATCAGCAATTCTCCCATCACCCCTATTAACATCACCCTTTTACATTTGTGAGCCTTCCTCACATCATAGCAAATGTATTATAAATATTCGAGGTCGTTTACAGAAATCTCAAAGTGTACTTTTTTATACATTAGAGAACAATACAACAGAGTACAAATGCCCTATATCTGGTAAAATTGAAAATATAGAGATTTTACCTGCTAGTACCCAAATTTTCTTGAATACAGTTGCAGTTACAGCAGAAGAACTTGTGGGGAAAATTGTAAATTTGGAAGATAAGTTTACGTTTTACGCAAAAAATAAAGATCCTCTGTACGTCCAAATTGTACTACAGTGTCCAATAGCTAAAAATGATTAACGTTAAACAGGAAATAGTCAACGAAATTCATAAGCCTGCCAGAAAGTATTTTAAAAGAAGGAGAGTAATTGTTAAAGGCCTTAATGACCTTATTCAAGCAGATCTTGTTGAAATGGGTCGATATGCTAAAATAAACAAAGGCTATAGATATATTTTAGTGGTTATTAACGTATTTTCAAAATTTGTTTGGTGTGAACCTGTCAAAAATAAAAGTGGAAAAGCAGTTGTAGAAGCAATGAACAAAATCCTGTCACAGATGAGCACACCACCCAAGAATTTACAGACCGATATGGGTAAAGAATTTTACAATAAAAAATTTAAAAAATTAACGGATAAATTGAAAATTAACCACTATAGTTCTTACACACATCTTAAAGCAAGTGTTGTAGAAAGAGTGAATAGAACTTTAAAAAATAAAATGTGGAAGCAGTTCAGCTTACAAGGAAACTACAAATGGTTATTTATCTTACCAGATATTGTTGCCGAATATAATAGCACCAAACACAGGACTATTGGAATGAAACCAAAAAATGTTAAAAAGAAAAATGAAAAATATTTATTACAAACTGCCTATAGTCATCTGAAAACAATTGATCCACGGAAACGAAAATTTAAAGTCAATGATTATGTAAGAATTAGTAAATATCGAGAAGCTTTTTCAAAAGGTTTTCGTTCGACCAGTTAGGAGTGTACTCCTAACTGGTCGAACGAAATTTTCCAAATCAGAAAAATTAACAAAAGTAATCCTAGAACATTTCTATTAGAAGATCAAAATGGTGACGAAATTCAAGGAGGTTTTTATGAGCATGAACTTCAGAAAGTAAAATATCCAGATGTATATCTTGTGGAGAAGATTATAAGAAAAAAGGGGACCAAACTCTATGTTAAATGGCTTGGATTAGACAAAAAATATAATTCATGGATTTCGAAAAATCAAATTGTATAAAATACTCTGCATATACTTTATCTTAATAAAACAAATGTCTTAAGTAATACATGTTTTTTTATTTATATATTTTGTACATATTTTATACATTATTTCATATACTTTATAAAATAATAAAAAGGAATTCGTAAATGACTTACACATATATTAACTTACAAAACCAATCATTTTAATATCTCTTAAATTAAACATTCGGCTTTGAATAAATCTGGATAAATATAAACAAGTTCCATGAGCATATAAGCATTTTCATCAATGCAACTCTTGTGTTGAATAATGTTTAGAGCATTTTCAAATATATTTCCTCCTTGACGTTGTAGTTCTCTCTTGACATTCTTGAAATAATTTATAAACTGTTGTCTTTTTAACATGTCAATGCCATACTTAACAAGTGGTAACACTTCCCATAACTTGCAGATTGATTCATAACCCAAGTACACATATGAGTTATTCTTTATAATTTTTATAACTGTAGAATTGGAAAATTGCTCAAATTGTATGGAAAAATTCTCAGCATTTATTGGTTGAATGTTATCGTTGGTATGTACATAATTAGTAATATATCCTTGAAAAGTGAGAAAATGGTTCCAATCCGTTTCGTCAAAAATTATTGCACCATTTTTATTTCCACACAGCTTTACACATGGATTATAACACAAGTCACTTGATAACCCCGTTGACACATACTTGCTCCTCGATTTATTTAACTTATGTCTTCTTTCTCCTAGTATCACTAAATCGTTTTTATTCTGCGGAGCTGGAGGTAAATTATTAAATAAGTCAAACTTCAGCTCAGGCAATACACTGCTGTATTCGTTCATCTTGAATAGTTGAAATTTAGAAGTTTCTTGAAATACCTTTGAGACACGAATATTAGTACGCAATATTGTCGGTGTCTAAGGAATTTATATATTAAAAGATAATTTTATTGGGAGGTATTTGAACTCTCTAGTTATGTTTTCCGGTCAGAACAGTTGATATCTGTCTGTAAGAGAGTACCATAATATCACCACCATTTTGCGCACCTCCCACCAATCGACCAATCATATGAGGGGGTGTGGTTTATCCCCTCCACTCATCCAATACGCTTAGGTGGGCGGAGCTTATCCCCTCCACTCAACAAATCCGCTTGTGTGGGTGGAGCTTATCCCCTCCATCGACCAATTACAATACATGGGTGGGGTTTATCTCGACCAATCACAATAAGTGGGTTGAGATTCACCTCCCACCAATCGACCAATCATATTATGAGGGGTGTGGTTTATCCCCTCCACTCAACAAATCCGCTTATGTGGGCGGAGCTTATCCCCTCCATCGACCAATTACAATACATGGGTGGGGTTTATCTCGACCAATCACAATAAGTGGGTTGAGATTCACCTCCCACCAATCGACCAATCATATTATGAGGGGTGTGGTTTATCCCCTCCACTCAACCAATTCGCTTAGGTGGGCGGAGCTTATCCCCTCCCATCGACCAATCACGTTCGGGGTGGGGGGAGGAGTGGGGGGTATACATGGGGCATATGGGGGGGGGGTACATGCCTTTTCTCATTATTAACCTACTTGTTTTTCTAATGGTCGGGAAGTATCAGTTCTAATTGTGTGGCCTAAATATTGGATTTCATTCGTCGCTATTACGCACTTTTCCGGTGACACTTTTAGATTGTGCAGACGTAGTCTTTCAAAGACTAACCTCAAGTGGGACATATGCTCCTTCACGTTTACGCTGTAAACGATTATATCATCTAAATACACTTTACAGAAATGGTGCAGGTAACCAGTTAAAACGTCCTTTGCCATGAATTTCTGAAAGGTACGGGGAGCTGTCTTGAGGCCGAAAGGCATGACATTGAATCTGTAAGCTGCCCCATCAGGAGTGGTAAAAGTCGAGAAATCTTTTGATGCTTCATCGAGCGGTATTTGCCAATATCCACTCTTTAAATCCAACACAGAAAAAATCTTAGAATTTCCTAAATCTTTAATACTTTCGTGTATTTTTGGTAAGACGGAAGCCTCGTCTTCAGTCATTTCGTTCAAATGGCGATAATCGATGCAAAAACGTGGTTTCTTGTCTGAGCGTTTTATGATCACGGGTGGTGAACTATATTGGGCAGTGCTAGGTTCGATGACGCCAGCTTTCAACATCTCTTCGATTTGGTCGTATATAATTTTCTTAGTACTCGGAGACATCGGATATGGTTTGATATTAAATGGTTTCGTGTCTTTTACTATAATTTTGTGTTTAACAGTCACTGTGGTTGCTTGAGTCGGTTCCGAAGTGAACAGATCGACAAATTCTTCGAACAGCGGCCGTAGAAATTTGTCTTTAATAACAAGCTCTTCAGGAAGTTTTGCCTGCTGTCTCTCCCTCTGAGAAGCTTGATTCCAGAAGGCGGTAATACGCTCTTCCGTGCCGGCATATAGGCATTTTCGGCCATAATCATATGCGACATTGTTTATATATAAGAATGGTGATCCTAATATTATCGTTTCGTTCAAATTTTCGATTACTTGAAAATCAATTTCAAAAGAAGTGCCTGAAATTATTACTTTTAATTTTGTCGTTCCAAGAGAGTCCACCATTCGATCTCCGCACGCCATAGCAAATGATCGACGTGTCGTGAGATTTTTAAAATTATCCATCATCCTCGGATGGATAACGTTTCGTGTCGAGCCTGAATCAATCAGTGCGTCGACCGCATGTTCATTTATCTGAACTTTTATACGAGGCAAAGGGAACGCTTCGCTCATATAATTTATTGACTCCCTTGTCTTGTGCATGGGAGCGTCGTAGTGGTCATGAGTATTAGAAATGTTTAATGGACATTGCTGCCGCCTTGGTTCGGCCGTTGTGCCGGGGATCTTGCAGATGAACCCTGGCCTGGGTCTCTGGCCCCTCGAAAGTTTCCCGGTCTCCTGTTGAGATGAGGGTTATTCGGGCATTGGCTATGGAAGTGCCACTGCACTGTGTCTGTACAGTATCGGCACGGGGTTGCCGGTCGGTCGGGTACTCGGAATTTCCCCGATCCGCCATTGAAATTGGTTTGCCTGCGGTCAGGATTCACTGATCCGCTTGAAGAATTAGGCATAAAAAAGGACGACCAGGCGCTCTGCCTGGACCGTCCTGTCGAGAGACATCCTCTCGGAAATGCACCCTCGGTGTTGTCGGAGTTGGGCTTCCATTGCCCCTGTTACTAGAATTTGGTTGACTGATGTGTCCCGGCTCTTGATAGTAAGACGCGCGGGACAGACGTTGGTCGATTAGCTGGATTAGCGACGTCTGTTCGTCAGCTGAATCCCGCTCGACGTTAGTAGCCGCTGCTATTAACATCTCTGTGGATGAAATTAGGTTGCTTCTCAAGCGTGACCTAATTTCTGGACGCAGTTGGTCCATGATGACCCGAGTTCTGATGGCTTCGGATTTGAAGGGATCAATACGATCGAAAAGGCAGGTTTTCCTTGTGATAAACACTGCCGTGTCGTCTAAAGACGTTTGTTTGACGGCATACAGTTGAGCAATAGCTCGTGACTGTATGTCGGGAGAATTAAATCTCGTAAGGAATCTTTCCTTGAATAAGGTATACGAAGTTGTCAACATCCTAAACTGTTCGGACCATCGTTGAGCTTCGCCCTTGAGTTGGCCGGTTACGTTATGGAGGCGATCATAGTCGTGGCTTATGCGAGCTCTGTCGAAATATTCCTCCATAATTTTCAGAAAAGCTTCTGGATCTTCATGATCAAGCCCATGGAACGTCACGTTCGGACATCTTTGTCTCTCATGGGGCGTACAGGTCGACACGTTCTGTATCGCCTGCACGAAGCCCTCTGCCATTTTCAGAAACATACTTTCCATCGAATTAGCAGTTTGTGGCTGTGAAGCAGATAAATTTGCATTATTTCCCTCTGGAAACAGTCGTTGTGGTTCTATCCCTCTAGAACCGTCGTCGACGAGCGGTGCGGTGACTCGCTCGTAAAATTCTCTTGGGGTCGACCCCTCGGAGTCTTCCGCCATGAATGAGAAAGGATTAGTTGGGTTTGGGGACGGCATGGTCCCTGCTCGGGCGCCATGTGAACGATCCATGCTTTGATGGAAGTCTGAAGGACGTATTTTCTGCTCGAAAAACTTAGAAAAATTAAAAAAAAATAGGAAAAAGAAAAAATTAATTTTCTTTTTCCTCAACCTTTTCTTAAATTCTAAATAATAATATTACGTTCACAAAATTTTTAGGGTTCAACGTGACTGTTTCAGACGGAGAATAATGGATAAATCATACTTACTGTCGTTTATGCTTAACTGCGGCTCTGATGGTATTAATCGGAAGACGTCGTAACACTATAAATCTAACACTGTCTGTTTCACACTCTCTTATAATTAAATCTGAAAGGGAATTTTGTTAGAAAACACAACTAAAAGACAATATAAAGTTCAAAATATGTATATTAAATCTTTAAAAAAATTATGTTTTTACAACAACTTCTTCAGAGAAAATGTTAACAAACAATGGTCTGACCCGTGTACAACAGATGGTGAGGAACGGGACGATTCATACGGTACCAACTACCATCCAATATGCAGTTTGATAAGCTAACGATGCACAAAAAGATTCAAGAAAAGTTTCATGTAACTGAAATTTTGGTGGGCTTATGCTTGCCTGTCTTATAAACGTATTTATTAATTCACATAAATTTTGGTCGCTCCTCGGAGCTTAAAATTGCTTGAAGCGTTTCTACTTCGTTTGTATTATGCAATAACAAATTTTACGTTCAGGCAAGGCAGATCCCATGCACGTGTGAGTACATGGTATAGATACTTTTTTGACTCCGAATCACTGAGGAACCGGTTTAGGGCAAACCCCGTCAAAACTCATCATTTCCCCGTCAAATCCGACTGCTAGGAAATGATGGGGGTCCCATGTCGCTAAGGGCTATTTTCGCTATAACTTCCGATATACTTTGAATAGTCGTTGGACTAACTTATCCTCATATTCAATACCTCGTAAGAGTTGCAGTGCTTGACAACGTGGATTCGTAAAAGGGTTTTTAATCTTGGAAATTTGGAAGTTCAAGTCCAATTTTAGTATACTTTCTAAAATTGGGTGGTCGGGGCGACATTACGTCCCTGTGAAGCGACATTCACTACACTTTCTAAATTAACGCTCCTTGAAGAGTTAGCGAAAATTTGGCATAAAAAATGCTCCGAAGAGCAAAAAATATATTTCCAAGAATTAAAAACCTCCTCCTCGGCGTTTTTACGTGAAGCACGCTTTTCTTACGAAGTATTTCCTAAGTCGGATTTTGTTACAACGTCGAAAAGTATATCGGGGTTATAGCGTTCTTTAACATTAACCCATCTCCTGCTACACCGAACACCTGTTATGATCATATAATGCAAAACTACACATGACCGAACACGTTTGGGTAATTGATGTGCACATGTAATACAAATCTGCATATGTCCCGAGCAAATCAGTTGTGAAAAGGTCTACTTCTTTATTAACTCAAGTCCTGCTATATTGAGCAACTATTATGATTATATATTGCAAAGCTACATATGACCGAACACGTTTGTGTAATTGATGTGCACATGTAGTACAAATCTGCACGGGTCCCCAGTATCAGTTGTGAATAAGTCTGTTTCTTTGTTAACCCACCTCCTGCTAAACTGAGCACCTATTATGATCGTATAATGCAAAACTAAACAGGACCGAACACGTTTTGGTAATTGATGTGCACATATAGTACAAACCTGCATGGGTCCCGAGTAAATCATTTGTGAAAAGTTATCTTTCTCTGTCAACCCAACTTCTGCTATATTGAGCCACTGTTATGGTCATATAATGCACAACTACGCGTGCCCCAACATGTTTAGGTGATTGATGTGCACATGTAGTACAAATCTGCATGGGACCCGAGTAAATCAGTTGTGAATAAGTCTATTTCTTTGTTAACCCATCGCATGCTACACTGAGCACCTGTTATGATCATATAATGCACAACTACACGTGCCCGAACACGTTTTGGTAATTGATGTGCACATGTAGTACAAACCTGCATGGGTCCCGAGTAAATCAGTTGTGAATAAGTCTATTTCTTTGATAACCCATCTCCTGCTAAACTGAGCACCTATTATGATCATATAATGCAAAACTACACATGACCGAACACGTTTTGGTAATTGATGTGCACATGTAGTACAAACCTGCATGGGTCCCGAGTAAATCAGTTGTGAATAAGTCTATTTCTTTGATAACCCATCTCCTGCTACACTGAGCACCTATTATGATCATATAGTGCAAAACTACAGATGACCGAACACGTTTGAATAATTGATGTGCAAATGTAATACAAATCTGCATGGGTCCCGAGTAAATCAGTTGTGAATAAGTCTATTTCGTTGTTAACCCATCTACTGCTATATTGAGCCACTGCTATGATCATATAATGCACAACTACACGTGCCCGAACACGTTTAGGTAATTGATGTGCACATGTAGTACAAATCTGCATGGGTCCCGAGTGAATCAGTTGTGAATAAGTCTATTTCGTTGTTAACCCATCTCCTGTTACACTGAGCACCTGTTATGATCTTATAATGCAAAACTACACATGACCGAACACGTTTTTGTAATTGATGTGCACATATAGTACAAATCTGCATGGGTCCCGAGTAAATCAGCTGTGAATAAGTCTATTTCGTTGTTAACCCATCTCCTGTTACACTGAGCACCTGTTATGATCATATAATGCAAAACTACACATGACCGAACACGTTTTGATGATTGATGTGCACATGTAGTACAAACCTGCATGGGTCCCGAGTAAATCAGTTGTGAAAAGTTATCTTTCTCTGTTAACCCAACTCCTGCTATATTGAGCCACTGTTATGATCATATAATGCACAACTACACGTGCCCGAACACGTTTAGGTAATTGATGTGCACATGTGGTACAAAACTGCATGGGTCCCGAGTATTACAGTTGTGAATAAGTCTATTTCCTTGTTAACCCGTCTTTTGCTCCACTGAGCACCTATTATGATCATATAATGCAAAACTACATATCACCGAACACGTTTGGGTAATTGATGTGCACATGTAATACAAATCTGCATGGGTCCCGAGCAAATCAGTTGTGAATAGGTCTACTTCTTTATTAACTCAAGTCCTGCTACATTGAGCAACTATTATGGTTATATATTGCAAAACTACATATGATCGAATACGTTTGGGTAATTGATGTGCACATGTAGTACAAATCTGCACGGGTCCTGAGTAAATCAGTTTTCAATAAGTCTATTTCGTTGTTAACCCATCTCCTGCTACACTGAGCACCTGTTATGATCATATAATGCAAAACTACAAATGACCGAACACGTTTTGGTAATTGATGTGAACATGTAGTACAAATCTGCATGGGTCCCGAGTAAATCAGTTGTGAATAAGTCTATTTCTTTGTTAACCCATCTCCTGCTACACCGAACACCTGTTATGATCATATAATGCAAAACTACACATGACCGAACACGTTTGGGTAATTGATGTGCACATGTAGTACAAATCTGCACGGGTCCCGAGTAAATCAGTTTTCAATAAGTCTATTTCGTTGTTAATGTGAACGATCCATGCTTTGATGGAAGTCTGAAGGACGTATTTTCTGCTCGAAAAACTTAGAAAAATTAAAAAAAATAGGAAAAAGAAAAAATTAATTTTCTTTTTCCTCAACCTTTTCTTAAATTCTAAATAATAATATTACTTTCACAAAATTTTTAGGGTTCAACGTGACTGTTTCAGACGGAGAATAATGGATAAATCATACTTACTGTCGTTTATGCTTAACTGCGGCTCTGATGGTATTAATCGGAAGACGTCGTAACACTATAAATCTAACACTGTCTGTTTCACACTCTCTTATAATTAAATCTGAAAGGGAATTTTGTTAGAAAACACAACTAAAAGACAATATAAAGTTCAAAATATGTATATTAAATCTTTAAAAAAATTATGTTTTTACAACAACTTCTTCAGAGAAAATGTTAACAAACAATGGTCTGACCCGTGTACAACACATGGTGAGGAACGGGACGATTCATACGGTACCAACTACCATCCAATATGCAGTTTGATAAGCTAACGATGCACAAAAAGATTCAAGAAAAGTTTCATGTAACTGAAATTTTGGTGGGCTTATGCTTGCCTGTCTTATAAACGTATTTATTAATTCACATAAATTTTGGTCGCTCCTCGGAGCTTAAAATTGCTTGAAGCGTTTCTACTTCGTTTGTATTATGCAATAACAAATATTACGTTCAGGCAAGGCAGATCCCATGCACGTGTGAGTACATGGTATAGATACTTTTTTGACTCCGAATCACTGAGGAACCGGTTTAGGGCAAACCCCGTCAAAACGCATCATTTCCCCGTCAAATCCGACTGCTAGGAAATGATGGGGGTCCCATGTCGCTAAGGGCTATTTTCGCTATAACTTCCGATATACTTTGAATAGTCGTTGGACTAACTTATCCTCATATTCAATACCTCGTAAGAGTTGCAGTGCTTGACAACGTGGATTCGTAAAAGGGTTTTTAATCTTGGAAATTTGGAAGTTCAAGTCCAATTTTAGTATACTTTCTAAAATTGGGTGGTCGGGGCGACATTACGTCCCTGTGCAGCGACATTCACTACAATTTCTAAATTAACGCTCCTTGAAGAGTTAGCGAAAATATGGCATAAAAAATGCTCCGAAGAGCAAAAAATATATTTCCAAGAATTAAAAACCTCCTCCACGGCGTTTTTACGTGAAGTACGCTTTTCTTACGAAGTATTTCCTAAGTCGGATTTTGTTACAACGTCGAAAAGTATATCGGGGTTATAGCGTTCTTTAACATTAACCCATCTCCTGCTACACCGAACACCTGTTATGATCATATAATGCAAAACTACACATGACCGAACACGTTTGGGTAATTGATGTGCACATGTAATACAAATCTGCATGGGTCCCGAGCAAATCAGTTGTGAAAAGGTCTACTTCTTTATTAACTCAAGTCCTGCTATATTGAGCAACTATTATGGTTATATATTGCAAAGCTACATATGACCGAACACGTTTGGGTAATTGATGTGCACATGTAGTACAAATCTGCACGGGTCCCCAGTATCAGTTGTGAATAAGTCTGTTTCTATGTTAACCCATCTCCTGCTAAACTGAGCACCTATTATGATCGTATAATGCAAAACTACACATGAGCGAACATTTTTTGGTAATTGATGTGCACATGTAGTACAAACCTGCATGGGTCCCGAGTAAGAAAAGTTATCTTTCTCTGTTAACCCAACTCCTGCTATATTGAGCCACTGTTATGATCATATAATGCACAACTACACGTGCCCCAACATGTTTAGGTAATTGATGTGCACAAGTAGTACAAATCTGCATGGGTCCCGAGTAAATCAGTTGTGAATAAGTCTATTTCTTTGTTAACCCATCTCCTGCTACACTGAGCACCTGTTATGATCATATAATGCAAAACTACATATCACCGAACACGTTTGTGTAATTGATGTGCACATGTAATACAAATCTGCATGGGTCCCGAGTGAATCAGTTGTGAATAAGTCTATTTCTTTGTTAACCCATCTCCTGCTAAACTGAGCACCTATTATGATCATATGATGCAAAACTACACACGACCGAACACGTTTTGGTAATTGATGTGCACATATAGTACAAACCTGCATGGGTCCCGAGTAAAGCAGTTGTGAAAAGTTATCTTTCTCTGTCAACCCAACTCCTGCTATATTGAGCCACTGTTATGGTCATATAATGCACAACTACACGTGCCCCAACATGTTTAGGTGATTGATGTGCACATGTAGTACAAATCTACATGGGTCCCGAGTAAATCAGTTGTGAATAAGTCTATTTCTTTGTTAACTCATCTCCTGCTACACAGAGCACCTGTTATGATCATATAATGCACAACTACACATGACCGAACACGTTTTGATAACTGATGTGCACATATAGTACAAACCTGCATGGGTCCCGAGTAAAGCAGTTGTGAAAAGTTATCTTTCTCTGTCAACCCAACTCCTGCTATATTGAGCCACTGTTACGATCATATAATGCACAACTACACGTGCCCGAACACGTTTAGGTAATTGATGTGCACATGTAGTACAAAACTGCATGGGTCCCGAGTATTACAGTTGTGAATAAGTCTATATCTTTGTTAACTCATCTTTTGCTCCACTGAGCACCTATTATGATCATATAATGCAAAACTGCATATCACCGAACACGTTTGGGTAATTGATGTGCACATGTGATACAAATCTGCATGGGTCCCGAGTGAATCAGTTGTGAATAAGCCTATTTCTTTGTTAACCTATCTCCTGCTACACTGAGCACCTGTTATGATCATATAATGCACAACTACACGTGCCCGAACACGTTTTGGTAATTGATGTGCACATATAGTACAAATCTGCATGGGTTCCGAGTAAATCAGTTGTGAATAAGTCTATTTCTTTGTTAACCCATCTCCTGCTAAACTGAGCACCTATTATGATCATATAATGCAAAACTACATATCACCGAACACGTTTGGGTAATTGATGTGCACATGTAATACAAATCTGCATGGGTCCCTAGTGAATCAGTTGTGAATAAGTCTATTTCGTTGTTAACCCATCTCCTGTTACACTGAGCACCTGTTATGATCATGTAATGCAAAACTACACATGACCGAACACGTTTTGGTAATTGATGTGAACATGTAGTACAAATCTGCATGGGTCCCGAGTAAATCAGTTGTGAATAAGTCTATTTCGTTGTTAACCCATCTCCTGCTACACTGAGCACCTGTTACGATCATATAATGCAAAACTACAGATGACCGAACACGTTTTGGTAATTGATGTGAACATGTAGTACAAATCTGCATGGATCCCGAGTAAATCAGTTGTGAATAAGTCTATTTCTTTGTTAACCCATCTCCTGCTGCACTGAGCACCTGTTATGATCATATAATGCAAAACTAAATATCACCGAACACGTTTGGGTAATTGATGTGCACATGTAATACAAATCTGCATGGGTCCCTAGTGAATCAGTTGTGAATAAGTCTATTTCTTTGTTAACCCATCTCCTGCTACACCGAACACCTGTTATGATCATATAATGCAAAACTACACATGACCGAACACGTTTGGGTAATTGATGTGCACATGTAATACAAATCTGCATGGGTCCCGAGCAAATCAGTTGCGAAAAGGTTTACTTCTTTATTAACTCAAGTCCTGCTATATTGAGCAACTATTATGGTTATATATTGCAAAACTACATATGATCGAATACGTTTGGGTAATTGATGTGCGCATGTAGTACAAATCTGCACGGGTCCCGAGTAAATCAGTTTTCAATAAGTCTATTTCGTTGTTAACCCATCTCCTGCTACACCGAACACCTGTTATGATCATATAATGCAAAACTACACAAGACCGAACACGTTTGGGTAATTGATGTGCACATGTAATACAAATCTGCATGGGTCCCGAGCAAATCAGTTGTGAAAAGGTCTACTTCTTTATTAACTCAAGTCCTGCTATATTGAGCAACTATTATGATTATATATTGCAAACCTACATATGACCGAACACGTTTAGGTAACTGATGTGCACATGTAATACAAATCTGCATGGGTCCCGAGCAAATCAGTTGTGAAAAGGTCTACTTCTTTATTAACTCAAGTCCTGCTATATTGAGCAACTATTATGGTTATATATTGCAAAACTACATATGATCGAATACGTTTGGGTAATTGATGTGCACATGTAGTACAAATCTGCACGGGTCCCGAGTAAATCAGTTTTCAATAAGTCTATTTCGTTGTTAACCCATCTCCTGCTACACCGAACACCTGTTATGATCATATAATGCAAAACTACACATGACCGAACACGTTTGGGTAATTGATGTGCACATGTGATACAAATCTGCATGGGTCCCGAGCAAATCAGTTGTGAAAAGGTCTACTTCTTTATTAACTCAAGTCCTGCTATATTGAGCAACTATTATGGTTATATATTGCAAACCTACATATGACCGAACACGTTTAGGTAACTGATGTGCACATGTAATACAAATCTGCATGGGTCCCGAGTAAATCAGTTGTGAATAAGTCTATTTCTTTGTTAACCCATCTCCTGCTACACCGAACACCTGTTATGAGCATATAATGCAAAACTACACATGACCGAACACGTTTGGGTAATTGATGTGCACATGTAGTACAAATCTGCACGGGTCCCCAGTATCAGTTGTGAATAAGTCTATTTCTTTGTTAACCCATCTCCTGCCACACTGAGCACCTATTATGATCATGTAATGCAAAACTACATATGACCGAACACGTTTGGGTAATTGATGTGCACATGTAACACAAATCTGCATGGGTCCCGAGTAAAACAGTTGTGAATAAGTCCATTTCGTTGTTAACCCGTCTCCTGCTACACTGAACCACTCTTATGATCATATAATGCACAACTACACGTGCCCGAACACGTTTTGATAATTGATGTGCACATGTAGTACAAACCTGGATGGGTCCCGAGTAAATCAGTTGTGAAAAGTTATCTTTCTCTGTTAACCCAACTCCTGCTATATTGAGCCACTGTTATGATCATATAATGCACAACTACACGTGCCCCAACATGTTTAGGTAGTTGATGTGCACATGTAGTACAAATCTGCATGGGTCCCGAGTAAATCAGTTGTGAATAAGTCTATTTCTTTGTTAACCCATCTCCTGCTATACTGAGCACCTATTATGATCATATAATGCACAACTACACGTGCCCGAACACGTTTAGGTAATTGATGTGCACATGTAGTACAAAACTGTATGGGTCCCGAGTATATCAGTTGTGAATAAGTCTATTTCTTTGTTAACCCATCTTTTGCTCCACTGAGCACCTATTATGATCATATAATGCAAAACTACACATGACCGAACACGTTTTGGTAATTGATGTGCACATGTAGTACAAATCTGCACGGGTCCCGAGTAAATCAGTTTTCAATAAGCCTATTTCGTTGTTAACCCATGTCCTGCTACACTGAGCACCTGTTATGAACATATAATGCAAAACTACACATGACCGAACACGTTTTGGTAATTTATGTGCACATGCAGTACAAATCTGCATGGGTCCCGAGTAAATCAGTTTTCAATAAGCCTATTTCGTTGTTAACCCATGTCCTGCTACACCGAACACCTGTTATGATCATATAATGCAATACTACACATGACCGAACACGTTTGGGTAATTGATATGCACATGTAGTACAAATCTGCACGGGTCCCCAGTATCAGTTGTGAATAAGTCTATTTCTTTGTTAACCCATCTCCTGCCACACTGAGCACCTATTATGATCATGTAATGCAAAACTACATATGACCGAACACGTTTGGGTAATTGATGTGCACATGTAACACAAATCTGCATGAGTCCCGAGTAAAACAGTTGTGAATAAGTCTATTTCGTTGTTAACCCGTCTCCTGCTACACTGAGCCACTCTTATGATCATATAATGCAAGTTTTGGTCGTTGGACCGAATAACAAATTTTTAAAAAGGAATCGAAACTTTATTACACCAGAAAATAACAGTAATTACAATTAGCGGTAATCTTATGAAGTGAGTCAATCTTACATGTTAACAAGCATTTATAACCTCGGTCTTATCGTAAACCTGATGTATGCATTTATCATAACAAAGGAGACATATGATATACGCTCACGTAACTTCTCCCGGCTTAAGTGAAAAATTAATAGTTTGATTGATTTTTCATACAATTATATCATTATTTGAATTTACTGTATCATTATTTTTAAATTTAAATTTTGAAAAGTATTTAGTATATATCAGGTAAACGATAAATATTATAAATATAATATACAATAATATTGTAAAAATAGATGGTTTAGAAATATAAACAGAGTTATTTATATTACTTAATTCTTGTTTTTGGGATTCTAAGTCCCTCTGAGTCTTTAATAGTTGATGGGTATTAATTAAATTAAGATCAAATGTTCCGGGATTATAGTTTGTTAATTTATCACTTGTTTTTGTTTCTAAATTAAGTTTTGGAAGATCGATATTTTTAAAATTGAGTTTAGGATTAGAGTATGTTTTTAAAATATGGTTTTCTATGTTAATAGTACACGTCGTGTCTAAGTCTATAACGTAACTACCAAAAAGTGGTATATTGTCTTTAATATTTTTGCATTGTTGAACAGCAACTAAAGGTTGTGGTACAATAACAATCGATTTTTCATTAATTATCTTTTGAATTTGGAGTTCATTAATATTGACAGGTATTGGGTAACAATTATCTATATTTTTTGAGAATTTTAATAAGCCAACTTCGCAAGGTGCGTTGTGATTAATTTTAGTTGGGTTCATATTATTACAAAGATATTCCTCTGCTGATATTTCTTTACATTTATCATTAGAAAGTATAAAATTATTATCACTTAAAGCTAAATAAGTATTCTTAGGTAAAATCATTTGGTAAGACTTATCATATTGCATCGGTAAAGGATATAATTGATAATATTGATAACTATTAGGTTCAACTAGTGGAATTTCGAGTATAAAAATTATTTCATAATTTTTGGAATAACTTTTAATATTTACAATATTTTCGAATCCTAAAATATTATCTAAAGTGGGTTCCAATGGTAATTTAACGTCTGTTAGATATTTTCCTGTTAATTGTATTTCAGAAAATAAGTCAATAGGCCTAACAATAGAATTATGCAAAGTGTTTAATTTTGCTCTACTTTATCGAGAATACTATAGATCGTTTGATAAATAACTGTAATTTGGTTTAAGACCATTTGCGCCATGAAATAGTGATAGTTAGCAGTTATTATATTAATAGACATGTTTTTTATTGCATATTCGATTTGCCGAATTCGAGATTGTAACATTGACTGATTATGTGACAGGTTTCGAGCTAGATTATTAAAATTAGTTATTGATGAATTTAGCAAAGAAATTTGGTTTTCTAAAATAACTTTGAATTTATTTTGATTAGTTTGAAGTTGATTTATTTTAAAATTGAATTTTTCGGCATCTTCGTTATCTAGGTTGCCCGTTAAGCATTTAATGATAGATCCTAGGCCATTTATTATTCCTCTTTTTTGTCTTATTGATTTTGGGTTTAATTGATTGATTTGTTCCAGAATTTTCGATTCTAAATTTTGAATTATATTATATGAATTAAAGTATTCCCTATAATATGTTTGATTAGACTTTATTGATGATTTTAAGGTATTAAATTTCGATTTTATGTCTTGAAATTCTTTAACAATTGGTTGTAAGTCGAATATTTGTATAAAAGACCAGTATCTGTTAGTTATTTGTGTACTCCCTAGTCGTATTGGTAATAGTCCGGGGTTGTCTTCTATTTTGTGATAGGTCGGTTGGGTTATTCCTGGTTCGAGGAAGAAGAACCTGAAATATTATGGGGTTTCTTTAATTCTTTTAGGTGTATAATTAGAGTTTTATTGTTTTTTTAGGTTTTTTACTTTGGCTCGGTTATGTGTGAGTAATTCGATTAATTTATAAGGTCCGACAAATTTATTTTTACTTTTCGACCTTTCACTCAACTTTTTATAAACTATTTGATTAATTTTAAAATGTTGTTGACTATCGCCTTTTTCGTTACGTTTATCGATTATTTTCTGTTTATTAATTTCTTGATTTTTCGATATTTCTTGGTATAATGTCGTTAGTTTGTCTTTGTGGTTTGAAATATAGTCTGAATAGAAAGTTGTAGATATTAAATCGAATGGGTCTCTGAGATTGGTATGTCCGAAAGTAAGTTCAAAAGGTGTATATTTGGTAGAAGAGTGGGTTGTATTATTATAAGCTATAAGTGCGTAGGGCATTAATTGTGTCGGAGTAAAGTCTTTATGTGTTTGTTTTAAAATTCGTAAATGTTCGATTAGTGTCGAGTGGAACCTTTCTACTGGTGATTTAGATTCCTGATGTTTTGGGGTAGTGAAATGTACTTTAATTTTTTGTAGTTTTAAAAGTTCTGTAATTGTTTCATTTTTGAATTCAGTGCCGCTGTCCACGACTATTGTCTCTGGGATACCGTAGATTGAAAAATAGTGGATTAATTTTTCTTGTACCGATATGGCGTCTCTATTACATGGAAATGCTTGGCCTAATTTTGTAAATTTGTCTATAATAGTTAAAAATGATTGTTTATCAAAAAAGAAAAGGTCCATATGTAAGATTTGGAACGGTTTGCTAGGTGTTTCGGTTAGAACTAAAGGTACATAGGGGTTTTGTCGAGAGTATTTGGCTGTTTGGCAAATTTCACATTGATTAATATAGTCTGTTATGTCATTTTTCATATTTTTCCAATAGTAATTAATTTTTAGTCTGTCATATGTGTCGTTAATACCTCGGTGGTTCGTTTTGCCTTCATGTTGGTGTTTGATTAGAATAATTTGTTCATCTTTTTCGGTAATGTTATTAAATAATTTAGTGCATTGAAATAATTTTAGTGGTTTAAAATTAAGCATGTATGTTTGGGTAAATAATGGTATTAGTTGTTTGCATCTAAAATAAGTGTACGTCCGTCTGTTTGGGTCGACGTAATTTTTTAAGGTGTCAATTACAGATCGCGGGTCGTTTAATGGAATTTTTATTGTTTTAATAGTTCTGTCGTCGATATTCGTTTGAACCATTTCGATACCTGGGTGAGGATTTTTGTCAATTATGATTTGAATTGGTTTATTATTAATAATTTCATCTAGTATAGGTATTCCGTTGTTTTCGGTGTCGTTACTACTTGTATGGGCTGTTTCGTCTTGGTCATTAATTCTTATGTCCTGAAGTACAGTAATTTTTTGTTGGTTGTTTATAGTCTGGTTTTCGGTAGGGGCTTCTAAGTTTGCGTTTTCATTTTGAGTATCGTTAGGAGTGTTTGATGTTTGAATTGGGTTTTCAGCTAGTTCTCTCAGAAAATCTAATATATTTTGGTCTGTATCGCCAGGGTTATTTATTATAGACTCGGTTTCATTCATGTTTAATTGAATGCGCGATAGGGCATCCGCGTTGGTGTTTTGTTTGCCATTTTTGTAGACGATTTCGAAGTCATACTCTTCGAGTTTCAATCGCCACCTGATTAATTTTGAGTTAGGTATGACTGGTGGTCGAGAGGTGAGCGCACTTGCCTCTCACCCAAAAGTTCCGGGTTCGATCCCCGGTCGTGGAAGTGGAAAATACTGTGAGAGGGATTTTTCCACTATACACGGATATTGGGTGTGTGTCCCTTGTCTCTAAATGTGTAGCCCCCTCCCACACAAGGCTCTTCTAGAGCCTTCCGGGATAAAGGGGGTCGTAATTACCTGTGGTGTTATTTATTTATTTATTTAGGTTGAAAAGCCAAACGAGTGGGCGGTGATCTGTGTATATTTTAAACTTATTCCCGAATAGATAACATCGATGGATTTTGCAAGCCCATAAAATCGATAATAGCTCGCGTTCAATAACGGAATATCGTTGTTCGGTTTCATTAAGGGTTCGGGATGCATAACATATTGGTCTATCGTTAGGAGGGGTTCCTTGGGACAGAACATTTCCCAAAGCTACATTAGACGCATCCGTAGTTAAAACAAAAGGCTTGGTAAAATCGGGGTACTGCAAAATCGGAGCATTCATTAATAAATTTTTTAGGTGGTAAAATGAATTTATGAATTCTGTAGAATGAACAACTTTAGAATCCTTTTTTAGGCACAATGTCATAGGCTTGGAAATTTTCGCGAAATCTTTAATAAATTTGCGGTAATAACCGGCAAGTCCCAGGAAAGATTTTATTTCCTTTTGGGTTTTTGGAATGGGGTAATTTTTGATAGCCGAAATTTTATCAGGATTAGGTTTTACTCCTGTAGGTGTGATTAGGTGTCCTAAATATGCTACTTCCCGCTAATTAGACTCGCGTATTCTTTGGAAAACCGATTTTAATCTTTGAACGTGTTCCTGAAGTGACGTGGAGAATATGATAATATCGTCTAGATATACTGCGCAGATTTCGTTTTGTAGACCACGGAGAATATTATTCATAACCCTTTGAAAGGTTGACGGCGCGTTCTTTAACCCAAAAGGCATGCGCTTAAATTCATAATGTCCAGTATCAGTCGAAAAAGCTGTTTTTGGAACGTCATCGGGGTTCATCTCTATCTGATGAAATCCGTTAGCCAAGTCGAGAGTCGAAAAATAGTTACATTTACCTAATTTGTCTAATATGTCTAAAATGTTAGGTAGTGGGAATTTGTCGTCAATTGTTTGTTCGTTTAATTTCCGGTAATCGATAACTACTCGCCATTTTCTTTTGTTCGACGCATCTAATTTTTTTGGCACTATCCAAATTGGAGAGGACCATGGAGAATTTGAGGGTTGAATTATCTTAGAGTCTAGCATTTTTTGTATTTGTGAATTGACTTCTGCTTTATGTATATACGGATATCTGTAAGATTTAGTAAAAATTGGAGAATCATTTTTAAGTTTAATTTCGTGTTTAATTTGGTTGGTAAATGACAAAGGGACGTCTTCATGGTGAAATATATCTCGATATTCAAAACAGAGATTACGAATGGCTTCGTACTCCTCTTTATTACAGTGGCTTAGTCTTAAGTTTTTAAGATTTTGTTTCAGTAAATTGTCATAGTTTTGAGGGCATTTAATATTTTCGTAAGGTGGTGGTTCTTCAAAAAAATTTACTTCGGTTTCATTAATTAATTCAATATTGAAAGGTTTCGAAATTGTTAGACTAACGTCTTTCTCGCTTAAATTTAGTATGGTTGTTATGGTTTCATTATTTTGAATTTTAACCAATGATTGGGGAATTTCCGTATTTAGGGTTTTCGTATAATGTAATATTCCTATGCCTCTATCCTGTATTGTTGGAATTTTTATTACTTGTTGTGTTCTTCCAGGGATTGTTATGTGATAAGGTTCAAATTTTTTTTCTGGGTTTGTATTAGAAAAATTTTGAAAAGTTGAGTACATTGGTAATATGGCATTGGGCGTAATTAGTCTATAATTTTCTAAATCTATTTTTGCTCTAATTTGTGACAGAAGGTCTAACCCTATTAGTCCATTAAATTTTTCAGAAAAATCGAACAGGTAAAATTTATGATTTCCGGTTGTATTAAAGCTGGGAAATAGAGGTATATTAATAATTTCATTATTAAAAGATGTTGCGTGGGCGGTTGACACTTGAAATAGTTCGTTCCTTATACAATTTGGAAAAAATGTATATGCTAATTTTGGGTTTATAAAACTTCGAGTACTACCTGTATCTATTAAAAATTTTGCATCAATTTCGGGGATAATTATAAATGTAAGTTCGGGAGAGTAATTGTTTAAATGTATTACGTCGAATTTTGTGTTTTGATAGTCTGGTGAAAATCCTGATGTTGTGATTGTTGTTCATTATTATCTGTCTGGTTCGAGTCATAAAGTTCGTTTTGGTTAATATTATATTGATTAGCAGTATAATCAATATGTGGATATAATTGGTTGTCATTGTTATAAGTAGAATGTAATGAGTAAAAATCATCCTGATTATAGTCGCATTCCAAATGATTAGTAGTATAATCATTATGTTGATTATCACAATTATTTTCGGTTATTTGTTGTTCGAATGGATTCTCGAAAATTAATTTCTCCGAAACCTCCTGATTAAATAATTGATTCGGTTTACGATTATTTTGAAAATTATTAGTGTTTCTAGTATTAACACTCATAGGAGTGGGTCTATAATTAGGGTGGACATATCCGGGTTTCCAAACATTTTGGGGCTTCCCAAATACTTCTCTATTAGTGGGAAAATGTTGATTGAAATTTGGCTTGGGTGTAATTGGTATTGGACCTCTAGGAAAATGTTGAGAATTATTACTAGTGAAATTGGGCATATTGAAATTTTGATGTGGATTCTGATTTATAGGGAAGTTTTGAAAATTGTTAGCGAAATTCGGTTGATTAAATCTGTAAGATGGGTTCTGATAATTTTGATTATGTGGATACGTTTGAAAACTTGTAGATGGATGATTTATTGATGGATAATTCATTGGAGAATTATTTGAAGTTGGTTTGTGTACAGGCTTTGGCATGAAATCAGAGTTTGACCTATGCTTAAATTGTTCAAAATTTTCTTCCTCTTGTACAAAGCTCATGGCTTGTTCGAGGGAATTGGGGTTCCTCAATCTGACCACTAACTGAATATTAGAAGGTAAATTCTTTAAATAAGTTTTTATAGCAAATGAATCATAGTGATTTATTTTCATAAGTTTCATTTCTTTAGTTTCGTTTGTTGCATTTAACTTTGAAAACAAGAGACTTACGAGTGTCTTGAATTCTCATCCCAAAATTTAATGGGTGCTCATTTTTATTTATTTTTAGTGATAACAAGTCCTGGATTAAACAGTCTATATTTCTTTGATCCGAAAATGTGATTATTAGAAGATCTTTAATTAATTGCCAGCTATTTATTTCCGATCGCGAACATATTAAATCTGCGGCCCGTCCTTTTAATTTGGAATATATGGTGTCTAACAAACAAATATTAATAGCTGCAGCAGGGTTTTGATTATTTTGAAAAGCTTTTAGTAAATTTTCAGAGGATGTAATAAATCTTTGCAATAACTTAGGGTTACCATCAAATGCTGGAATGTTATCAGCTTGGTACCGTAATAAAGCGTAATTAATTTCGGTCATATTTGAATTATTTTCTGAATTTGAATTATTTGAACTTAAATTATTTGAATTTAGATTATTTTCTGAATTTGAATTATCTGAAATAGCTAGATTTCCGAGGTTATTTAAAAGGTCTTCCAGTTTGATATATCACAATAAATTTATAATCAATAATAATATAAAATGTTCAATAATAATAAAATGGTTAGTTGTTTATAATTGGTTGTTAGTTAGAAAAATAAAATATTCTTACAATATAACTATAGATGGTTTCATTGATGGCTAAAGATGTTTTCTAGCTTGGGCCAAACCTTTCTATACAAGAATTACGGTCACTTGTAGTCTTTGAAAGGTGAGTGCTCTGTCTTGGTTCTTCGAGGGTTTGTGTAAACAAGTTACACGTGCAAAGCCTCACGATGTCTTCTTTGCTTCGGATAGGGTGGAAAATATATAATATCTCCACAGCCTAATCACTGATGGCTTCTTTCTTGATATTCTGGACCTGGGGCCTCCTGGATACGACGTTTCTTACGGCTACGTTAAAATGTACCTACTTCTATCTTGAAAATCGGCTCCTTGTCCTGGTTTTCTTCTTAAGTCTAACTTACTCCTAAGATGTCGACGAAGAGTCTAGACGATACTAGATATCCTGGGCAAATTTCCCTCTTCTTTGACTTGATCACGATGATCGATTTTGTATAATTACCTGGCTTGATTGCCCAACAATTACAGCGATAGTAATTGGTAATTATATGTGACTTGCATAGACTTTTTTCTTGTGTTCCTGTCTTCTCATTCGGCTACTCGATCCACCGAATTGGTTAGTTTTTTCTCCCCTCGTAGATTCGTTTAGTAATTTAAGGATTGAAATCTAAAAAGAATCAGCGATTGATCTTTTATTACTAATCCGTTCCGACTGCGCCAGTTTTGGTCGTTGGACCGAAAAACAAATTTTTAAAAAGGAATCGAAACTTTATTACACCAGAAAATAACAGTAATTACAATTAGCGGTAATCTTATGAAGTGAGTCAATCTTACATGTTAACAAGCATTTATAACCTCGGTCTTATCGTAAACCTGATGTATGCATTTATCATAACAAAGGAGACATATGATATACGCTCACGTAACTTGCGTTAGGCGCAAACAATTGAAATGTTTTGTAAATGTTTGCTTTTACGATTATAAGGTATTTTATACGAATTTGTAGTGAATTTAATTATCTACATGTTTTTCTTTAATGTTCTGTTTAGTGTCTAGAATTTTTAGGATTGGGGGAGTTTCTAGACGTGATTCCTTTGTGTTGCATAGTTAATAACATTTTGATTTTTGGGAGAGCAACAAAATTATACTTTAGGAATTGCAATATAACTTTTACGTTTTTTTTTTAATTATTATTATTGTGCGTTAGGCGCCAATAACTGAAATGCTTTGTAAATGTTTGCTTTCACGATTATAGGGTATTTTATACGAATTTGTAGTGAATTCAATTACCTACACGTTTTTTATTAATGTTCTGTTTAGTGTCTAGAATTTTTAGGGTTGGAGGTGTTCTTAGACGTGATTCTTTTGTGTTGCGTACTTAATAACATTTTCATTTTTGGGAGTACAACTAAATTATACTTTATGAATTGCAATTTAACTTTTACGGTTTTTTTTTAATTATTATTATTGTGCGTTAGGCGCCAACAACTGAAATGCTCTTTAAATGTGAATTCCATTATCTACACGTTTTTTATTAATGTTCTGTTTAGTGTCTAGAATTTTTAGGGTTGGGGGTGTTTCTAGACGTGATTTTTTGTGTTGCGTAGTTAATAACATATTCATTTTTGGAAGTACAACTAAATTATACTTTAGGTATTGCAATATGACTTTTACGGTTTTTTTTTAAATTATTATTATTGTGCGTTAGGCGCCAATGTAGTTAATAACATTTTCATTTTTGGGAGTGCAAGTAAATTATACTTTATGAATAGCAATTTAACTTTTACGGTTTAGGAAAAAAAGATTTTTTATAATTTTATCTCTAGATTACAACATTATACTTCAGCAGTTGCAGTTTATGTTATAATTTTTATTGGTTTGCGCTGTTTCTTTATCATTGCTGATTTCAATTTTTTTTACAGGGAATCGCGTACCGTCCAGTAGTCCTGAGTAAGTGGTCTATAATATTACCTAATTTTTTTTTCATTTATTTTAAAAAAATATTATTATAGAATTAGATTTTCGTCGGGATTTTTTCACTTTTTCGGCATTCCTTTAATTGTCACATTCAACTATTTCAGGTTTTTAATATCTCCTGCATTTCTTTCGATTTTTTTTATTATAGCTTTTTCGCGATGGTCAGTCAAAGGACGTATGACCGTCGTAATAGGGAACGTCGTCTTGCTAGGCTTAGTAGGAGTCAACCGGTAGGGGAACCAGTCGTGCCTAGTCTCTCATGAGCGCAAGCAGTGGAGATCGCGAGCGACTACCCAAAATTTCTAAAATAGATAAAATAGGACATAAAATCAGAATAAGAAAGCCCACACCCAAACATTCCAACCCAGCACTCAGAGCTGCAGCGAAAAGCTGTGAAGATTTGCTTAAAACTTTTGATAAGAAACCCCAAACAAAAGTGCAAGGAGCACCGGACAAAAAAGTGCGCGGCGATTCCGCCGACACACCTCTCCCCTCCGGGTCTGAGACCCTCCAACTACCGCATAGCGATTTAGACACCCATAGTGCCCCTGAAACCTATGAATTGGATGCAATAAATTTAGATAAAACATTAAAATCTCATGAAATCCCAGACAGTGTAAAGACTGTAATATCTGACAGCGAGAGCGAGGAGGATAACCCCATTCCGAAGAGACACCGTTCCAACAAGGATAGCAGCACTGAAAAAGGTACCCTAGATAAAAACATATCATCAGAAACTAAAAACTCTGATAAAATAAAAGTGGTATGCGAAGCATTTAAAGAATCCAAAGCATCTACACGATCCCCTGCCGTCAATAAGCAATTACAACAAACACACTCCCTGTCCTCCGATACAGAGGAATATAAATCAGCATACGAAGGGACACCCACCACTGAGACACCTACATACACTTTAGCTCCACAAAAAATTAAACACAAACCACACAAAATGGACAAAAATATCGAAAATGTAGGGCAAATTCTAACCGAACATGACACACATAATACAATATTAGACATGCCTATGCTACCGAGCACTTCTAATCACACCCTGCAAAATCCCGATGATGTAATAAATAGACAGCCACCCTATCAGTCTATCTCACAATTAATAAACCTAGATGGAAAAAGTTTAGAGAGCAGAAAAGAACTGCAGGCAAGTACAGATAAGTACACAGAGTTTGAACAAAAAATTCTACAACTTATTCACGATAAAAAAATAAGACCCGAGGGGGATAACATCATAATCGGAGAGCAAAGTATAAAAGTCAACACATTATCAGCAACTGGACAAAAAACAATCCAACATGATAGCCAAATAATACAGGAGGAGAGAATGGAAACGTCGCCAACAATTACCAAATTCATCACACCTAAAAAAGTAACTAAGATCGCTAAGTTATTCAATGTAAACAATCAACCCTCCACCTCAACCAGCAATAGGTACGAGTCACTAACTAATAATGAGAGCGAGAGAGAAATAGTAGAGAAAACAATAGAATCTACAATAAAGACACGTAAGCCATCTGCAAAAAAATCGTTCAATACAGAGTACAAAAATCCGCCGATAGTGCTCAAAGGCACAGCAAATAATCATGCAGAGCTTGTCAAAGCCCTAAACCTAAGCATACATAAAGGCTACTATTTAAAATACGCCCCGAAGTCAACTTTAATATACATTTCTGACAAAAACGAGTATAAAAATTACATCGATAATTTAAAACAGCAAGAAGATCTCCAATTTCACACCTATAGTGACAAGGACAATAGAACGCATGCATTTGTACTAAGAGGGTTTCAGGGGGATTCACAGATGAAGGAAATCACAGAAGAACTTCAAGATAACTATGGCATCAGAGTAATAAATATTTTTAAAATGAAAACCAGAGCAGCACCTCTATTTCTCGTGGTCACGGAGAATGATATAACGCTAAAAATGTTGCAAGACAGAGTACCCGTTATTATGCATACTAGAATAACGTGGGAAAGACGCCGCAACGAGAGGATGATTACACAATGTAGACGCTGTCAAGCCTGGGGACATGCCACATCAAATTGTAGGAGGCAAGAAAGATGTGTTAAATGTGCAGGCACACATCTAACCAAAGATTGTACCAAACTTCGCAATGGAGAACCACCTGTGTGTGCCAACTGCAACGGAGCACACACAGCAAGTAATATAGAATGTCCTGTCTACAAATATCGACTTGACCAACTAAATAGACAACATAACATAGAACCCCAACAAATAAACAGAAACGAATTCCTACCAGCGCCCCCGCCAACTACAAATGTCTGGGACGAGCGCAGGAGAGCAGCGTCGACCGGCAATCAACAGCAGCCGATCCGAGTGGCCCAGCAGACTGAGACGTCGACTCAACCTACCAACTTTCCATTGTCAACACAGAAGCCCGCTCAGGTTGCGCGCACCAGCTGCGATGCAGGTGGCACCGCCTCGACGCAGTTGCGGGATTTCTCGCGATTGACAGAGGCATTTAATAAATTAAATACCATAATAAATATCGGGGAAATGATAGCCGCGGTTGAAAAATTAAATTCTATTTTAGAACCAATTAAAAACGATCAAGTACAGGTATTCATGGCTTTCAACGACTTCATTACTAACACATTGCCTCACTTTAATATAACATGTTAAAATGCGCTTGCTGGAACGCTAACGGAATCAATAAAAAAACTAACACTTTAATTCATTACTTAAACACAGAAAACATCGATATATTAATAATCACAGAAACTAGATTAAAGAATAACAAAAAATTTAAAATTCCGTATTATAAAATTTACAGGCAAGATAGAACTAGAAACAGGGGTGGAGGTGTGGCTATTCTTTTAAAAAAGAATATCTCGCACACCCCCCTGGCTTCTATCAATAGCTTAATTGATAACATATCAATAAAACTTGTAGATAACACCGTCGTCATGGGCGTTTACAATTCACCTACTCAAAAAATTACATCTGCAATTTTAGACACCCTCCTATCTCACCCTAAAATGCTATTAATAGGTGACCTAAATGCCAGACACGTGTCGTGGCACAATAGCAGGAATAACAGAAACGGCAGCACTGTTTTTGATTATGCCCATCAGCACAATATTGCAATCTTGGCTCCCGAATCCCCCACACACTTCCCCTCCAATAACTCCACTCCCTCAGTTATCGACATAATAATAAACAAAAATTACCCTCACCTTATAGAACCCAAATCCCTTCCCCTTCTAACTAGCGATCACAATCCAGTTCACTTTGACTTACAAGGGACACATACAAATGACGTGACTATAACTAGATATAATTATAAAACCACAAATTGGCCCAAATTCAAACGAATACTTAACGAAAGGACGCAAATTAATAACAATCTATTGACGGAAACAGACATCGACAACGCAATACTTAAACTGACGGAAGACATAACGTACGCCAGGGACAAAACGACGAAAAAATACAATCTAAAACAGAGACAAATAAACATACCAGACGAAATTCATAAATTAATAAAATTTAAAAATAAAATTAAACTGCGTTGGCAGAAATACCGCAGACAAGCCGACCATTTAAGATTCTTGGAATTAGAAAAGACAATCAAAGACAGACTTAGCGCTCACAGGGAGGAAGAATGGAATAGTAAAATATCCAAAATTACTAGACATGATAACTCCCTGTGGCGCATGACGAAACTCCTACGCAATAACTATGAACAAGTACCGACACTTATAGACAATGACTTGACGTATCATACTAACACAGAAAAGGCGGATGTGATCGCTAGTTTCCTACACCATGAAAACACCACCCCTCCTAATACCACCCCATTCCATGACCTTGTCACTTCTTCCGCTAACCAAGTACAGTCCTCCTACCCCATTCCTCCACGAAAACTCGGAAAAATTATTTTTTCTCCTGTAGATATACAAAAAATTATAAAAATTACGCCAAATCTAAAAGCACCAGGTCCCGATACCATTCCCAACCTCATCCTAAAAAATCTACCACAAAAAACCCTCATTCAATTCACCCACATCCTAAATTCCGTCCTCAAGACGCAATATTTCCCGAACTCCTGGAAGATGGGTATTGTGATCCCAGTCCTGAAGCCAAATAAACCGCCACATAAAGCCAGCAGTTACCGCCCCATCACTCTTCTAAATACCATGGCAAAAATCCTCGAGAAGGCAATGTTACAGCTTATAAATAAATATTGTAATAAAAAGGCTTTAATCCCGGTGAGGCAATTTGGTTTCAGGGCTGGACACAGTACCACTCTCTCACTTGTCCAGGTAGTGAGGGACATTGTTGATGGATATAATCGGAAGCAGTGCACCGTCCTGTTACTGCTCGACATCCAAAGTGCATTCGATCGTGTCTGGCACAATGGGCTCATTTATAAACTCAAAGAAGTATGCAAATTAACACTATATATGGTATCCTTAATAAAAAAATTTTTGTTTAATAGACGTATTAGGGTGAGTGTAGAAGGAACTTTTTCAAGGATTACGCACATGACGGCGGGTGTCCCACAAGGCTCTATCTTGTCCCCCCTCCTTTATTCCCTATATACCTCGGACGTACCTACAAACCAGACTGCAAACTTACTACTTTACGCAGACGACACGCTACTCTACGCAACATCCTTTTACGCACAGACTGCCACATACAAAATACATTACCATCTACTCAAACTACTTGACTATTACAAGACATGGAAAATTGCGGTGAACGAGGACAAGTCGCAGACTGCCACGTTTCATCGCAAATTCACGAACATACGAACGATTACAAAACTTAAACTTAACAACAGGGACATCGACGAAAAGACTACAGTCAAATACCTCGGTGTCACCTTAGACACCAGACTATCCTACGGACCACACATAACGAGAACTATAAACAAAACATACGCGACTCTCAGCAAGCTCTACCCGATTTGTAATCGGAGGAGCTTGCTGACGACCGACAACAAACTTGTACTCTACAAATCGATTTTTAGACCTATACTGACTTACGCCTGTCCTGTCTGGAACATGATTTCAGACACGCAGTGCAACAGACTACAACGTACGCAAAACAAGTTACTAAGACTACTGACAAACTCTTCAAGATACATCACAATTGACGAACTTCACAGACAAACGAGACTTCCCAGAATCAGAGAGTTTATTGACGAGACATCACAAAAATTTTTCAAAACCAAGATTACATACTCTACTTTGACACGAGACATTACAGCGACAAGACGCTACCATAACACTGGACATACTCACAGACTGATTTACCAACGTTTACCTTTATACGACGAACGGTTACCACAAGACTGACCATACTCTTCTCCCCCTATCTCACTTTCCCTCTACATCACCACCTACCCTCTATCACCCCTTCTTATCCTTTCTTACAATTATAATATACACATTAGTGATCGTGTATAAAATTAAATATTAAATTCAAATACAAAAAAGAAATACAAAAGTACCATTTTTTTTTTTAAAGTAGGTTTTTTAGATAGTTTTCCTACAAAAATCTTAAACAGTGTACACAGATAACATAAATGTTTGCAGTTGAATTAATTGAAATTACGTTGGTAATGAAGTCTTTGAAGTAATACTGGCCGAATACTTCTGTGAACGGCTATTATTTCCCCCGAAAATTAAATTTGTCTTTGGTCTCACGCAAGAATATCCTGCAACTGTGGCGGGTCGATGCCCCCGGCATTAAGTCACGCCGCAGCAAAATAATGTATTGTGAAATGCAATAAACAAAATAATGAGTTATCTTAAGACAAAATGAACTGTATATACATTTTAAATTTTGAATAAATGTTTTTTAATTGGTAATTGGTAATTGGTAGGGGAACCGGTTCTTAGGGATCCTCGTGTCATTCTCCAGAGACGATGTGGCTAATCTAGACGTTCCTATGTCTGCTTCCCAACATAGGAGACGGAGGACGAGGAGGCCGTTTTTAAGCAGCGATGCAATTCGAAGGTCTGGTGCTGTACGTCGTGTCGGTTCGCAGAGCCAGGAGATCAGGCGTGATTTAAGGGTTGTGCTTAATCGTCTTATTTTAGATGGTGATGTTGGTCGTCGTGGCGTTGTGGATCGCGATGCTGAGGATGTGCGGATGGTTGTTGAGCATGAACCGGTTTTAGCGGCAGTGTTACCTGAATTGGTTGTCGTAACCGAAGTGCTTCCTGTTGCTGAACCGGTTCCTGTTCAATAACCGGCTGTGCAGCCTCCGCCACCGAGACATATACGCAACGAGCGGCTACCTGCCAGGAAACTTACATACAAGTCTGGTGTGAATGTTTCAGAGCATATTTTGGAGGGTATGTATGCTGCACCATTCTTCTGCGGAGATTTTACTGATGAATGCCATCTGTGTGGGGTTAGGTTCTTCCAAAGGGAGCCGATCAACAGACAAGGGGTTAGATTAAATTGCTGTAACGATGGGAAAGTTGTTCTGCCTCCTTTGGTTTGCCCCGAAGAATTAGTTTCGTTATTTACTGAGAATACGCCGGAGTACAGAGATTTTCTTAATAATATCCGCGTGGCGAACAGTCTGTTCGCCATGGCTTCATTTAAAACTTCAGCTCCGTCGCGTATCATGGAAGGTGCTGGCCGTTGGTCTTTCAACGTGTGCGGTCAGATCTACCATTACACAATGGGTATCCCGGACACGCAAGATCTTCGTGCGCCTAGGCTTTAACCATTACCATTTCTTGGACGTCGACGACGTTGTTGAAAGACGAACTACTTTCTTGGAGAATCGAGTTGATGAAGGTATCGTTCGGCGCATTGGTGAGTCCCTTCAGCGCAATAATCCATACATACAGGCGTACAGGACGATGGGTGAAGTGTTGGAGGATTTAAGAGAGATGCGGGGGGGGGCGTACTGTACAGAACGTGGTTATCGGTTTTCGTGCTGCGGGGGACATCAACCGTCGAAACCGTCAAAACGATCTTCCGGAGAGTAGGAGTAACATCGCTGGCGTCTTTGATGGTCTGCAGGTTCCATACGATGTCGATTTAGTTCTGTATCCGCGAAGAGCCATATTGGGCGATCGTGATGCCGTAGATGAGGCGCAGGTGGAGCGCCACCACGAATTGAAGAATTTGAATCCCATGGCTGATCCAATGGTGTATCTGTTGCTGTTCCCTCGTGGTGAGATCGGATATGCTGTAGGTCTGCAGCATGCGGGTCGTAAAATCACAATTCGTGAGTTCTACAGGTATCGAATTCAAATTAGAGATCGCTTTTCATTATTACACAACGGCGGCAAACTCTTCCAACAGTATCTGGTGGACGCGTGGGTGCGTGTGGAAGGTGATTACTTGTGGTATATCAGACAAAATCAAGCAAAATTCAGAGTGGCTTATCAATCTGCCTTAAGGAGATTGTTGGCCGCTCATCCAGAGGCCGCAGCTGACAGGGTGGGTAGAACTGTAGTTTTGCCAACATCGTTTGCGGGAGGGCCGCGGAACATGCAAAGACAGTACTTGGACGCTATGTCTGTCATCTCGCGACACGGAAGGCCTGATCTCTTGATCACCTTTACGTGTAATCCGAGTTGGCCGGAAATTGTTAACAATTTAGAATATATGCAGAAGTCAGAAAATAGGAAAATAATTTGGTATGTAGGGTTTTTCATGTTAAATTTTTAGAATTTATGGACGATTTAGTCAATAAACAAATTTATGGGATAGTAAAAAATTATTTCTACGTAATTGAATTTCAGAAGAGGGGCCTTCCTCACGCACATATCGTCGTCACGTTCGTAGAAGGAGACAAGATCTCTACGGCGGAGGATGTGGATGGAATCGTTTCGTCCACCATACCGGATCCCGACAGACAACCGCATCTATATAAATTGGTGGCCAGGCACCAAGTTCATAGACCATGTGGCCGTCTGGATCCCAACGCTCCGTGTATGGTGAACGGGAGTTGTAAGAAGTTCTTTCCTAAACCGTACCGAGATCAGACCGCTTTAAATGTCGGTGACAATCAACGCCCCGAGTATCGAAGACCTAGAGATGGTAGGCACATTCAATCTGGAAATTGTATCATTACTAATACGCGAATAGTGCCGTACAATCCGTACGCACTGATGAGGTATCGTACTCATGTAAATTTCGAAGTAGTGGGTAGTTTACTAACCATGAAATATTTGTTTAAATACGTGACGAAGGGTGCTGATTGTATCACTGTAGTTGGGGCGGAGGGTGGAGAGGAAGGAGAGGGCGGCGAAGGACAAGGGAGATACGAGTTGGACGAGATTGCTAATTACTTAGATTGTCGGTACGTGTCGTCGATGGAATCCGCATGGCACCTGCTGGAATTCAAAATGCACGATCGTTCTCATGCGGTGATGGTTCTTCCTGTCCATCTGCCTGAGGAGGGTCGTGTCGTGTTTGAAGAACAGGGTGACGTGGTTGACCTGGAGCGTCGTTTGGGTGTACCCAGTAAATTGGAAGCTTGGTTTCGTTTGAATAGGGATGACGTTAATGCTCGAGAATTTTATTACAGTGAAATTCCCGAGCATTATACGTGGGACAATAAGGTAGGTCGTTGGAATGCCAGGCGCCAAGTGTCGAAGATGATTGGTTGTATGGCTGAAGTGTCGTTGAGGGAGAACCAGCTCGAATTGTTTTATCTTCGTCTGCTGTTGAAGTACGTCAACGGGGCCAACTCATATGACTATCTGCGTACCGTAGGCGGCGTCGTGTTTGATACTTTCAAAGCTTCGTGTGAGGCTAGGAATTTATTGGAACGCGTCGATGAATACGATCGCTGTTTGGCCGAAGGGGTGCTGATGAGAATGCCTCAGCAGTTGCGAAGGCTGTTCGGGCTGATAATATACATAGTTAGCGACGACAGACTGGGTCATGTCGTCAACCTATGGAATACGTATAAGATTAATCTTATACAGGATTTCCTGCATCGAGGACTCAGTCGCAGGGCGGCTGTTCTGAGATGTATCGAGGAGATTCAGGATATTCTTGATAGAGTCACGCCAGGCCTTCTCTGCGAGACGCTAGGTATAGTTCTCGGGGACGACGACGACGTGGATGAGGTTGTAGGGGAAGAGGGGGCCGTCGCTGTCATGGATGCCGACGGTAATGTGTGGCCCGATGACGTCGTTCGTCAGCCAAACGCCTATGAAATGGCGTCTTTGAATGGCGATCAAAGAAAAAATTTTCTGCGCGTCATCAAAGCGGTGGCGAAGAGTCGCGGTCGTGCATTGCCGGTAGATTTTTACGATTTCTTTATCGACAGTGGGTTCTCTGCAGATGAGGTGTTGAGCGTGAGGCACGATGACTTTGTTTTTTATGTCGATGGGCCGGGTGGCACCGGCAAGACATACCTTTACAATTGTATTCTATATTACCTGCAGCGGCTGGGATTTACGAGCGCCGCCGTCGCGTGGACTGGAATCGCTGCCAATTTACTTTACGGCGGTAAGACCTCACATCGTTGTTTCAAGTTGCCGATAACTTTGGCCTCTGATACAAGAGTCGGTTTCGATATGGAAACCAGGCATTCCGACTTCTTCCGGACTGTCGGGCTGATAGTCTGGGATGAAGCTCCGATGACCCATAGGTTAGCTGTCGAAGCAGTCGACAGATATCTGAGGGAGGTTACTCGACGACCTGGTACGCTGATGGGAGGCAAGTGCGTATTGTTCGGTGGTGATTTTCGTCAGGTTTTGCCTGTAGTGCCGCGTGGTCATCGTGCCAGCGTCATCGATGCGTCGTTGAAAGCGAGCCTTCTGTGGGGTGACTTTGTAAAGTTGCGGTTAAGCGAAAACATGAAGGCCGGTGATGGGGAAGCGGGGGGGGCACGTCTAGCGGAATTAGGCGATAGGACGTATGCTGAGTGGCTTCTGGCAGTTGGAGAAAGTAAGATACCACACGTTACTTTCGAAGGCTACAGATGTCTTCCAGGCGACCTCATCGAGATACCGCGGATGTTCCATTCTGCTTCTCTTCAAGAGCTGCTGCATTTCGTTTATCGTAATGATTATCTCGCAGACGATGTAGGCGATAAGGAAATCCTCTGCCCCACCAACAAGATGGTAGATGACGTGAATGAGATGATCTTGGCTCAGCTGGGCGGAGACGTGAAGGAGTACGTCAGCGTTGATTCGCTGAAAACGGATCCAATGGATCAGATTCGAATACCTTTGGATCAGTTGAATGCAGTCAGCGTTTCTGGCTTGCCCCCTCATCGTTTACGTTTGAAGGTTGGTGCCATTGTGATGTTGCTCAGAAACTTGGACGTCGATATGGGTAAATGCAACGGGGCACGTATGAAGGTGAATGTGTTGGGGGAAAACATGTTAGAATGTGTGCTTTTGAATGGTGAACGTCGAGGCCAAAGGGTTTGGCTGCCGAAGATCAAAATGGTCGCAAGTGACGCTATGCTTCCTCGAGAGATCATCAGGTTACAGTTTCCCATTCGATTAGCATACGCGATTACCATAAACAAGGCGCAGGGACAAACTTTGAAGAAGGTTGGACTTTTCTTGAGGAGTCCCTGTTTTGGCCATGGTCAATTATACGTAGCTTTTTCGAGGGTTCGTCGACCGGATGACATCAGGGTGGTCATAGAAGACGGTCTTCAGCAGGGATCCTTTCGGCACAGGCGAGGAAAAAAATTCACTAGGAACGTCGTTTACGACAGTTTGTTGGGGGACAATGTTCGTGTCGATCGACCTGCTCAACGTCAGATCGTACCGCGAGGTGATGTCGCCGATCAGGCCGAATTGCAGGAAGCATTCGGTCTTGAGTGCGAAGATATCGTCTTTGAGAATATCGACGTCTCTCAGATGATACGTCGTGCTGACGGAGTCGGAGAGGACTTACCTCGGGTGCGTTTTGATGAGAGGGGCGATGTGGTGGAACATGTGCCAGCGCGAACAGTAGGCGGAGTCCCTTTGTTTTCCGATTCTCGTCTGAGGGATAGAGTTTCCGTTGGCGCAGTCGCAGGAACGAGTGGCTTTCCTCGCTTTCCTCCTCGTCGTCGTGTGTCTTCGGATTCTTTGTCCTCCGATTCCGATGATTGATATATTGCTCCGTATGTATCTGTGTGACTATATGTGTGAGTATGTATGGGTGCGTGCGCGCGTGTATGTGTTTCTGTGAGAGGATTTTTCAATTTTTTTGTGCGTATGTGATTGTTTAGGTGCATGATATAATTTAACTTCAGTGCAATAGATTGTGTGGTTTAGTATGTTTCTTTTTTCGTAAGGATGTGTGGTTGCGTGAACGAAATTTTTTTGACCGTTCGTGTGCATACAGTGACTGATGTGATAGTTTGTTTCTAAGGTATTCTCTTCATTGTTACTTTCATTTTCTGCTTGTGTTGTATATTCTACAAATGTGTTAAATTTTTGGGAATAAAGTTTTTACTTTTTCCTCGTCGATAAAATGTTACAGCGTGATTGTTTTTTTTTTATTTTGTGCGAATGTGTATGATTTGGATTTTTTTGTCTGTGCGTTATGTATGTGTCGTTTTTATATCATTCACGTCTTTTCCTACCCTTAGTCCCTGTGCCATTCAGAGTGAAAAAATCTCGTATCTTCAAAAAAAACAAAAAACAAAAAAAATAATAAAAAGAACAAAAAACCAAAAAAAGGGGAAGGGGAATAAATTATGAAATATTTTATTGGGGAATATTTTATTTCTTAATATATTCTTCCGGCAGCTTATACGTTGAGTAGTAAAGCTGTCCGTTGTTGTCCGAGTTTATGGACCGTACAACGCTGATGAGGCCAGGGAAGGCCGAAACAGTTTTATATCATTTTTATATATATAAAAACATATACAAGCATTTTCCTTTTCAGAAATATTTTGGTTGGATTCGTTTGAGATGGCGATTTAACAGAAGAACCGAAATGATTCGAGTCAAAACCAGCGGAGTTTCCTCCCAGCTGTTTGGACTGCGTCTTCCTTATTCTCTTCGAAATCACAAAAGGTCGTTTATCTAATAAAGAAAAATTTGGACATAGATAGATACGTAAATTTTTATACTACGATATTGATCATATTATAACAAGAAGCGTCAAGCTGAAGGCGAGGAGGAAGACGATGTAAAAAAAACAAATGGCCCTTTTCAGGGCCACAAAACTAAGAAAGAATTCGTTAAGACCGACTGTTCATTTTAAAACTTAATAACATAATATCACATACACCGAACCAGCTTATACACAAACATAAAAATACATTTCCATTTACAGAAATATTTTGGTGAGAATATTACAATGACTAATAGTACTAGTAATAATATTTATTGTAGATTTTCTCTAGCAAGCAATTCCTCAATTCGCAAGTTAATAATTATTCAAATCAATTTGTTTGTCATTGGGTTGCTTGCGATGAGAACAGTATCAAGTGTTGGCGTCTGCACAGGTAAAATTGCCGTGGCAGATGCTGGCGGTGAGAACAAGTTAATAGTGTGGATCGCACATCGGGTAGAACAAGTCAATAGTGTGGAACGCATATCGGGTAGAACAAGTCTATAGTGTGTATCGCACATCGGATAGAACAAGTCAATAGTGTGAAACGCATATTGGGTAGAACAAGTCTATAGTGTGGATCGCACATCGGGTAGAACAAGTCAATAGTGTGAAACGCATATTGGGTAGAACAAGTCTATAGTGTGGATCGCACATCGGGTAGAACAAGTCAATAGTGTGCAACTCATATCGGGTAGAACAAGTCTATAGTGTGGATCGCACATCGGGTAGAACAAGTCAATAGTGTGCAACTCATATCGGGCAAAATAAGTCTATAGTGTGGAGCGCCTATCGGCGCTGGCGTCGATGCAAGTACAGTCCATAGTGTGGAACGCATATTGAGCAGAATAAATCTATAGTGTGGATCGCATATTGGGCAGAACAAGTATATAGTGTGGATCGCATATTGGGTGGAATGAATCTATAGTGTGGAAATTCGATTTATTGTGAAAAATTGAGAGTGTGGATAATTGTAACACTGCGATCTTTGAAATGGGAGGTTACTCGAATTGCTTGGAACATTGAAATACTGGAAATAATGCGACTTATCAATTGCATTATTTTGCAGTTAGCATTATTTCCTAGCAGGAGGGGGGGAACGTAAAAAAATCGCGGCGGAACGAGATCTCGCCCCCGGCATGACATTTTCGGGGACGGAGGAAGTCGAAAAGTATAAGGGCAAAATCGCGTCCGACGCGCGGTTCGGGAGATACGGCCGATCAAAAAATTTTTCGGCCGGGGGCGGAAACGTCGAAAACGGCCGGTTCGACGCCGGGAGCCTATGGGAGGGATCGAAAACCCCCTTGATGTTTTTTGCCCGCGCGTACCGTTAACCCGGAAAAAATAAAATATCCAAATCGACTCGCCCGGAATTGAAGCCGTCATAAATTTTGGGAGCTCGCGACCTTCGGGGCCGTATACGGAATGAAGCGGGGTACGTGTTAGTCCCCTGGGATGGGGGAGGGGGGGTGGGGGCATAAAACACCCCGGAAGGGGAAAATGAAAAATCGAACGCTCTCTCGCCACACTTGGGGGTATAACCGATCGAAAAGTATTAGGGTAAAATCGCGTCAGACGTGCGCTTCTTGGAGTTATGGCCGACCAAACTTTTTTTTTGGGCGAAATTTATAATTCGGAAAATTGCCATTTCGACGGCTGGAGCGTACGTAGGGGGGGGGTTGGCTTCTAAAAAGTCTAATGAAGTTTTTCTCTAGGGCGCACCGTTTAACCGGAAAAAAATGAAAACCGAAATTTTTTTCTGCGGTATAGGCTGGGGGACACGACACTATATTTTGGCGGAGGTGCCGCTAGTAATTTTTATTTTATCCATTTCGGCTTATAACTTTCTTACGGTATGCGATGGAGACTTCAAATTTTGGGCGGGTATACGATGCGATACGGTTTACGCGTTCGCGGTACCGCGGACTGCGATGCGTTTCCCGTTTCGGCGGAAACGGTATCAACTTTGTTATTTTAAATGGACCGGTATATATTTTTTGGAAGAATTCGGTTACTCTCGTAATTCTGCGTATAAAACGTATAACATATGGCATATTTCTCTTTTACGGTTTAGGAGAAAATGACTTTCGAAAATTGCGTCTATTCTATTGTCGAGGTTTAGACGGCGGCGCAGAGCTTATACGTCATAAGGATAAAACGAAAACGATGCATCATCGGGATAGATTAAGATTTTCCAAATTGACTAATCTATTGTCGACATTTTGACGGAGGCGCCGCTTATACATCATCGGGAAAATACTACATTTACAAAATTACTAATCGATTGTCGATTTTTTGACGGTTGCGCCGCCGGTATATCATTGGGATGAAATAAACATTTAAAAATGACTAATCTATTGTCGACATTTTGACGGAGGCGCCGCTTATACATCATCGGGAAAACACTACATTTACAAAATTACTAATCGATTGTCGATTTTTTGACAGTGGCGCCGCCGGTATATCATTGGGATGAAATAAACATTTAAAAATGACTAATCTATTGTCGACATTTTGACGGAGGCGCCGCTTATACATCATCGGGATAATATTAAATTTAAAATATGACTAAACGATTGTCGACATTTTCACAGAGGTGCCGTCGGTACATCACCGGGATAATATAAAATTTGAAAAATGACTAATCTATTGTCAACATTTTGACGGAGGCGCCGCTTATACATCATCGGGATAATATTAAATTTAAAAAATGACTAAACGATTGACGACATTTTCACAGAGGTGCCGTCGGTACATCACCGGGATAATATAAAATTTGAAAAATGACTAATCTATTGTCGACATTTTGATGGAGGCGCCGCTTATACATCATCGGGAAAATACTACATTTACAAAATTACCAATCGATTGTCGATTTTTAGACGGTGGCGCCGCCGGTATATCATTGGGATGAAATAAACATTTAAAAATGACTAATCTATTGTCGACATTTTGACGGAGGCGCCGCTTATACATCATCGGGATAATATTAAATTTAAAAAATGACTAAACGATTGTCGACATTTTCACAGAGGTGCCGTCGGTACATCACCAGGATAATATAAAATTTGAAAAATGACTAATCTATTGTCGACATTTTGACGGAGGCGCCGCTTATACATCATCGGGATAATATTAAATTTAAAAAATGACTAAACGATTGTCGACATTTTCACAGAGGTGTACATGTTCACATCAATTACCAAAACGTGTTCGGTCATTTGTAGTTTTGCATTATATGATCATAACAGGTGCTCAGTGTAGCAGGAGATGGGTTAACAACGAAATAGACTTATTGAAAACTGATTTACTCAGGACCCGTGCAGATTTGTACTACATGTGCACATCAATTACCAAAACGTGTTCGGTCATCTGTAGGTTTGCATTATATGATCATAACAGGTGGTCAGTGTAGCAGGAGATGGGTTAACAACGAAATAGACTTATTCACAACTGATTTACACGGGACCCATGCAGATTTGTACTACATGTTCACATCAATTACCAAAACGTGTTCGGTCATATGTAGTTTTGCATTACATGATCATAACAGGTGCTCAGTGTAACAGGAGATGGGTTAACAACGAAATAGACTTATTCACAACTGATTCACTAGGGACCCATGCAGATTTGTATTACATGTGCACATCAATTACCCAAACGTGTTCGGTGATATGTAGTTTTGCATTATATGATCATAACAGGTGCTCAGTGCAGCAGGAGATGGGTTAACAAAGAAATAGACTTATTCACAACTGATTTACTCGGGACCCATGCAGACTTGTACTACATGAGCACATCAATTACCTAAACATATTCGGGCACGTGTAGTTGTGCATTATATGATCATAAGAGTGGCTCAGTGTAGCAGGAGACGGGTTAACAACGAAATAAACTTATTCACAACTGATTCACTAGGGACCCATGCAGATTTGTATTACATGTGCACATCAATTACCCAAACGTGTTCGGTGATATGTAGTTTTGCATTATATGATCATAACAGGTGCTCAGTGCAGCAGGAGATGGGTTAACAAAGAAATAGACTTATTCACAACTGATTTACTCGGGACCCATGCAGATTTGTACTACATGTTCACATCAATTACCAAAACGTGTTCGGTCATGTGTAGTTTTGCATTACATGATCATAACAGGTGCTCAGTGTAACAGGAGATGGGTTAACAACGAAATAGACTTATTCACAACTGATTCACTAGGGACCCATGCAGATTTGTATTACATGTGCACATCAATTACCCAAACGTGTTCGGTGATATGTAGTTTTGCATTATATGATCATAACAGGTGCTCAGTGCAGCAGGAGGTGGGTTAACAAAGAAATAGACTTATTCACAACTGATTTACTCGGGACCCATGCAGATTTGTACTACATGTTCACATCAATTACCAAAACGTGTTCGGTCATCTGTAGGTTTGCATTATATGATCATAACAGGTGCTCAGTGCAGCAGGAGATGGGTTAACAAAGAAATAGACTTATTCACAACTGATTTACTCGGGACCCATGCAGGTTTGTACTACATGTGCACATCAATTACCCAAACGTGTTCGGTGATATGTAGTTTTGCATTATATGATCATAATAGGTGCTCAGTGGAGCAAAAGATGGGTTAACAAAGAAATAGACTTATTCACAACTGATTTACTCGGGACCCATGCAGATTTGTACTACATGTGCACATCAATTACCTAAACGTGTTTGGGCACGTGTAGTTGTGCATTATATGATCATAGCAGTGGCTCAATATAGCAGTAGATGGGTTAACAACGAAATAGACTTATTCACAACTGATTTACTCGGGACCCATGCAGATTTGTATTACATTTGCATATCAATTACCCAAACGTGTTCGGTCATGTGTAGTTTTGCATTATATGATCATAGCAGGTGTTCGGTGTAGCAGGAGATGGGTTAACAAAGAAATAGACTTATTCACAACTGATTTACGCGGGACCCATGCAGATTTGTATTACATGTGCACATCAGTTACCTAAACATGTTCGGGCACGTGTAGTTTACATTATATGATCATAACAGTGGCTCAATATAGCAGGAGTTGGGTTAACAGAGAAAGATAACTTTTCTTACTCGGGACCCATGCAGGTTTGTACTACATGTGCACATCAATTACCAAAACATGTTCGGTCATGTGTAGTTTTGCATTTTACGATCATAATAGGTGCTCAGTTTAGCAGGAGATGGGTTAACAAAGAAACAGACTTATTCACAACTGATACTGGGGACCCGTGCAGATTTGTACTACATGTGCACATCAATTACCCAAACGTGTTCGGTCATATGTAGCTTTGCAATATATAACCATAATAGTTGCTCAATATAGCAGGATTTGAGTTAATAAAGAAGTAGACCTTTTCACAACTGATTTGCTCGGGACCCATGCAGATTTGTATTACATGTGCACATCAATTACCCAAACGTGTTCGGTCATGTGTAGTTTTGCATTATATGATCATAACAGGTGCTCAGTGTAGCTGGAGATGGGTTAATAACGAAATAGGCTTATTGACAGTTGATTTACTCGGGACCCGTGCAGATTTGTATTACATGTGCACATCAATTACCTAAACATATTCGGGCACGTGTAGTTGTGCATTATATGATCATAACAGTGGCTCAATATAGCAGGAGTTGGGTTAACAGAGAAAGATAACTTTTCACAACTGATTTACTCGGGACCCATGCAGGTTTGTACTATATGTGCACATCAATTACCAAAACGTGTTCGGTCATGTGTAGTTTTGCATTATATGATCATAACAGGTGCTCAGTGTAACAGGAGATGGGTTAACAACGAAATAGACTTATTCACAACTGATTCACTCGGGACCCATGCAGATTTGTATTACATGTGCACATCAATTACCCAAACCTGTTCGGTGATATGTAGTTTTGCATTATATGATCATAACAGATGCTCAGTGTAGCAGGAGATGGGTTAACAACGAAATAGACTTATTCACAACTGATTTACTCGGGACCCGTGCAGATTTGTATTACATGTGCACATCAATTACCCAAACGTGTTCGGTCATGTGTAATTTTGCATTATATGATCATAACAGGTTCTCAGTGTAGTAGGACATGGGTTAACAACGAAATAGACTTATTGAAAACTGATTTACTCGGGACCCGTGCAGATTTGTACTACATGTGCACATCAATTACCTAAACGTGTTCGGGCACGTGTAGTTGTGCATTATATGATCATAACAGGTGCTCAGTGTAGCATGAGATGGGTTAACAAAGAAATAGACTTATTCACAACTGATTTACTCGGGTCCCATGCAGATTTGTACTACATGTGCACATCAATCACCTAAGCATGTTGGGGCACGTGTAGTTGTGCATTATATGACCATAACAGTGGCTCAATATAGCAGGAGTTGGGTTGACAGAGAAAGATAACTTTGCACAACTGATTTACTCGGGACCCATGCAGGTTTGTACTATATGTGCACATCAATTACCAAAACGTGTTCGGTCATGTGTAGTTTTGCATTATATGATCATAACAGGTGCTCAGTGTAGCTGAGATGGGTTAACAAAGAAATAGACTTATTCACAACTGATTTACTCGGGTCCCATGCAGATTTGTACTACATGTGCACATCAATCACCTAAACATGTTGGGGCACGTGTAGTTGTGCATTATATGACCATAACAGTGGCTCAATATAGCAGGAGTTGGGTTGACAGAGAAAGATAACTTTTCACAACTGATTCACTCGGGACCCATGCAGATTTGTATTACATGTGCACATCAATTACCCAAACGTGTTCGGTGATATGTAGTTTTGCATTATATGATCATAATAGGTGCTCAGTGGAGCAAAAGATGGGTTAACGAAGAAATAGACTTATTCATAACTGATACTGTTGACCCGTGCAGATTTGTACTATATGTGCACATCAATTACCTAAACGTGTTCGGGCACGTGTAGTTGTGCATTATATGATCATAACAGGTGCTCAGTGTAGCAGGGGATGGGTTAACAAAGAAATAGACTTATTCACAACTGATTTACTCGGGATCCATGCAGATTTGTACTACATGTGCACATCAATTACCTAAACATGTTGGGGCACGTGTAGTTGTGCATTATATGATCATAACAGTGGCTCAATATAGCAGGAGTTGGGTTAACAGAGAAAGTTAACTTTTCACAACTGATTTACTCGGGACCCATGCAGGTTTGTACTACATGTGCACATCAATTACCCAAACGTGTTCGGTGATATGTAGTTTTGCATTATATGATCATAATAGGTGCTCAGTGGAGCAAAAGATGGGTTAACAAAAAAATAGACTTATTCACAACTGATTTACTCGGGACCCATGCAGATTTGTACTACATGTGCACATCAATTACCTAAACATGTTGGGGCACGTGTAGTTGTACATTATATGTTCATAACAGTGGCTCAGTATAGCAGGAGTTGGGTTAACAGAGAAAGATAACTTTTCTTACTCGGGACCCATGCAGGTTTGTACTACATGTGCACATCAATTACCAAAACATGTTCGGTCATGTGTAGTTTTGCATTATATGATCATAACAGGTGCTCAGTGTAACAGGAGATGGGTTAACAACGAAATAAACTTATTCACAACTGATTCACTAGGGACCCATGCAGATTTGTATTACATGTGCACATCAATTACCCAAACGTGTTCGGTGATATGTAGTTTTGCATTATATGATCATAACAGGTGCTCAGTGCAGCAGGAGATGGGTTAACAAAGAAATAGACTTATTCACAACTGATTTACTCGGGACCCATGCAGATTTGTACTACATGTTCACATCAATTACCAAGACGTGTTTGGTCATGTGTAGTTTTGCATTACATGATCATAACAGGTGCTCAGTGTAACAGGAGATGGGTTAACAACGAAATAGACTTATTCACAACTGATTCACTAGGGACCCATGCAGATTTGTATTACATGTACACATCAATTACCCAAACGTGTTCGGTGATATGTAGTTTTGAACTATATGATCATAACAGGTGCTCAGTATAGCAGGAGAAGGGATAACAAAGAAATATACTTATTCACAACTGATTTGCTCGGGACCCATGCAGATTTGTACTACATGTGCACATCAATTACTAAAACGTGTTCGGTCATGTGTAGTTTTGTATTATATGATCATAATAGGTGCTCAGTTTAGCAGGAGATGGGTTAACAAAGAAATAGACTTATTCACAACTGATTTACTCGGGACCCATGCAGATTTGTACTATATGTGCACATCAATTACAAAAACGTGTTCGGTCATGTGTAGTTTTGCATTATATGATCATAACAGGTGCTCAGTGTAGCAGGAGATGGATTAATAACGAAATAGACTTATTGACAATTGATTTACTCGGGACCCATGCAGATTTGTACTACATGTGCACATCAATTACCTAAACATGTTGGGGCACGTGTAGTTGTACATTATATGTTCATAACAGTGGCTCAGTATAGCAGGAGTTGGGTTAACAGAGAAAGATAACTTTTCTTACTCGGGACCCATGCAGGTTTGTACTACATGTGCACATCAATTACCTAAACATATTCGGGCACGTGTAGTTGTGCATTATATGATCATAACAGTGGCTTAATATAGCAGGAGTTGGGTTAACAGAGAAAGATAACTTTTCACAACTGATTTACTCGGGACCCATGCAGGTTTGTACTATATGTGCACATCAATTACCACAACGTGTTCGGTCATGTGTAGTTCTGCATTATTTGATCATAATAGGTGCTCTGTTTAGCAGGAGATGGGTTAACAAAGAAATAGACTTATTCACAACTGATTTACTCGGGACCCATGCAGATTTCTACTATATGTGCACATCAATTACCAAAACGTATTCGGTCATGTGTAGTTTTGCATTATATGATCATAACAGGTGCTCAGTGTAACAGGAGATGGGTTAACAACGAAATAGACTTATTCACAACTGATTCACTCGGGACCCATGCAGATTTGTATTACATGTGCACATCAATTACCCAAACGTGTTGGGGCACGTGTAGTTGTGCATTATATGACCATAACTGTGGCTCAATATAGCAGGAGTTGGGTTCACAGAGAAAGATAACTTTTCACAACTGATTTACTCGGGACCCATGCAGGTTTGTACTACATGTGCACATCAATTATCAAAACGTGTTCGGTCATGTGTAGTTGTGCATTATATGATCATAACAGGTGCTCTGTGTAGCAGGAGATGAGTTAACAAAGAAATAGACTTACTCACAACTGATTTACTCGGGACCCATGCAGATTTGTACTACATGTTCACATCAATTACCAAAACGTGTTCGGTCATGTGTAGTTTTGCATTATATGATCATAACAGATGCTCAGTGTAGCAGGAGATGGGTTAACAACGAAATAGACTTATTCACAACTGATTTACTCGGGACCCGTGCAGATTTGTATTACATGTGCACATCAATTACCCAAACGTGTTCGGTCATCTGTAGTTTTGCGCTATATGATCATAATATGTGCTCAGTGTAGCAGGAGATGGGTTAACAAAGAAATAGACTTATTCACAACTGATTTCCTCGGGACCCATGCAGATTTGTACTGCATGTGCACATAAATTACTAAAACGTGTTCGGTCATGTGTAGTTGTGCATTATATGACCATAACAGTGGCTCAATATAGCAGGAGTTGGGTTGACAGAGAAAGATAACTTTTCACAACTGATTTACTCGGGACCCATGCAGGTTTGTACTATATGTGCACATCAATTACCAAAACGTGTTCGGTCATGTGTAGTTTTGCATCATATGATCATAATAGTTGCTCAGTTTAGCAGGAGATGGGTTAACAAAGAAATAGACTTATTCACAACTGATTCACTCGGGACCCATGCAGATTTGTATTACATGTGCACATCAATTACCCAAACGTGTTCGGTAATATGTAGTTTTGCATTATATGATCATAATAGGTGCTCAGTGGAGCAAAAGATGGGTTAACAAAGAAATAGACTTATTCACAACTGATATACTCGGGACCCATGCAGTTTTGTACTACATCTGCGCATCAGTTACCTAAACGTGTTCGGGCACGTGTAGTTGTGCATTATATGATCATAACAGGTGCTCAGTGTAGCAGGAGATGGGTTAACAAAGATATAGACTTATTCACAACTGATTTACTCGGGGCCCATGCAAATTTGTACTATATGTGCACATCAATTACCTAAACATGTTGGGGCACGTGTAGTTGTGCATTATATGATCATAACAGTGGCTCAATATAGCAGGAGTTGGGTTTACAGAGAAAGATAACTTTTCACAACTGATTTACTCGGGACCCATGCAGGTTTGTACTACATGTGCACATCAATTATCAAAACGTGTTCGGGCACGTGTAGTTGTGCGTTATATGATCATGAGAGTGGCTCAGTGTAGCAGGAGACGGGTTAACAACGAAATAGACTTATTCACAACTGTTTTACTCAGGACCCACGCAGATTTGTGTTACATGTGCACATCAATTACCCAAACGTGTTCGGTCATATGTAGTTTTGCATTACATGATCATAATAGGTGCTCAGTGTGGCAGGAGTTGGGTTAACAAAGAAATAGACTTATTCACAACTGATACTGGGGACCCGTGCAGATTTGTACTACATGTGCACATCAATTACCCAAACGTGTTCCGTCATGTGTAGTTTTGCATTATATGATCATAACAGGTGTTCGGTGTAGCAGGAGATGGGTTAACAACGAAATAGACTTATTCACAACTGATTCACTAGGGACCCATGCAGATTTGTATTACATGTGCACATCAATTACCCAAACGTGTTCGGTGATATGTAGTTTTGCATTATATGATCATAACAGGTGCTCAGTGCAGCAGGAGATGGGTTAACAAAGAAATAGACTTATTCACAACTGATTTACTCGGGACCCATGCAGATTTGTACTACATGTTCACATCAATTACCAAAACGTGTTCGGTCATTTGTAGTTTTGCATTATATGATCATAACAGGTGCTCAGTGTAGCAGGAGATGGGTTAACAACGAAATAGACTTATTGAAAACTGATTTACCCAGGACCCGTGCAGATTTGCACTACATGTGCACATCAATTACCCAAACGTATTCGATCATATGTAGTTTTGCAATATATAACCATAATAGCTGCTCAATGTAGCAAGACTTGAGTTAATAAAGAAGTAGACCTATTCACAACTGATTTGCTCGGGACCCATGCAGATTTGTATTACATGTGCACATCAATTACCCAAACGTGTTCGGTCATGTGTAGTTTTGCATTATATGATCATAACAGGTGCTCAGTGTAGCTGGAGATGGGTTAATAACGAAATAGACTTATTGACAGTTGATTTACTCGGGACCCGTGCAGATTTGTATTACATGTGCACATCAATTACCTAAACATATTCGGGCACGTGTAGTTGTGCATTATATGATCATAACAGTGGCTCAATATAGCAGGAGTTGGGTTAACAAAGAAAGATAACTTTTCACAACTGATTTACTCGGGACCCATGCAGGTTTGTACTATATGTGCACATCAATTACCAAAACGTGTTCGGTCATGTGTAGTTTTGCATTACATGATCATAACAGGTGCTCAGTGTAACAGGAGATGGGTTAGCAACGAAATAGACTTATTCACAACTGATTCACTCGGGACCCATGCAGATTTGTATTACTTGTGCACATCAATTACCCAAACGTGTTCGGTGATATGTAGTTTTGCATTATATGATCATAATAGGTGCTCAGTGGAGCAAAAGATGGGTTAACAAAGAAATAGTCTTATTCATAACTGATACTGTTGACCCGTGCAGATTTGTACTATATGTGCACATCAATTACCTAAACGTGTTCGGGCACGTATAGTTGTGCATTATACGATCATAACAGGTGCTCAGTGTAGCAGGAGATGGGTTAACAAAGAAATAGACCTATTCACAACTGATTTACTCGGGACCCATGCAGGTTTGTACTACATGTGCACATCAATTACCTAAACGTGTTCCGGCACGTGTAGTTGTGCATTATATGATCATAACAGGTGTTCAGTGTAGCAGGAGATGGGTTAACAAAGAAATAGACTTATTCACAACTGATTTACTCGGGACCCATGCAGATTTGTATTACATGTGCACATCAATTTCCTAAACGTGTTCGGGCACGTGTAGTTGTGCATTATATGATCATAACAGTGGCTCAATATAGCAGGAGTTGGGTTAACAGAGAAAGATAACTTTTCACAACTGATTTACTCGGGACCCATGCAGGTTTGTACTACATGTGCACATCAATTATCAAAACGTGTTCGGGCACGTGTAGTTGTGCAAGTTACGTGAGCGTATATCATATGTCTCCTTTGTTATGATAAATGCATACATCAGGTTTACGATAAGACCGAGGTTATAAATGCTTGTTAACATGTAAGATTGACTCACTTCATAAGATTACCGCTAATTGTAATTACTGTTATTTTCTGGTGTAATAAAGTTTCGATTCCTTTTTAAAAATTTGTTTTTCGGTCCAGCGACCAAAACTGGCGCAGTCGGAACGGATTAGTAATAAAAGATCAATCGCTGATTCTTTTTAGATTTCAATCCTTAAATTACTAAACGAATCTACGAGGGGAGAAAAAACTAACCAATTCGGTGGATCGAGTAGCCGAATGAGAAGACAGGAACACAAGAAAAAAGTCTATGCAAGTCACATATAATTACCAATTACTATCGCTGTAATTGTTGGGCAATCAAGCCAGGTAATTATACAAAATCGATCATCGTGATCAAGTCAAAGAAGAGGGAAATTTGCCCAGGATATCTAGTATCGTCTAGACTCTTCGTCGACATCTTAGGAGTAAGTTAGACTTAAGAAGAAAACCAGGACAAGGAGCCGATTTTCAAGATAGAAGTAGGTACATTTTAACGTAGCCGTAAGAAACGTCGTATCCAGGAGGCCCCAGGTCCAGGATATCAAGAAAGAAGCCATCAGTGATTAGGCTGTGGAGATATTATATATTTTCCACCCTATCCGAAGCAAAGAAGACATCGTGAGGCTTTGCACGTGTAACTTGTTTACACAAACCCTCGAAGAACCAAGACAGAGCACTCACCTTTCAAAGACTACAAGTGCCCGTAATTCTTGTATAGAAAGGTTTGGCCCAAGCTAGAAAACATCTTTAGCCATCAATGAAACCATCTATAGTTATATTGTAAGAATATTTTATTTTTCTAACTAACAACCAATTATAAACAACTAACCATTTTATTATTATTGAACATTTTATATTATTATTGATTATAAATTTATTGTGATATATCAAACTGGAAGACCTTTTAAATAACCTCGGAAATCTAGCTATTTCAGATAATTCAAATTCAGAAAATAATCTAAATTCAAATAATTTAAGTTCAAATAATTCAAATTCAGAAAATAATTCAAATATGACCGAAATTAATTACGCTTTATTACGGTACCAAGCTGATAACATTCCAGCATTTGATGGTAACCCTAAGTTATTGCAAAGATTTATTACATCCTCTGAAAATTTACTAAAAGCTTTTCAAAATAATCAAAACCCTGCTGCAGCTATTAATATTTGTTTGTTAGACACCATATATTCCAAATTAAAAGGACGGGCCGCAGATTTAATATGTTCGCGATCGGAAATAAATAGCTGGCAATTAATTAAAGATCTTCTAATAATCACATTTTCGGATCAAAGAAATATCGACTGTTTAATCCAGGACTTGTTATCACTAAAAATAAATAAAAATGAGCACCCATTAAATTTTGGGATGAGAATTCAAGACACTCGTAAGTCTCTTGTTTTCAAAGTTAAATGCAACAAACGAAACTAAAGAAATGAAACTTATGAAAATAAATCACTATGATTCATTTGCTTTAAAAACTTATTTAAAGAATTTACCTTCTAATATTCAGTTAGTGGTCAGATTGAGGAACCCCAATTCCCTCGAACAAGCCATGAGCTTTGTACAAGAGGAAGAAAATTTTGAACAATTTAAGCATAGGTCAAACTCTGATTTCATGCCAAGGCCTGTACACAAACCAACTTCAAGTAATTCTCCAATGAATTATCCATCAATAAATCATCCATCTACAAGTTTTCAAACGTATCCACATAATCAAAATTATCAGAACCCATCTTACAGATTTAATCAACCGAATTTCGCTAACAATTTTCAAAACTTCCCTATAAATCAGAATCCACATCAAAATTTCAATATGCCCAATTTCACTAGTAATAATTCTCAACATTTTCCTAGAGGTCCAATACCAATTACACCCAAGCCAAATTTCAATCAACATTTTCCCACTAATAGAGGAGTATTTGGGAAGCCCCAAAATGTTTGGAAACCCGGATATGTCCACCCTAATTATAGACCCACTCCTATGAGTGTTAATACTAGAAACACTAATAATTTTCAAAATAATCGTAAACCGAATCAATTATTTAATCAGAAGGTTTCGGAGAAATTAATTTTCGAGAATCCATTCGAACAACAAATAACCGAAAATAATTGTGATAATCAACATAATGATTATACTACTAATCATTTGGAATGCGACTATAATCAGGATGATTTTTACTCATTACATTCTACTTATAACAATGACAACCAATTATATCCACATATTGATTATACTGCTAATCAATATAATATTAACCAAAACGAACTTTATGACTCGAACCAGACAGATAATAATGAACAACAATCACAACATCAGGATTTTCACCAGACTATCAAAACACAAAATTCGACGTAATACATTTAAACAATTACTCTCCCGAACTTACATTTATAATTATCCCCGAAATTGATGCAAAATTTTTAATAGATACAGGTAGTACTCGAAGTTTTATAAACCCAAAATTAGCATATACATTTTTTCCAAATTGTATAAGGAACGAACTATTTCAAGTGTCAACCGCCCACGCAACATCTTTTCATAATGAAATTATTAATATACCTCTATTTCCCAGCTTTAATACAACCGGAAATCATAAATTTTACCTGTTCGATTTTTCTGAAAAATTTAATGGACTAATAGGGTTAGACCTTCTGTCACAAATTAGAGCAAAAATAGATTTAGAAAATTATAGACTAATTACGCCCAATGCCATATTACCAATGTACTCAACTTTTCAAAATTTTTCTAATACAAACCCAGAAAAAAAATTTGAACCTTATCACATAACAATCCCTGGAAGAACACAACAAGTAATAAAAATTCCAACAATACAGGATAGAGGCATAGGAATATTACATTATACGAAAACCCTAAATACGGAAATTCCCCAATCATTGGTTAAAATTCAAAATAATGAAACCATAACAACCATACTAAATTTAAGCGAGAAAGACGTTAGTCTAACAATTTCGAAACCTTTCAATATTGAATTAATTAATGAAACCGAAGTAAATTTTTTTGAAGAACCACCACCTTACGAAAATATTAAATGCCCTCAAAACTATGACAATTTACTGAAACAAAATCTTAAAAACTTAAGACTAAGCCACTGTAATAAAGAGGAGTACGAAGCCATTCGTAATCTCTGTTTTGAATATCGAGATATATTTCACCATGAAGACGTCCCTTTGTCATTTACCAACCAAATTAAACACGAAATTAAACTTAAAAATGATTCTCCAATTTTTACTAAATCTTACAGATATCCGTATATACATAAAGCAGAAGTCAATTCACAAATACAAAAAATGCTAGACTCTAAGATAATTCAACCCTCAAATTCTCCATGGTCCTCTCCAATTTGGATAGTGCCAAAAAAATTAGATGCGTCGAACAAAAGAAAATGGCGAGTAGTTATCGATTACCGGAAATTAAACGAACAAACAATTGACGACAAATTCCCACTACCTAACATTTTAGACATATTAGACAAACTAGGTAAATGTAACTATTTTTCGACTCTCGACTTGGCTAACGGATTTCATCAGATAGAGATGAACCCCGATGACGTTCCAAAAACAGCTTTTTCGACTGATACTGGACATTATGAATTTAAGCGCATGCCTTTTGGGTTAAAGAACGCGCCGTCAACCTTTCAAAGGGTTATGAATAATATTCTCCGTGGTCTACAAAACGAAATCTGCGCAGTATATCTAGACGATATTATCATATTCTCCACGTCAATTCAGGAACACGTTCAAAGATTAAAATCGGTTTTCCAAAGAATCTAATTTTAAAATTCAGCTCGACAAATCCGAATTCGTCAAGCGGGAAGTAGCATATTTAGGACACCTAATCACACCTACAGGAGTAAAACCTAATCCTGATAAAATTTCGGCTATCAAAAATTACCCCATTCCAAAAACCCAAAAGGAAATAAAATCTTTCCTGGGACTTGCCGGTTATTACCGCAAATTTATTAAAGATTTCGCGAAAATTTCCAAGCCTATGACATTGTGCCTAAAAAAGGATTCTAAAGTTGTTCATTCTACAGAATTCATAAATTCATTTAACCACCTAAAAAATTTATTAATGAATGCTCCGATTTTGCAGTACCCCGATTTTACCAAGCCTTTTGTTTTAACTACGGATGCGTCTAATGTAGCTTTGGGAAATGTTCTGTCCCAAGGAACCCCTCCTAACGATAGACCAATATGTTATGCATCCCGAACCCTTAATGAAACCGAACAACGATATTCCGTTATTGAACGCGAGTTATTATCGATTTTATGGGCTTGCAAAATCCATCGATGTTATCTATTCGGGAATAAGTTTAAAATATACACAGATCACCGCCCACTCGTTTGGCTTTTCAACCTAAAAGAACCTAACTCAAAATTAATCAGGTGGCGATTGAAACTCGAAGAGTATGACTTCGAAATCGTCTACAAAAATGGCAAACAAAACACCAACGCGGATGCCCTATCGCGCATTCAATTAAACATGAATGAAACCGAGTCTATAATAAATAACCCTGGCGATACAGACCAAAATATATTAGATTTTCTGAGAGAACTAGCTGAAAACCCAATTCAAACATCAAACACTCCTAACGATACTCAAAATGAAAACGCAAACTTAGGAGCCCCTACCGAAAACCAGACTATAAACAATCAACAAAAAATTACTGTACTTCAGGACATAAGAATTAATGACCAAGACGAAACAGCCCATACAAGTAGTAACGACACCGAAAACAACGGAATACCTATACTAGATGAAATTATTAATAATAAACCAATTCAAATCATAATTGACAAAAATCCTCACCCAGGTATCGAAATGGTTCAAACGAATATCGACGACAGAACTATTAAAACAATAAAAATTCCATTAAACGACCCGCGATCTGTAATTGACACCTTAAAAAATTACGTCGACCCAAACAGACGGACGTACACTTATTTTAGATGCAAACAACTAATACCATTATTTACCCAAACATACATGCTTAATTTTAAACCACTAAAATTATTTCAATGCACTAAATTAGTTAATAACATTACCGAAAAAGATGAACAAATTATTCTAATCAAACACCAACATGAAGGCAAAACGAACCACCGAGGTATTAACGACACATATGACAGACTAAAAATTAATTACTATTGGAAAAATATGAAAAATGACATAACAGACTATATTAATCAATGTGAAATTTGCCAAACAGCCAAATACTCTCGACAAAACCCCTATGTACCTTTAGTTCTAACCGAAACACCTAGCAAACCGTTCCAAATCTTACATATGGACCTTTTCTTTTTTGATAAACAATCATTTTTAACTATTATAGACAAATTTACAAAATTAGGCCAAGCATTTCCATGTAATAGAGACGCCATATCGGTACAAGAAAAATTAATCCACTATTTTTCAATCTACGGTATCCCAGAGACAATAGTCGTGGACAGCGGCACTGAATTCAAAAATGAAACAATTACAGAACTTTTAAAACTACAAAAAATTAAAGTACATTTCACTACCCCAAAACATCAGGAATCTAAATCACCAGTAGAAAGGTTCCACTCGACACTAATCGAACATTTACGAATTTTAAAACAAACACATAAAGACTTTACTCCGACACAATTAATGCCCTACGCACTTATAGCTTATAATAATACAACCCACTCTTCTACCAAATATACACCTTTTGAACTTACTTTCGGACATACCAATCTCAGAGACCCATTCGATTTAATATCTACAACTTTCTATTCAGACTATATTTCAAACCACAAAGACAAACTAACGACATTATACCAAGAAATATCGAAAAATCAAGAAATTAATAAACAGAAAATAATCGATAAACGTAACGAAAAAGGCGATAGTCAACAACATTTTAAAATTAATCAAATAGTTTATAAAAAGTTGAGTGAAAGGTCGAAAAGTAAAAATAAATTTGTCGGACCTTATAAATTAATCGAATTACTCACACATAACCGAGCCAAAGTAAAAAACCTAAAAAAACAATAAAACTCTAATTATACACCTAAAAGAATTAAAGAAACCCCATAATATTTCAGGTTCTTCTTCCTCGAACCAGGAATAACCCAACCGACCTATCACAAAATAGAAGACAACCCCGGACTATTACCAATACGACTAGGGAGTACACAAATAACTAACAGATACTGGTCTTTTATACAAATATTCGACTTACAACCAATTGTTAAAGAATTTCAAGACATAAAATCGAAATTTAATACCTTAAAATCATCAATAAAGTCTAATCAAACATATTATAGGGAATACTTTAATTCATATAATATAATTCAAAATTTAGAATCGAAAATTCTGGAACAAATCAATCAATTAAACCCAAAATCAATAAGACAAAAAAGAGGAATAATAAATGGCCTAGGATCTATCATTAAATGCTTAACGGGCAACCTAGATAACGAAGATGCCGAAAAATTCAATTTTAAAATAAATCAACTTCAAACTAATCAAAATAAATTCAAAGTTATTTTAGAAAACCAAATTTCTTTGCTAAATTCATCAATAACTAATTTTAATAATCTAGCTCGAAACCTGTCACATAATCAGTCAATGTTACAATCTCGAATTCGGCAAATCGAATATGCAATAAAAAACATGTCTATTAATATAATAACTGCTAACTATCACTATTTCATGGCGCAAATGGTCTTAAACCAAATTACAGTTATTTATCAAACGATCTATAGTATTCTCGATAAAGTAGAGATAGCTATATCCTTTGCAAAATTAAACACTTTGCATAATTCTATTGTTAGGCCTATTGACTTATTTTCTGAAATACAATTAACAGGAAAATATCTAACAGACGTTAAATTACCATTGGAACCCACTTTAGATAATATTTTAGGATTCGAAAATATTGTAAATATTAAAAGTTATTCCAAAAATTATGAAATAATTTTTATACTCGAAATTCCACTAGTTGAACCTAATAGTTATCAATATTATCAATTATATCCTTTACCGATGCAATATGATAAGTCTTACCAAATGATTTTACCTAAGAATACTTATTTAGCTTTAAGTGATAATAATTTTATACTTTCTAATGATAAATGTAAAGAAATATCAGCAGAGGAATATCTTTGTAATAATATGAACCCAACTAAAATTAATCACAACGCACCTTGCGAAGTTGGCTTATTAAAATTCTCAAAAAATATAGATAATTGTTACCCAATACCTGTCAATATTAATGAACTCCAAATTCAAAAGATAATTAATGAAAAATCGATTGTTATTGTACCACAACCTTTAGTTGCTGTTCAACAATGCAAAAATATTAAAGACAATATACCACTTTTTGGTAGTTACGTTATAGACTTAGACACGACGTGTACTATTAACATAGAAAACCATATTTTAAAAACATACTCTAATCCTAAACTCAATTTTAAAAATATCGATCTTCCAAAACTTAATTTAGAAACAAAAACAAGTGATAAATTAACAAACTATAATCCCGGAACATTTGATCTTAATTTAATTAATACCCATCAACTATTAAAGACTCAGAGGGACTTAGAATCCCAAAAACAAGAATTAAGTAATATAAATAACTCTGTTTATATTTCTAAACCATCTATTTTTACAATATTATTGTATATTATATTTATAATATTTATCGTTTACCTGATATATACTAAATACTTTTCAAAATTTAAATTTAAAAATAATGATACAGTAAATTCAAATAATGATATAATTGTATGAAAAATCAATCAAACTATTAATTTTTCACTTAAGCCGGGAGAAGTTACGTGAGCGTATATCATATGTCTCCTTTGTTATGATAAATGCATACATCAGGTTTACGATAAGACCGAGGTTATAAATGCTTGTTAACATGTAAGATTGACTCACTTCATAAGATTACCGCTAATTGTAATTACTGTTATTTTCTGGTGTAATAAAGTTTCGATTCCTTTTTAAAAATTTGTTTTTCGGTCCAGCGACCAAAACTGGCGCAGTCGGAACGGATTAGTAATAAAAGATCAATCGCTGATTCTTTTTAGATTTCAATCCTTAAATTACTAAACGAATCTACGAGGGGAGAAAAAACTAACCAATTCGGTGGATCGAGTAGCCGAATGAGAAGACAGGAACACAAGAAAAAAGTCTATGCAAGTCACATATAATTACCAATTACTATCGCTGTAATTGTTGGGCAATCAAGCCAGGTAATTATACAAAATCGATCATCGTGATCAAGTCAAAGAAGAGGGAAATTTGCCCAGGATATCTAGTATCGTCTAGACTCTTCGTCGACATCTTAGGAGTAAGTTAGACTTAAGAAGAAAACCAGGACAAGGAGCCGATTTTCAAGATAGAAGTAGGTACATTTTAACGTAGCCGTAAGAAACGTCGTATCCAGGAGGCCCCAGGTCCAGGATATCAAGAAAGAAGCCATCAGTGATTAGGCTGTGGAGATATTATATATTTTCCACCCTATCCGAAGCAAAGAAGACATCGTGAGGCTTTGCACGTGTAACTTGTTTACACAAACCCTCGAAGAACCAAGACAGAGCACTCACCTTTCAAAGACTACAAGTGCCCGTAATTCTTGTATAGAAAGGTTTGGCCCAAGCTAGAAAACATCTTTAGCCATCAATGAAACCATCTATAGTTATATTGTAAGAATATTTTATTTTTCTAACTAACAACCAATTATAAACAACTAACCATTTTATTATTATTGAACATTTTATATTATTATTGATTATAAATTTATTGTGATATATCAAACTGGAAGACCTTTTAAATAACCTCGGAAATCTAGCTATTTCAGATAATTCAAATTCAGAAAATAATCTAAATTCAAATAATTTAAGTTCAAATAATTCAAATTCAGAAAATAATTCAAATATGACCGAAATTAATTACGCTTTATTACGGTACCAAGCTGATAACATTCCAGCATTTGATGGTAACCCTAAGTTATTGCAAAGATTTATTACATCCTCTGAAAATTTACTAAAAGCTTTTCAAAATAATCAAAACCCTGCTGCAGCTATTAATATTTGTTTGTTAGACACCATATATTCCAAATTAAAAGGACGGGCCGCAGATTTAATATGTTCGCGATCGGAAATAAATAGCTGGCAATTAATTAAAGATCTTCTAATAATCACATTTTCGGATCAAAGAAATATCGACTGTTTAATCCAGGACTTGTTATCACTAAAAATAAATAAAAATGAGCACCCATTAAATTTTGGGATGAGAATTCAAGACACTCGTAAGTCTCTTGTTTTCAAAGTTAAATGCAACAAACGAAACTAAAGAAATGAAACTTATGAAAATAAATCACTATGATTCATTTGCTTTAAAAACTTATTTAAAGAATTTACCTTCTAATATTCAGTTAGTGGTCAGATTGAGGAACCCCAATTCCCTCGAACAAGCCATGAGCTTTGTACAAGAGGAAGAAAATTTTGAACAATTTAAGCATAGGTCAAACTCTGATTTCATGCCAAGGCCTGTACACAAACCAACTTCAAGTAATTCTCCAATGAATTATCCATCAATAAATCATCCATCTACAAGTTTTCAAACGTATCCACATAATCAAAATTATCAGAACCCATCTTACAGATTTAATCAACCGAATTTCGCTAACAATTTTCAAAACTTCCCTATAAATCAGAATCCACATCAAAATTTCAATATGCCCAATTTCACTAGTAATAATTCTCAACATTTTCCTAGAGGTCCAATACCAATTACACCCAAGCCAAATTTCAATCAACATTTTCCCACTAATAGAGGAGTATTTGGGAAGCCCCAAAATGTTTGGAAACCCGGATATGTCCACCCTAATTATAGACCCACTCCTATGAGTGTTAATACTAGAAACACTAATAATTTTCAAAATAATCGTAAACCGAATCAATTATTTAATCAGAAGGTTTCGGAGAAATTAATTTTCGAGAATCCATTCGAACAACAAATAACCGAAAATAATTGTGATAATCAACATAATGATTATACTACTAATCATTTGGAATGCGACTATAATCAGGATGATTTTTACTCATTACATTCTACTTATAACAATGACAACCAATTATATCCACATATTGATTATACTGCTAATCAATATAATATTAACCAAAACGAACTTTATGACTCGAACCAGACAGATAATAATGAACAACAATCACAACATCAGGATTTTCACCAGACTATCAAAACACAAAATTCGACGTAATACATTTAAACAATTACTCTCCCGAACTTACATTTATAATTATCCCCGAAATTGATGCAAAATTTTTAATAGATACAGGTAGTACTCGAAGTTTTATAAACCCAAAATTAGCATATACATTTTTTCCAAATTGTATAAGGAACGAACTATTTCAAGTGTCAACCGCCCACGCAACATCTTTTCATAATGAAATTATTAATATACCTCTATTTCCCAGCTTTAATACAACCGGAAATCATAAATTTTACCTGTTCGATTTTTCTGAAAAATTTAATGGACTAATAGGGTTAGACCTTCTGTCACAAATTAGAGCAAAAATAGATTTAGAAAATTATAGACTAATTACGCCCAATGCCATATTACCAATGTACTCAACTTTTCAAAATTTTTCTAATACAAACCCAGAAAAAAAATTTGAACCTTATCACATAACAATCCCTGGAAGAACACAACAAGTAATAAAAATTCCAACAATACAGGATAGAGGCATAGGAATATTACATTATACGAAAACCCTAAATACGGAAATTCCCCAATCATTGGTTAAAATTCAAAATAATGAAACCATAACAACCATACTAAATTTAAGCGAGAAAGACGTTAGTCTAACAATTTCGAAACCTTTCAATATTGAATTAATTAATGAAACCGAAGTAAATTTTTTTGAAGAACCACCACCTTACGAAAATATTAAATGCCCTCAAAACTATGACAATTTACTGAAACAAAATCTTAAAAACTTAAGACTAAGCCACTGTAATAAAGAGGAGTACGAAGCCATTCGTAATCTCTGTTTTGAATATCGAGATATATTTCACCATGAAGACGTCCCTTTGTCATTTACCAACCAAATTAAACACGAAATTAAACTTAAAAATGATTCTCCAATTTTTACTAAATCTTACAGATATCCGTATATACATAAAGCAGAAGTCAATTCACAAATACAAAAAATGCTAGACTCTAAGATAATTCAACCCTCAAATTCTCCATGGTCCTCTCCAATTTGGATAGTGCCAAAAAAATTAGATGCGTCGAACAAAAGAAAATGGCGAGTAGTTATCGATTACCGGAAATTAAACGAACAAACAATTGACGACAAATTCCCACTACCTAACATTTTAGACATATTAGACAAACTAGGTAAATGTAACTATTTTTCGACTCTCGACTTGGCTAACGGATTTCATCAGATAGAGATGAACCCCGATGACGTTCCAAAAACAGCTTTTTCGACTGATACTGGACATTATGAATTTAAGCGCATGCCTTTTGGGTTAAAGAACGCGCCGTCAACCTTTCAAAGGGTTATGAATAATATTCTCCGTGGTCTACAAAACGAAATCTGCGCAGTATATCTAGACGATATTATCATATTCTCCACGTCAATTCAGGAACACGTTCAAAGATTAAAATCGGTTTTCCAAAGAATCTAATTTTAAAATTCAGCTCGACAAATCCGAATTCGTCAAGCGGGAAGTAGCATATTTAGGACACCTAATCACACCTACAGGAGTAAAACCTAATCCTGATAAAATTTCGGCTATCAAAAATTACCCCATTCCAAAAACCCAAAAGGAAATAAAATCTTTCCTGGGACTTGCCGGTTATTACCGCAAATTTATTAAAGATTTCGCGAAAATTTCCAAGCCTATGACATTGTGCCTAAAAAAGGATTCTAAAGTTGTTCATTCTACAGAATTCATAAATTCATTTAACCACCTAAAAAATTTATTAATGAATGCTCCGATTTTGCAGTACCCCGATTTTACCAAGCCTTTTGTTTTAACTACGGATGCGTCTAATGTAGCTTTGGGAAATGTTCTGTCCCAAGGAACCCCTCCTAACGATAGACCAATATGTTATGCATCCCGAACCCTTAATGAAACCGAACAACGATATTCCGTTATTGAACGCGAGTTATTATCGATTTTATGGGCTTGCAAAATCCATCGATGTTATCTATTCGGGAATAAGTTTAAAATATACACAGATCACCGCCCACTCGTTTGGCTTTTCAACCTAAAAGAACCTAACTCAAAATTAATCAGGTGGCGATTGAAACTCGAAGAGTATGACTTCGAAATCGTCTACAAAAATGGCAAACAAAACACCAACGCGGATGCCCTATCGCGCATTCAATTAAACATGAATGAAACCGAGTCTATAATAAATAACCCTGGCGATACAGACCAAAATATATTAGATTTTCTGAGAGAACTAGCTGAAAACCCAATTCAAACATCAAACACTCCTAACGATACTCAAAATGAAAACGCAAACTTAGGAGCCCCTACCGAAAACCAGACTATAAACAATCAACAAAAAATTACTGTACTTCAGGACATAAGAATTAATGACCAAGACGAAACAGCCCATACAAGTAGTAACGACACCGAAAACAACGGAATACCTATACTAGATGAAATTATTAATAATAAACCAATTCAAATCATAATTGACAAAAATCCTCACCCAGGTATCGAAATGGTTCAAACGAATATCGACGACAGAACTATTAAAACAATAAAAATTCCATTAAACGACCCGCGATCTGTAATTGACACCTTAAAAAATTACGTCGACCCAAACAGACGGACGTACACTTATTTTAGATGCAAACAACTAATACCATTATTTACCCAAACATACATGCTTAATTTTAAACCACTAAAATTATTTCAATGCACTAAATTAGTTAATAACATTACCGAAAAAGATGAACAAATTATTCTAATCAAACACCAACATGAAGGCAAAACGAACCACCGAGGTATTAACGACACATATGACAGACTAAAAATTAATTACTATTGGAAAAATATGAAAAATGACATAACAGACTATATTAATCAATGTGAAATTTGCCAAACAGCCAAATACTCTCGACAAAACCCCTATGTACCTTTAGTTCTAACCGAAACACCTAGCAAACCGTTCCAAATCTTACATATGGACCTTTTCTTTTTTGATAAACAATCATTTTTAACTATTATAGACAAATTTACAAAATTAGGCCAAGCATTTCCATGTAATAGAGACGCCATATCGGTACAAGAAAAATTAATCCACTATTTTTCAATCTACGGTATCCCAGAGACAATAGTCGTGGACAGCGGCACTGAATTCAAAAATGAAACAATTACAGAACTTTTAAAACTACAAAAAATTAAAGTACATTTCACTACCCCAAAACATCAGGAATCTAAATCACCAGTAGAAAGGTTCCACTCGACACTAATCGAACATTTACGAATTTTAAAACAAACACATAAAGACTTTACTCCGACACAATTAATGCCCTACGCACTTATAGCTTATAATAATACAACCCACTCTTCTACCAAATATACACCTTTTGAACTTACTTTCGGACATACCAATCTCAGAGACCCATTCGATTTAATATCTACAACTTTCTATTCAGACTATATTTCAAACCACAAAGACAAACTAACGACATTATACCAAGAAATATCGAAAAATCAAGAAATTAATAAACAGAAAATAATCGATAAACGTAACGAAAAAGGCGATAGTCAACAACATTTTAAAATTAATCAAATAGTTTATAAAAAGTTGAGTGAAAGGTCGAAAAGTAAAAATAAATTTGTCGGACCTTATAAATTAATCGAATTACTCACACATAACCGAGCCAAAGTAAAAAACCTAAAAAAACAATAAAACTCTAATTATACACCTAAAAGAATTAAAGAAACCCCATAATATTTCAGGTTCTTCTTCCTCGAACCAGGAATAACCCAACCGACCTATCACAAAATAGAAGACAACCCCGGACTATTACCAATACGACTAGGGAGTACACAAATAACTAACAGATACTGGTCTTTTATACAAATATTCGACTTACAACCAATTGTTAAAGAATTTCAAGACATAAAATCGAAATTTAATACCTTAAAATCATCAATAAAGTCTAATCAAACATATTATAGGGAATACTTTAATTCATATAATATAATTCAAAATTTAGAATCGAAAATTCTGGAACAAATCAATCAATTAAACCCAAAATCAATAAGACAAAAAAGAGGAATAATAAATGGCCTAGGATCTATCATTAAATGCTTAACGGGCAACCTAGATAACGAAGATGCCGAAAAATTCAATTTTAAAATAAATCAACTTCAAACTAATCAAAATAAATTCAAAGTTATTTTAGAAAACCAAATTTCTTTGCTAAATTCATCAATAACTAATTTTAATAATCTAGCTCGAAACCTGTCACATAATCAGTCAATGTTACAATCTCGAATTCGGCAAATCGAATATGCAATAAAAAACATGTCTATTAATATAATAACTGCTAACTATCACTATTTCATGGCGCAAATGGTCTTAAACCAAATTACAGTTATTTATCAAACGATCTATAGTATTCTCGATAAAGTAGAGATAGCTATATCCTTTGCAAAATTAAACACTTTGCATAATTCTATTGTTAGGCCTATTGACTTATTTTCTGAAATACAATTAACAGGAAAATATCTAACAGACGTTAAATTACCATTGGAACCCACTTTAGATAATATTTTAGGATTCGAAAATATTGTAAATATTAAAAGTTATTCCAAAAATTATGAAATAATTTTTATACTCGAAATTCCACTAGTTGAACCTAATAGTTATCAATATTATCAATTATATCCTTTACCGATGCAATATGATAAGTCTTACCAAATGATTTTACCTAAGAATACTTATTTAGCTTTAAGTGATAATAATTTTATACTTTCTAATGATAAATGTAAAGAAATATCAGCAGAGGAATATCTTTGTAATAATATGAACCCAACTAAAATTAATCACAACGCACCTTGCGAAGTTGGCTTATTAAAATTCTCAAAAAATATAGATAATTGTTACCCAATACCTGTCAATATTAATGAACTCCAAATTCAAAAGATAATTAATGAAAAATCGATTGTTATTGTACCACAACCTTTAGTTGCTGTTCAACAATGCAAAAATATTAAAGACAATATACCACTTTTTGGTAGTTACGTTATAGACTTAGACACGACGTGTACTATTAACATAGAAAACCATATTTTAAAAACATACTCTAATCCTAAACTCAATTTTAAAAATATCGATCTTCCAAAACTTAATTTAGAAACAAAAACAAGTGATAAATTAACAAACTATAATCCCGGAACATTTGATCTTAATTTAATTAATACCCATCAACTATTAAAGACTCAGAGGGACTTAGAATCCCAAAAACAAGAATTAAGTAATATAAATAACTCTGTTTATATTTCTAAACCATCTATTTTTACAATATTATTGTATATTATATTTATAATATTTATCGTTTACCTGATATATACTAAATACTTTTCAAAATTTAAATTTAAAAATAATGATACAGTAAATTCAAATAATGATATAATTGTATGAAAAATCAATCAAACTATTAATTTTTCACTTAAGCCGGGAGAAGTTACGTGAGCGTATATCATATGTCTCCTTTGTTATGATAAATGCATACATCAGGTTTACGATAAGACCGAGGTTATAAATGCTTGTTAACATGTAAGATTGACTCACTTCATAAGATTACCGCTAATTGTAATTACTGTTATTTTCTGGTGTAATAAAGTTTCGATTCCTTTTTAAAAATTTGTTATTCGGTCCAACGACCAAAACTTGCATTATATGATCATAAGAGTGGCTCAGTGTAGCAGGAGACGGGTTAACAACGAAATAGACTTATTCACAACTGTTTTACTCGGGACTCATGCAGATTTGTGTTACATGTGCACATCAATTACCCAAACGTGTTCGGTCATATGTAGTTTTGCATTACATGATCATAATAGGTGCTCAGTGTGGCAGGAGATGGGTTAACAAAGAAATAGACTTATTCACAACTGATACTGGGGACCCGTGCAGATTTGTACTACATGTGCATATCAATTACCCAAACGTGTTCGGTCATGTGTAGTATTGCATTATATGATCATAACAGGTGTTCGGTGTAGCAGGACATGGGTTAACAACGAAATAGGCTTATTGAAAACTGATTTACTCGGGACCCATGCAGATTTGTACTGCATGTGCACATAAATTACCAAAACGTGTTCGGTCATGTGTAGTTTTGCATTATATGTTCATAACAGGTGCTCAGTGTAGCAGGACATGGGTTAACAACGAAATAGGCTTATTGAAAACTGATTTACTCGGGACCCGTGCAGATTTGTACTACATGTGCACATCAATTACCAAAACGTGTTCGGTCATGTGTAGTTTTGCATTATATGATCATAATAGGTGCTCAGTGGAGCAAAAGATGGGTTAACAAAGAAATAGACTTATTCACAACTGATATACTCGGGACCCATACAGTTTTGTACTACATGTGCACATCAATTACCTAAACGTGTTCGGGCACGTGTAGTTGTGCATTATATGATCATAATAGGTGCTCAGTATAGCAGGAGATGGGTTAACAAAGAAATAGACTTATTCACAACTGATTTACTCGGGACCCATGCAGATTTGTACTACATGTGCACATCAACTACCTAAACATGTTGGGGCACGTGTAGTTGTGCATTATATGATCATAACAGTGGCTCAATATAGCAGGAGTTGGGTTAACAGAGAAAGATAACTTTTCACAACTGATTTACTCGGGACCCATCCAGGTTTGTACTACATGTGCACATCAATTATCAAAACGTGTTCGGGCACGTGTAGTTGTGCATTATATGATCATAAGAGTGGTTCAGTGTAGCAGGAGACGGGTTAACAACGAAATGGACTTATTCACAACTGTTTTACTCGGGACCCATGCAGATTTGTGTTACATGTGCACATCAATTACCCAAACGTGTTCGGTCATATGTAGTTTTGCATTACATGATCATAATAGGTGCTCAGTGTGGCAGGAGATGGGTTAACAAAGAAATAGACTTATTCACAACTGATACTGGGGACCCGTGCAGATTTGTACTACATGTGCACATCAATTACCCAAACGTGTTCGGTCATGTGTAGTTTTGCATTATATGCTCATAACAGGTGTTCGGTGTAGCAGGAGATGGGTTAACAAAGAAATAGACTTATTCACAACTGATTTACTCGGGACCCATGCAGATTTGTATTACATGTGCACATCAGTTACCTAAACGTGTTCGGTCATATGTAGGTTTGCAATATATAACCATAATAGTTGCTCAATATAGCAGGACTTGAGTTAATAAAGAAGTAGACCTTTTCACAACTGATTTGCTCGGGACCCATGCAGATTTGTATCACATGTGCACATCAATTACCCAAACGTGTTCGGTCATGTGTAGTTTTGCATTATATGATCATAACAGGTGTTCGGTGTAGCAGGAGATGGGTTAACAACGAAATAGACTTATTGAAAACTGATTTACTCGGGACCCGTGCAGATTTGTACTACATGTGCACATCAATTACCCAAACGTATTCGATCATATGTAGTTTTGCAATATATAACCATAATAGTTGCTCAATATAGCAGGACTTGAGTTAATAAAGAAGTAGACCTTTTCACAACTGAGTTTTGAACCGGTGTTGAAAGCGACCAGAAGTGTTTAACAGCGGTGATAAGCGATCTAATAATAGTGGCGAAACATCCACAGATTCGACCCCTAAAAAGTCCCTAACTGTACCTAAGTCACCTAAAATAACAATACTGGATGAGAAGATAATCTCTCCCCCCAGGCAGCTGCATAAAAATGCATCCTCCTCGGAAGATGACACGTCTACTGAAAGCCATGTGACAGAGAGAGTGACACCTATAGGAGATCGCACCTTAATAAGTGAGAGAGACATCATCGAGTTTTGTGAAAATATAAACGTTAAAGACAGTGGCCCAGAGTCAATACTGAATGTGAAAGAGACACGACTATTTAATAAACACTTTAGTGCAAGTGAGAATCCCATCGAACAAAAACTGAACGACTATCTGTTGAAAGAGAGTGAGAAACTAAATCCCGGTAGTTCCAGTGTTAAGAGAAATAGACAGCAAGATAAGGAGTATAAAATTTACAAGAAAAAACGTTTTCAACATATTAAACCGCGTGTGTATGAATACGATGGAATAACCAAAAAACTTATCAGTGGAATGAACAAAAAGTTAGTAAGCAGCTCACCGGATTTATCAACTTCTTATAAAGAATTTGAGGAATTTAAAGAATGCGACGCCCATGATAAGGGACTTAGTCTGAAACCATCTACGAGTAACGTAAAATTCATGAGCGACTACGAATTAAACATGAGTAGACCCCCATCATCATGTAATGATGAATCGACGGAAAACACCGAAGAAGATAGATCGTCTGAGGTCTCTGGCCCCTCCAAATCTCCACTTACCTTAAGAGAACTAACGAAAATTTCGGAAGTTCATGAAATAAAAACTAAAAATATACAGGGCATACCACAAAATATAACAGAAGATTACCAAAATAAGGATATTGAGGAAAGAGTACGTCGAATGGTAAAGAACCAACAGGACAATATAGATTTCACGAAAAATATTTCACTGGACAGTATAAACTTTAGCTCGCCGCCCCATATAAATCAACCATCCCCGAGCCAACCAGAAAGAATGGAAACAGAGAACATTAAAACACCAGAGAGCTTTCGAGTACCACGAAAAGTCTCTAAACTCTCGAAAATATTAAGCAAAAAAGATATCCCGGATTATGTAACCAAAAATCAATTCGAAACATTGGAAATCGAAGAAAATGCGGAAAAGGAGATCACGGATAAGGTCAAAGAATATGAAAAAAGAGGGGCGAAACCAAAAAACCCCCAACTAATAAAAACCACCCCCAAGCCGCCCCCGGAAAAATCCACCCCCAAAGGGAGAAAAAATCCACCAATAGTCATCCAAGGCCACCCCAGCTCACATAATGAGCTAGTACATGAAATTAAAAAATATGTTACCAAAGGATTTCACATCAAATACGCTGCAAAGAGCATTCTACTCTATATAGAGGATCACGCCGAATTTATGAGATATAAAGATTTCCTAGGGGTGGAAAACATTGAATTTCACTCCTACACTGACCAGCAAAATAAAAAACACGCCTTTGTATTGAGGGGACTCTGTGGAAACCCGAGCATATCAGAAATAAAGGAAGAATTGGAAGAAATACATCAAATAAAAGTTTTCGAAGTTTTTAGAATGAAAACTAGATTTAAACCGTTGTTTCTGGTTACTACTGACATACAAACTACATTAAAAATACTACAACAGAAAGTCAGATATATTTTGTATACGAAAATCGAATGGGAGCGGCGTAGAAACGACCGCCCCATTACTCAATGCCGTAGATGTCAGGTGTGGGGTCATGCGGCATCAAATTGTAAAAGGCACCCAAGGTGCGTGAAATGTGCAGAGGGCCATTGGACGCACGAATGTAAAATGGGACCCAATGTTACACCTAAATGTGCGAATTGCGGCGGCGAGCACACCGCCTGCAATATAGTCTGTCCAGTTTACAAATTTCGCCTGCAACAACTTGAGAATAGAAACGAAAATACTGAAGTAATGAGGAAACCTGAATTTGTTCCGGCGCCGCCACCATTACATAATGCCTGGGAACGAAAGCAACAACCAGCTCAACAGGAAGAAGCTCAAGTAGATGTCCAATTTAGAAGGCAAAACCCCCCAGCCCCACAGACGAGAAGAACACAAGAACCACCTAAAGCCGATGTTTTGCCAAATATCCTAACTAATGATTTTAATAAATTAATGTTTGAATTTGACCGTTTAAATAGTAAAATAAACTTACAGGAAACCGTTGCAGCGGTCTCACATTTAAATAATTTATTAGAAAACGCGAATGATGCTATGCAAGTCATTATGATTCTGCAAGATTTTGCAAAAAATATTCTTCCTTCATATAAAGTATTAATAGCTCATGCTTAAGATTGTTTTCTGGAATTCTAACGGAATTTTTCACAAACTTACTGAAACTTACCAATATATAATCTCTGAAAACATTGATATTTTTATCGCAGTCGAAACCAAACTGAAAACTAAACATAAAATCAAATTATATAACTACAACATTGTTCGAAAAGACAGGACGTACAATCGAGGGGGAGGTGTGGTTATGTTCATAAAAAAGAACATACCATTCCTCCCTCTCCCCTCAATTGACGGCCTAATCGACAATGTCTTCATTAAACTACAGGATGATACGGTCTTGGGGGGTGTTTACAACTCTCCGAGCCATAAAATCTTGTACGAAGAATTATCTCAATTTTTCACACATAATAAAGTTATCATTGTAGGAGATCTGAACGCAAGACACAAATCTTGGTTCAACTCCCGCAATAATACAAACGGCAATATGTTAGTCAACTTCTCAGATAATGAGAAAATTGCTATCATTGCGCCGGACACGCCTACTCATTATCCCGCTAACAGAATGTCCCCCACCACTTTAGACATTGTTTTAAATAAAAATTTTTTGCATCCCCTCATCCCTAATTCTATTCTTTCCTTGTCTAGTGACCACAATCCCATCCACTTCTCCATCCCTATGAACGACTTGTACGAAACGCACAGACAGACATATAACTATAAAACGACAGACTGGAAAAAATATAAGATTATCTTAAATGATACAATACAATTAAACAATAAAATTGAGACGCCAGGTGACATAGACGAAGAAGTTCGACGCTTAACACAAACTATACAAAATGCACGCAATAAAACAACAAAAAAAATGACGTTAAAACCACGAACAGAAATTATCCCTCCTGATATTCTCCGCCTAATTAAGTTCAAAAACAGAATTAAAAGACAGTGGCAAAGAAACAGGAGGGACCTCGACAGACTGAGACTTCGTGACCTGCAAGACACAATTAAAACTAGACTGACAAGCCACAGGGAGGCGGCTTGGAATGACAAGATTGCATCCTTGTCACGCCAGGACAACTCCCTGTGGCGAATGACACGACTATTAAAAAGACCGTATATACAAATGCCGACACTAGTTTGCGACGAAGTACCCCATTACACGGACGCGGACAAGGCGGAGGCATTCGCAGACCATCTACAACAGACTAATACAGCAACCCCAAATAATATACCAGAACATGACATTATTACACGTGACGTACAATTACTACAGGACAGACATCATATCCCTCTCACTAAACTTAAAAAATTAATCATTAGTCCTTCAGACATTATAAAAATCATTAAGACACTACCTAATAACAAAGCTCCCGGGATAGATGGAATACACAATTTGCTACTGAAAAATTTAACAAAAAAATGCATTGTACAATTGATGTACATTATAAATGCAATCATAAAATTACAATTCTACCCGGGAGCTTGGAAACTTGCTATAATTGTACCCATTTTAAAACCCTATAAACCCCCTCACCTCCCATCGAGTTATCGCCCAATATCCCTTCTTAATACTCTATCTAAGGTCACAGACAAAATTATTCTAAACATTATAAATAAATTTATAAATAAAAATAACACTCTCCCTAAAATTCAATTCGGGTTCCGAGCAGGACATAGCACAACCCTAGCAATCTCTATGGTGGTACAGGACACTGTGTTAGCTTACAATAAAAAAAACTGTAACGTCATGTTACTTATTGACATAGAGAAGGCATACGATTCAGTTTGGTTGAACGGGCTGATATATAAACTAAAACATATTTGCAAATTTCCTGTGCATATTGTGGCACTGATTAAAAGTTACGTGTTTGGCAGGTATATTGCAGTACATATAAATAATATTTACTCCAATACTAAAAGGATGTCAGCGGGCGTCCCCCAGGGGGCAATCCTGTCACCCACCTTGTATAATTTATACCTGTCAGACACGCCAACTAGTCAGTCCACAAACATTATTTTATACGCGGATGATACAGCCATATACGCAAGATCATTTCACGCTGAAACAGCAACACAGAAAATCCGGTATCATCTAGCTGAATTGTTGAAATTTCATAGAAAATGGAAAATTAAAATCAATCCGGAAAAAACGGAAACAATCATAATGCACAGGAAATTCACAAATACAAAAATATTTAATAAACTTAAAATTGATGATAAGGTTATAAGGGAAAAGAGCGCAGTTAAGTATTTAGGGGTAACCCTGGACACGAGGCTGCGTTTCGGACCCCACATAACCAAAATAATAAACAGTACGTATGCTGCCTTAAGTAGATTATATCCGTTAATCAACAAAAGGAGCAAATTAACTAAGGATAACAGATTATGTATTTATAAAGTTATTTTAAAACCTATCCTCACGTATGCATGCGCGTCTTGGAACACTATTTCAGACGCGCAATGTAACAGACTTCAGAGGACACAAAATAAAATCCTTAGGTTACTAACAGAGACGAATAGATACACGCCGGTGGAGACCTTCCACCGACAGTATAACATCCCATACATCAGAGATTATATAATGGAAACGGCAAATAAGTTTTTTAAATTTAGAATTCAAAATTCGGAGATAACTCGTAATATGACGGAAATAAGAGCTCACCACAATCTGGAGCATACTCATAAATTTATATATGAAAACCTCCCAATATACGAGGAAAGATAGTATTAAGAACAGACGAATAACTTCTGCAGAGTCTTGCAGAATTATGAAGGATACATTCAAAAATTAAACACAACCATTGCAATATAAACTCAAAATACAGATAGCAAGAAAACGACATACATTTAAATATAACATAGAAAATCGGTGCATTTTTATGTGTAAATATTAGATTTTTTTTTAAGCAGGTTTTTACTAATTAGTTTCCTGTAAGTTTAGTGAGAAATTTTGATACTCCAATAAAATAACATACATTCATTATAACCCGACGGGAATAAAAAAGAAAAATAACTAAATCTGATAGGATGGTTAGAAATTAATAAAATAAAAATTATATTGATATGTTATATCTGGCAAAACATCGGCCGACCGGAAACGTTCATTGCTCATAGCAAATTGTACGCGACGGGACAAATTTATGTATTGTAAATAATGAAATAAATAACATATTATGAAATATAAAAAATGATATGTAATTACAAGTCAATAAAGAATTTTAAATGGAAAATGGAATGGATGGTTCTCGTCCGATCACCGAAGTTAAGCAACGTCGGGCGCGGTTAGTACTTGGATGGGTGACCGCTTGGGATGTTGTAGGGTATGTCCCCTACAAGTCAAAATACAAAAACAAAAAATTCTAAAAATAATCAAAAAATTCAATAATCTCATGCCACTTGGCAAACTAGATAAAAAAAGTCCATCAGACACCGTTAGCACCAAAAAACCACAGTTCAATTCAAAAAAGTCTGAGAAATTAAGCCGATCACCGATAATTCACAATTAACCTAAATTCACCCAAATCTAAAGTCAAACATTCATTTACACTCATCCGTAACCAATTCATCCCAAAAAAACGTCACTTAAAAATACAGCCCCCGTATATTCATCAAACTAGTCAAATTCCCCATTCAAATCCAAATTCTCATAATTTTACTTCAACGCGTCTCAATTTTATAAGCAATTTTCCTTTTAAAAATATTCGAACTTCTTGACCACCCCTCGTATACGTAACCCCCTTAAAATTAACCGTCGAGTCCATTTCCCCACGTTCTTAAAACGATTTCGTAATTTTTCTATTCTTACTTTCCGATCAACCCCTGTATACATCAAATCACGTTCAGTGCCTCGAGTCTCAAAAGTCCCCCATATCTTTTCACCGAATTTTCCCATCAAATTGCTATTATACTCTTTCCCCATTTTTCGATTACCCCTGTATAATAGCAGACACCCATACTATATCTCCATTCAGCTCGATTCATACCCGTATTGTACCTTGTTAATATCTTATCTTTTTATCTAACGCACTAACTGGAAACTTCTTAACGGAGTTACAGATTGTTAACCGCGGACCTTTGTAATACATTACGGGGTCGAGCCAGATTTTGCCCATAAAACTTCTCATAACTTCCAAACAAAAATAGATTCAGCTTTCGTACAAATTTTAGTAAATTCCCCTTCACATCGCCGATCTGCCCATATAAAAATTATTTCAAAATTCCAAAATTTTCAAGTATTGCGCAACATGATGCAATCGATGACTCATCCTTGCCCGCACTGAGCGATTCCAAGCCTTTCCAGCTCTCTGCGAGACTACACGGGGCGAGAAAAACGAAACTTTTTCAATTCAGTATAAATACCGGTGCATCGAAAGCCGAAGACAAGTTCAGTTTTGGCAGTGAATCAAGTGTAAAGTTCGCGTAGTGATTTAGTGGAAATTAAGTTTCAAAGTTAGCTTTGTGTAATAGCTGTTGACGCTGGGTCCGGTTCCTATTTAATTTTATGTTGTAGATACCCGCTCGGCTAGGTTTTCTTACTCCCTATTCCTCGCAATTTATTCGTGACGAGCTGTTCCATTCTAGCTTCCCAGGCCGAAACCTGGTTAAAAAGAGCTAGTTTTTAAGTATTTAAATTTCGATTCCCGTCCAAAGTGACACACTAATTTTTACCGACCAGGCTACGTTGAAAGGACATTCTTCCGGATATTTTCTCAGATTTATTAACTTTTAAAAAATACATCTTTATATGATAACCACAGACAGAATTTACGTGTCGAATAGTTTCTACATTTAAAAGAAACTTGTAAAATAAAACAACCTATTCAAACTTTGTTCATTATCCCTTCAATAAATATTTTGTATTCTATTTTAATTCATCGTCTCATTATTTTTCTTAAATAAAAAAACCTACTACAACTAGGGTGTAACCGTTGACCCTACAATAGCTATTTAATAATAAATTAAGTGCAAAACTAAATAAAGTGATAGCAGCCAGTGCCAACTACAATATACAGGGTGTAGCATTCAACCCGCAACAGCACTTACTAAACCAACCCTGAGACTCAACCCAACTCGAAAATAAGTGCCCGGAAGCCTCTGGGGTCTCAGCTCTCAACCCCCCACTACCAATTTTTTTATTTTTAAACGATCAGAGGTCTTTTCCGTGTTCAGGGAACACCGCGTGCCGTTGGCTTCTTTTTGAAAGGAAAATGGACATACATATATATATATATATATATATTTTATCCAATAGGGCCGAAAAACACGTTATTCCTTAAATTACCCTCTTTTCGATAGCCGACTGGGTCGACGGATAATATATGTAAGATTCCACGTCTCTTCTACGCAACTAACTGACTGACTTCTATACCTCCCGATTGTGAACATTTATTTTTAATATTATTTAATATGTTTGTTACAGAGAAACGAATATACTTCTAATCCGGTAAAGTAGACCGGCACCTCCGCCACTATCTACCCAAAAGAAAATGATTCGTCGTCTGCACGAAAATAATAAGCAGTTCATGAAACCACCTCTCTAGCTCTCGCGCGCTCTCTCTATCTATCTCTCTGTTGCCAACCTTGAGAGGAACCCTGTGGGACAGAATTCGAAAGTATGCCAAAATTAAAGACGCAGAAAGGACAATCGCAATACGTGAGTAAATATCGAAAAGACGGATCCTAGCGCGCGCGCGCCCACAGAATCATCATCATGCTCCCGTTTCTCATCAAGGACTTCACAGGCGAAATGCGTAAGTATGTTAAAATTTAACTCGGAGGGGATTAAGAATTTCACACGCAGAGGCGGGCCATTCGGTATATACGTACGTGTCTGTCTGCGTGTGTAATTTCCCCGACACGATTCCGTACGGTCGTGTTGCAAAATTTTGTAGAGTAACGAAAGATATGCCATCGCCGCACAGTCAGTCATTATGCGAAAAGACCTCAGAGACGGACGACGAGTCCGACGATATACTCTTTACGGGGTCGTCGAAATAGGAAGTATCATAAAATCTGACTTTGCTTAAAAAAAAAAAAAAAGCCGCTACCGATCGTATATCGAACGCGATGATGTCGTGTTGTTCTCCTTCCTTAAACGAACAAACAAACAGAAATCGTGCCGTATGCGTAACGCGCGTTAGTACGCAGTTTACACGGCAAGTTTTCCGCCCCTCAGAAGGTGTACACACAACATATCACGCCGATATCGACCGATAACGGCTCATATAACGACGATACACACACACATATCATCGTATCGTATATCTCTGTCCGTCTATGTACAACACACGCACACAAACAAACAAACATACACATACATACGGGGTCTCGTCTCACCGACAAGACGAATCCCCAAGCTAAGGGCTGAGTCTCAACAGATCGCAGCGTGGAAACTGCTCTACCGAGTACAACACCCTGCCAGGTACGTAAGTCGTCTACAGACAATTCCGAGTTCCAACATCGAAACGTTTGTGCGACCCATGATCGGCCGTCAAGAGATCAGGTCGAACATGGCAAGGATCGATCCCACCGTCGACCGTCGATCCCGACGGCAAATAGGGCTAGTGCGACGACCGCGGCGAGCCGCGATCGCCTAGTAAAGTCACATTGTTTTGAGCCTTTCGACTCTCGGAACTCCAAGAGATATCGTTGCCACCTTTGACTAGAAAGGATACGGCCTTAGAGGCGTTCAGGCATAATCCCACGGATGGTAGCTTCGCACCACCGCCCGCTCGAGCGAGTGCGTGAACCAAATGTCCGAACCTGCGGTTCCTCTCGTACTGAGCAGGATTACTATCGCAACGACGAGTCATCAGTAGGGTAAAACTAACCTGTCTCACGACGGTCTAAACCCAGCTCACGTTCCCTATTGGCGGGTGAACAAGCACGCCTAACGGCGTGCTTGCTCCTCGGGTGGGTGGAAGTCGCGCCGGGCCGACCTCGGGCGGGGCGAACGCGCGCGCGGGGAAAACGCCTCGTCGGTGCGGGGAGCGCCTAGCGGCGCTGGCCTCCGTGCAAGTTTAGCGTCGAAAACGGCAATCCACGACGGCGGCAGCGGCGCCTCCGGAAAAAAAATCGACAATAGATTAGTCATTTTTAAATTTTATTTCGTCTCGGCGATCCCAAATGCTAAAAAATTTCAAACGTCTATGGCACGCAGTAAGTAGTTAATAATAGGGCAAAGTGGCGTAATTACCGTTGTTATTGTAACAGTAGAATGTTGTAATGTGGAAAAAGTGAATCTTAACGAATTCTTTGTTAGAAAAATTTGGTAGCCCTGAAAAGAGCTATTTGTTTATTTTGCGTCGTTCTCCTCGTCTTCAATTCGGCAAAAGAAAAACTTGAGATGTCCAGAAATGTCATTGGTTTTGGCTTGAATACCTTTTTTTTCGTCGGAGTAATACCTGCCACAATATGTATATATATGTATATATGTATATGTATATATATATATATATATATATATATATATATGTTCGATATTATTTGATTCATGTAATTGTCACGTTTATTATTAAGGGACAATACTTTATAATATGCTTTACGACAATTTTAATTTGTTAAATTATACCTTTACAAAATGACAATTTATATATTCCTATTCATAAGCCTCTCATACGATTTTCTTTAAGAGTAAATCGATGGTTCTGATATAAACCGGGTTTTTGTAAAGGATGATAATGACGTGCCTGTTTTTGTAAGAAGCCCACTTGGAAGTTTTATCTCTGATACACAATTTCACTGCATAAAAATTGTTCATGACGAGTGAAAACATAATAATATCACATAAAAGTGTACCGCTGTAAATGCGTTGCAGCCTTATTCAAAAATTAAATAAAAGTTGCATGTCGATAGCAGCGAACTTAAATTTATAGTAAACGACGCAGGCCGCTTAGGCTCCGACTGTCGGTATCGTTTCGCATCTTGTTATTGCAAGCCTTCACAAATATATTGCACGTCGATGTCGATTAAATGTAAAAAAAAAAAATTAAAACGGAGACAAACATGATATCATCCATGACTATAGTAAAGTAGGAAAAAAAACATTGATTATAAAAATGATACACGTCACTTCCACATGTATAAGTGTAACAGCGGCATCCGCGGCAAAATGTAGACAAAGCGGCGCCTCCGTCAAAATGTCGACAATAGATTAGTCATTTTTCAAATTTTATATTATCCCGATGGTGTATAAGCGGCGCCTCCGTCAAAATATCGATAATAGATTAGTCATTTTTCAAATTTTATATTATCCCGATGAAGTATAAGCGGCGCCTACGTCAAAATGTCAACAATAGATTAGTCATTTTTCAAATTTTATATTATCCCGATGATGTATAAGCGGCGCCTCCGTCAAAATGTCGACAATAGATTAGTAATTTTTCAAATTTTATATTATCCCGATGATGTATAAGCGGCGCCTCCGTCAAAATGTCGACAATAGATTAGTCATTTTTCAAATTTTATATTATCCCGATGAAGTATAAGCGGCGCCTCCGTCAAAATGTCGACAATAGATTAGTCATTTTTCAAATTTTATATTATCCCGATGAAGTATAAGCGGCGCCTCCGTGAAAATGTCGACAATAGATTAGTCATTTTTCAAATTTTATATTATCCCGATGATGTATAAGCGGCGCCTCCGTCAAAATGTCGACAATAGATTAGTCATTGTTCAAATTTAATATTATCCCGATGATATATAGCGGCGCCTCCGTCAAAATGTCGACAATAGATTAGTCATTTTTCAAATTCTATATTATCCCGATGATGTATAAGCGGCGCCTCCGTCAAAATGTCGACAATAGATTAGTAATTTTTCAAATTTTATATTATCCCGATGATGTATAAGCGGCGCCTCCGTCAAAATGTCGACAATAGATTAGTCATTTTTCAAATTTTATATTATCCCGATGAAGTATAAGCGGCGCCTCCGTCAAAATGTCGACAATAGATTAGTCATTTTTCAAATTTTATATTATCCCGATGAAGTATAAGCGGCGCCTCCGTGAAAATGTCGACAATAGATTAGTCATTTTTCAAATTTAATATTATCCCGATGATGTATAGCGGCGCCTCCGTCAAAATGTCGACAATAGATTAGTCATTTTTCAAATTCTATATTATCCCGGTGATGTACCGACGGCACCTCTGTGAAAATGTCGACAATAGATTAGTCATATTTTAAATGTAATATTATCCCGATGATGTATAAGCGGCGCCTCCGTCAAAATGTCGACAATAGATTAGTCATTTTTCAAATTTTATATTATCCCGGTGATGTACCGACGGCACCTCTGTGAAAATGTCGACAATAGATTAGTCATATTTTAAATTTAATATTATCCCGATGATGTATAAGCGGCCCCTCCGTCAAAATGTCGACAATAGATTAGTCATTTTTCAAATTTTATATTATCCCGGTGATGTACCGACGGCACCTCTGTGAAAATATCGACAATCGTTTAGTCATATTTTAAATTTAATATTATCCCCATGATGTATAAGCGGCGCCTCCGTCAAAATGTCGACAATAGATTAGTCATTGTTCAAATTTAATATTATCCCGATGATGTATAGCGGCGCCTCCGTCAAAATGTCGACAATAGATTAGTCATTTTTCAAATTCTATATTATCCCGGTGATGTACCGACGGCACCTCTGTGAAAATATCGACAATCGTTTAGTCAGACAATAGATTAGTCATTTTTAAATGTTTATTTCATCCCGATGATATACCGGCGGCGCCACCGTAAAAAAATCGACAATCGATTAGTAATTTTGTAAATGTAGTATTTTCCCGATGATGTATAAGCGGCGCCTCCGTCAAAATATCGACAATAGATTAGTCAATGTAGAAAATCTTAATCTATCCCGAAGATGCACCGTTTTCCTTTTATCCTTATGACGTATAAGCGGCGCCGCCGTGAAAATCTCGACAATAGAGTAGACGCAATTTTCGAAAGTCATTTTCTCCTAAACCGTAAAAGAGAAATATGCCATATGTTATACGTTTTATACGTAGAATTACGAGAGTAACCGAATTCCTCCAAAAAATATATACCGGTCCATTTAAAATAACGAAGTTGATACCGTTTCCGCCGAAACGGTAAACGCATCTCAGACCGCGATACCGCGAACGCGTACACCGTATCGCATCGTATATCCGCCCAAAATTTGAAGTCTCCATCGCATACCGTAAGGAAGTTATAAGCCGAAATGGATAAAATAAAAATTACTAGCGGCACCTCCGCCAAAATATAGAGTGTCGTCTCCCCCAGCCTATACCGCAGAAAAAATTTTCGGTTTTAATTTTTTTCCGGCTAAACGGCGCGTCCTAGAGAAAAAGTTCATTAGACTTTTTAGAAGCCAACCCCCCCCCGCGTACGCTCACGCCGTCAAAATGGCAATTTTCCGAATTATAATTTTCGGCCAAAAAAAAATTTCGGTAGAGCATAACTCCAAGAAGCGCACGTCTGACGCGATTTTACCCTAATACTTTTCGATCGCTTATACCCCCAAGGGTGGCGAGAAGGCCTTCGATTTTTCATTTTCCCCTTCCGGGGCGTTTTATGCCCCCACTCCCCCTCCCCCCCTCCCCCTCCCCCCTCCCCCGAGACCCACACGTACCCCGTTTCATCCCGTATACGGCCCCGAAGGTCGCGAGCTCCCGAAATTTACGACGGCTTCAATTCCGGGTCATTTCCGGGCGAGTCGATTTGGACATTTTATTTTTTTCCGGGTTAACGGTACGCGCGGGGAAAAAACGTCAAGGGGGTTTTCGATCCCCCTCGATCCCCCCCACGGGCTCCCGGCGTCGAAACGGCCGTTTTCGACGTTTCCGCCCCCGGCCGAAAAAATCTTTGATCGGCCGTACCTCCCGAACCGCGCGTCGGACGCGATTTTGCCCTTATACTTTTCGGCTTCCCCCGTCCCCGAAAATGTCATGGCGGGGGCGGCGCGTCGTTCCGCCGCGATTTTTTTACGTTTTCCCCCCTCCCCGCCCCCCAGAGGCCCCGCCCCCGGGTCCCGGGGGTCGGGAGGGTTCCCCGGGCCACCCTATATGCGTCCCTGGACCGGACGACCCCCCCGGAATAGCCATAGCTTAAAGTCCGGTTGCTGACCGGGGGGGTCCCGATTTTCTACCGCTTAACTCTCGGAGACGGCTCCCCCCTCGGAATCGGGGGTCGGCGTCCCGCGCGCGCCTAACCGGCTTACATCGGCACGGGGGGGTGAGAACCGCCGCTCGCGAAAATTCGGGCCCCCCGACCCCCCAAAATGTGGAAGGGGGGGCCCGGGGGGGCCCCGGCCCCCCTCAAAAAAAGTTTCGGGCGACCCCTAAAACGGTCCGGGGGTCGGATCGGCTCCAACTCGTCTGCGGAGGGTAGCTCACGTTCCCCATTGGCGGGATAGACAAGCACGCCTAACGGCGTGCTTGCTCCTCGGGTGGGTGGAAGTCGCGCCGGGCCGACCTCGGGCGGGGCGAACGCGCGCGCGGGGAAAACGCCTCGTCGGTGCGGGGAGCGCCTAGCGGCGCTGGCCTCCGTGCAAGTTTAGCGTCGAAAACGGCAATCCACGACGGCGGCAGCGGCGCCTCCGGAAAAAAAATCGACAATAGATTAGTCATTTTTAAATTTTATTTCGTCTCGGCGATCCCAAATGCTAAAAAATTTCAAACGTCTATGGCACGCAGTAAGTAGTTAATAATAGGGCAAAGTGGCGTAATTACCGTTGTTATTGTAACAGTAGAATGTTGTAATGTGGAAAAAGTGAATCTTAACGAATTCTTTGTTAGAAAAATTTGGTAGCCCTGAAAAGAGCTATTTGTTTATTTTGCGTCGTTCTCCTCGTCTTCAATTCGGCAAAAGAAAAACTTGAGATGTCCAGAAATGTCATTGGTTTTGGCTTGAATACCTTTTTTTTCGTCGGAGTAATACCTGCCACAATATGTATATATATGTATATATGTATATGTATATATATATATATATATATATATATATATATGTTCGATATTATTTGATTCATGTAATTGTCACGTTTATTATTAAGGGACAATACTTTATAATATGCTTTACGACAATTTTAATTTGTTAAATTATACCTTTACAAAATGACAATTTATATATTCCTATTCATAAGCCTCTCATACGATTTTCTTTAAGAGTAAATCGATGGTTCTGATATAAACCGGGTTTTTGTAAAGGATGATAATGACGTGCCTGTTTTTGTAAGAAGCCCACTTGGAAGTTTTATCTCTGATACACAATTTCACTGCATAAAAATTGTTCATGACGAGTGAAAACATAATAATATCACATAAAAGTGTACCGCTGTAAATGCGTTGCAGCCTTATTCAAAAATTAAATAAAAGTTGCATGTCGATAGCAGCGAACTTAAATTTATAGTAAACGACGCAGGCCGCTTAGGCTCCGACTGTCGGTATCGTTTCGCATCTTGTTATTGCAAGCCTTCACAAATATATTGCACGTCGATGTCGATTAAATGTAAAAAAAAAAAATTAAAACGGAGACAAACATGATATCATCCATGACTATAGTAAAGTAGGAAAAAAAACATTGATTATAAAAATGATACACGTCACTTCCACATGTATAAGTGTAACAGCGGCATCCGCGGCAAAATGTAGACAAAGCGGCGCCTCCGTCAAAATGTCGACAATAGATTAGTCATTTTTCAAATTTTATATTATCCCGATGGTGTATAAGCGGCGCCTCCGTCAAAATATCGATAATAGATTAGTCATTTTTCAAATTTTATATTATCCCGATGAAGTATAAGCGGCGCCTACGTCAAAATGTCAACAATAGATTAGTCATTTTTCAAATTTTATATTATCCCGATGATGTATAAGCGGCGCCTCCGTCAAAATGTCGACAATAGATTAGTAATTTTTCAAATTTTATATTATCCCGATGATGTATAAGCGGCGCCTCCGTCAAAATGTCGACAATAGATTAGTCATTTTTCAAATTTTATATTATCCCGATGAAGTATAAGCGGCGCCTCCGTCAAAATGTCGACAATAGATTAGTCATTTTTCAAATTTTATATTATCCCGATGAAGTATAAGCGGCGCCTCCGTGAAAATGTCGACAATAGATTAGTCATTTTTCAAATTTTATATTATCCCGATGATGTATAAGCGGCGCCTCCGTCAAAATGTCGACAATAGATTAGTCATTGTTCAAATTTAATATTATCCCGATGATATATAGCGGCGCCTCCGTCAAAATGTCGACAATAGATTAGTCATTTTTCAAATTCTATATTATCCCGATGATGTATAAGCGGCGCCTCCGTCAAAATGTCGACAATAGATTAGTAATTTTTCAAATTTTATATTATCCCGATGATGTATAAGCGGCGCCTCCGTCAAAATGTCGACAATAGATTAGTCATTTTTCAAATTTTATATTATCCCGATGAAGTATAAGCGGCGCCTCCGTCAAAATGTCGACAATAGATTAGTCATTTTTCAAATTTTATATTATCCCGATGAAGTATAAGCGGCGCCTCCGTGAAAATGTCGACAATAGATTAGTCATTTTTCAAATTTAATATTATCCCGATGATGTATAGCGGCGCCTCCGTCAAAATGTCGACAATAGATTAGTCATTTTTCAAATTCTATATTATCCCGGTGATGTACCGACGGCACCTCTGTGAAAATGTCGACAATAGATTAGTCATATTTTAAATGTAATATTATCCCGATGATGTATAAGCGGCGCCTCCGTCAAAATGTCGACAATAGATTAGTCATTTTTCAAATTTTATATTATCCCGGTGATGTACCGACGGCACCTCTGTGAAAATGTCGACAATAGATTAGTCATATTTTAAATTTAATATTATCCCGATGATGTATAAGCGGCCCCTC